>KQ030508.1:637731-784648 GCA_000956045.1 Hirsutella minnesotensis 3608 | reverse complement strand
CGAGCGGCGGCGGCGGCGGCGCGGACCGAGCAGACGCGCTGCAGACGCCCCGGTTCTTCCTCTTTTACGGAAAGCGAGACCACTGGGTGGCGGACCACGTGCGCGACGAGTTTGTGCGACGGCGGCAAGAACACGGGGCCCGAGGAGGGCGGACGAGCATCGTTGTCGACGAGGGCGACTTGCCGCACGCCTTTTGCACGACGGAGCGTAAGTCTACACCATCCCCCTCTCCCTGTCCCACCTCGGAGGAGATCACCCATTCCTTTGTCAACAGTCCGAGGACCCAATGGTCTTCTCGAAGCCGCCGAGTGTGGTGCATTGCAAATAAGAGAAAGCTAACCCGCGCGTGTGTGCCGTGGGCGTGCAGACAACAGCTGGGTCGTGGCCAAGCGGGTGCACGGATGGATCCAGGAAATTGAGCGCGGCGCCGCTCCCAACTGAGCAAAACGTGGCGCCCTCGACCGACCTGTCGACCTGTAGAGCGAAGGAGCAAGAGGTGGGAAAAGGGCAGCAATTAATTGGCACATCCGGCGGCCGTGCGAGATGGGCTCGCCGAGCGTCGTGGCCCCCGACTGGTTACTGGTTCCTGGTCGCAACGCTATCCGCATCGGATCAGGGAAAAAACGTGTGCCATGCGCAAACTACACACACCCTCCTTCTGTCGTTGCTGACTTGGAGGGCACGGACGTCGCCGGTATTGATGCCGACCTCGACCTTAATCTACGGAGAAGCAGCAAAACTAGCTCGGTGGAGTCGTCAACAGCCGTGGTCGCTGAGGCTAGCAAAACGGCTCATGTGTAAGTGCCCAGGCGGGAAAAGGTCCCGACTTTTTTTTCCACTTCACACTCGACTAAGCAGTGTCTCCGGGGGGGCACAAGGCTCTCGCTCATGTACGTGCGCGAAAGAAGAAAATAACCATCAAGACAAGGGGCAACGTGGGACCTCGTTTGCCCAAAGAAGACGAGACGGCATGCGGGGGATGCGTGATGAAGCAAGGCGTCAGTTTGCGTGCTGTGAGTCGTCGTGCAGTACGAACGTCCAATTGGTGGCGACGGGCGCCGGGCCTCGCTCCGTAAGTCGTGGCGGGCGCTGCGAATCGCACCCGTCGGGCTGGCTGCTTCGGGGATTTACAATCGTGGTTGGAGTTTGGAGCGGTGCCAAAGACATTGGCGGTGACACCGAAAGACACAAAGGACCAGCCTTGTTCGCATGCCGCGTGCAGCGCTGGACGCGCGTCTATACAAGTTTTGGTGGCTTAAGCCACGCGGACCAGCAAAGATCCTCTAGACGTGCTCAAGTGCAAAGGTAATTTAAACGAAACCACCGCATTTGGGACAAACGACGCATCACGAAATATATGCACCGGAAAGAGCTCTTGTTGAACAATAACTGCAGTATTGAACAAAGAAGTAATTACTATTATCCAGCAAGCCGGTATATAATTTTGTCCATTGTACAAACCCCCACGACAAGACCGAGAAACCAGATCCAGTTAAGGAGTCAGCTTGACTCGATCCATGCCGTACACGAGTCTCAAACCGAGAACGCTGTCGTCATTCCCATCTCTCGTGATTCCACAGCCTCTTCCGTCAAGAAATTTACAGGAGGAAGGCAGCGACGGCCAGGACGGCCAGGCCGCTGACACCGGCAGCACCGGCAGCGCCGGCGGTGACGACGGGGGTGGAGGGAGTGGTGCCGTTGGCGGGAGCAGTGGGAACGATGGGAGCAGTAGGGGCCTGGGTGGAAGAGACGAGGGTGGTGGTGTCGCAGCTGGAGGACTGGGCGGGCGCAGAGGGCTGAGCAGACTGAGTGGG
The DNA here is from genome assembly GCA_000956045.1 of Hirsutella minnesotensis 3608. Lineage (NCBI taxonomy): Eukaryota > Fungi > Ascomycota > Sordariomycetes > Hypocreales > Ophiocordycipitaceae > Hirsutella > Hirsutella minnesotensis. Next base: position 782,834 of record KQ030508.1, on the reverse strand, counting down.
AGCAGCAGACTGGCTAGGGGCGCTGGCAGAAGAGCTGGAGGCGGGCTGGGAAGGAGCGGCGGAAGAAGAGGGGGCCGCAGAAGAAGAGGGAGCCGCAGAGGAGGAAGAGGCGGGAGCGGAAGGCTTGTTCTTGGCACCCTCGCAGAGCTTCTTGGTGGCAGGCAGGACCTTGTCTGTAAGGGACGTTAGTAGATGCCTTCGCTTTCGTTTAGGGAATCAACGTACTCAGGGCAGTGTCCTGGCCGCACTTGGCGAGGACGCAGCTGACGGCGGCACCCTGGATGGAGCCAAAGTTCTTGCAGACGCAGGCATAGTCGTCAATGGCGCAGCTGGTGGTGCTCTTGATGGCGTCGTCCAGGCAAGGGCGAGCGCAAGAGGGGATATCCTCACGGCTCTGAGCGTTGGCGATGGCAGCAATGGCCAGGGCAGCGACGGCGGAGAACTTCATCTTGGCGACGAGGATTGGATTGAAAGGTGGATCGGAGGTAGAGAGTACAAGACAACGAGTGTACTTGATTGAGAAGCGAGCGGATGGGGATGAGGAGGAGGGAGAGGTCGAGTTGTGGGCGACGGACGAGCGGCTTTATGTAGGTTGAAGGCCGCCGGGAATCTGGCAGGCTGAACTCTGTCGACGCCCGTCCACACCTTGTTGCGTTGCCCACCTACCGACGGTTGACATGTTACCCTCTGGCCGTCCATCTCTTCCGTCTGCTTCTCTGGCTGGCCGTCCGTCCGGGCTGCAGGCACACGCAGCAGAAATGGTGTGCAGACTTGGCCGAGGCCCACACGGCGCTCTCGTCGCTATACCCGTATTCGCACCCCACCCCTGGACAGGCGCCACACCCCCCATCAAGATGACCTCTTCCCCGGTTGCCCCTCCACAATCGGCGGCTTTGCACCCCGAAAGTGAACCTCTGATCTTGCTCGGGCGGGTCGTCGGCCCACGGCGTGTGGGGGCAAATAACAATAGACGAGAGGGGTGGTGGGGAGACCGAGGGCCGGCGGCGTGTGCGAGCACTGTATCAACCTGCAAGACCTTGTTGCTTAACCCAAAGTGCGGAGGGACGGGCTGGGGGAAGTTGGGGGCGGTAATTGATTGGGCCGACGACCAGCCGACTCGACCACATCCTCTGCTCCCCACGCGAGGTGGCGATGGGTGGCGTGCCGCCGATTCGATGCAAGCTGCGGCCGAGGGGCTGGCGACTTGCAACCATACCGCATTCGCGGAATGGCCCGAGAGGATCGACTGGCCGGAGCAGCGGATGCGAGGTGCGAGGGTGCAACGTGCATCTGGACCAGTCGTCGGGTCGACGGGCCACAAAGACTGCGGGGGCCCTTGAGGCGGGAGAGCAGGATACGGCGGAGCAGCCTGGCAGCATCGTCGAGGACTTCCAGGCTGACGGTGCATCGTCGCAGCGGATGCGGATCTCATTGCAGGCATGGCAAATGAAGATTTTGTCGCCCCAGCAGTCTCTATGGAGTCGTACATCTGTCATGGACGCGTCAGTGATGGGCAAGAGAAACTCGCATGGGACGGGGCTGCCATGAGCCTGATGGAATAAAAGTCGCTCGAGGACGGCATCGTGAGGTTCGAAAAGTTGCGAGTCTGAACGGCGGGAGCAGGTTTGGTGGTTCTGGCATGCCCAGCAAATCGGCAGCATCCGGGAAAAGGGATCAGGTGCGGTACAGTGTCAACAGCTATGCCGCTTGTTGTACCACTTCGCGAGGTTGCATGCCTGGGGCAGTTGCGCTGAATTTTGCACTGTACAGTATGCATTTTCCTGTGTATTCTGTACTGTATACTATCAAGACAGGGTAGCCCTTGCCGCCGGAGCATGCCTCGAACGGCAAGGCACAGTACACTGTGTCTAAGTTGACGGCACGGCACGGCTTTGCTGTGATAACTTGACATTTCCTTTGAATACTCAATGTTGCCTATTGGTGATTTCAAGTTTGACGATTCGCGAGTTCGAAGCCGTTGTCAGATAACACGGATTTCGAAACGGCCCTCATCTATGGCTTAATATGCCTGATGATACACTCAACTCTGCAACTCTATGCCCATGGCAAACATGGATGGCAATGCGAGCCATCGAAGTGTCTCGGCGTGCCGTTTAATTCGGCAGCATCGATATAAACAAGATAGGGGCCAAGGAACTTTCCATGACATTCCAGATGCTATCACGGATAGGCAGAGGTGACTCAAATATGTGAAATACGATCCCAGGGTCTTCGAAAGCGACGCTGGCGTCCTGGATATCGCGATATCTGCACAAAGTGCAGGGTAGCAATACCGGAATGGAACCTTGTGGCCCAACGCGAGGAGGGCATACTTCGTACAGTACCAAGCAGGCATATGTAGTGAAAAATAATGTCCGCAACTCGGGCGAGGTACTAGCTGCCCGGGATTGACGTGAATAGGCAGGCGCGCAGTTATTCGGGTTTCTGCCTTAGGTTCAAGGCCAGCCGCCCCTACGAAAAAACACTTGCAGAGATTCCTCATAGTAAACTTCTTTACGCCCCATTGTCGACGGGTCTCCATGAGCAAATTCTTCATCAGTCCGTCCAGAAGCCCGAGCAAAGCAAAGCACATCCCGCATGCTGCACTGTACTGTACTGTACCATACTGTACCAAGTAAGTGACTCCACTGCACCCCTGCCGGCGTTGGCGCGCTGTCGATTAACATTCATCAGCCCTGGCCAATTTTATCCATGACGGACGGCCAGGATGAACTGAGCGAGTTTTGCGAATCAGAGCCGTTCCATTGGTTTGCAGATTTATCGCTCCAGTCTCCTTGAGCCGCGACATTACTGTCAGTATACTTCGTACGCCGACGATCGATCCGTTTCCTCGGCGGACATGGTCCAAAAAGGCAGCCAATTCATGGATCGTTGCCGCCAGAGGGCGCAAACAGACAGTGGCGGCAAACAGCAGCAGGCAGCGTCCGATGCAGGAACAAGGCCGATCTTCGTCAAATCGATCCTTCACTTGCGTCACATCAAGCACGCCGTGCCTTTGCGAACCTCCCAGCGTGTCCAGCTTCCCAAAGCTGCCGTGGCCCCATTGCCATGGTGGGCATGCGAGTCCGCCAATGCCGCTGGCAGGGCCAAAGGCGCTCATCATATTGGACGGATGGTGGTGTTCAGTCCTTAAAATAAAACCGGCACCTCCGTCTAGGCAATCCAGGCACTCGGCCTTGACCAACCACATGGCCTTTGGACCATCCGGTAGCCGCAGCCAGACACCAACTCGCCTTTCCCTTTCCCCATCCCCATATTCATCCCCATTCCCCGCTAGCCCGCACACCCCACCCCCAAGCTCGCCCGTCAACCGACCCACGCCCTGCCCTTGCTTCAACCTGTACGAAAGTAAGGTTGAGCATGGATGGGCCGCCAATCATTTCAAAATGGCTCCGCTACGTCGGCCTTTGACCCTAATCCGGAAGTTGGCTCGTCAGTCCTGCATGGTCAACTTCCGCACATGTGGGACTTGGACGCGACCCTTTGCAATCGAGAATCCCACTCGTCCAGTCTTCATCTGCCGCTCGGGCACAATTTATATGCATAGCACACGGCATCGCTCGCAGTCATGTCCTCGGTACAGGCACCCTGCTCATCCCGGCCCTGCTCGAGTCCTGGAAGAAGATCACTCTTGCCCTGATGTCTTTGCAGCACCTCATGCCTGATCTCCTGCAAAGACATCAAGTCAAAACCCGTATTTCGCCGACGCATGTGACTGCACTTTCATGCCCAGCCTCGTCTACCCTGCACAGCAGCTGACATGCCCAAATGCACCTGTTGTGGCTGATGTCTCGCGTTCAAGCCCGTCTTGAGGGCCTCTGCCTGCCAATTGGTTCTGCCTGGGCCGTCTACTTTTACAACGCAGACCCAAGAACCCATTTCCTCAGGACGTGTGCATGCGGGCGGTACCGGATTGGCACAAAAACAGAGAAAGAGGCTGGTGGACTTTGCATAAGTTGCGCATAGGATACGAGCACTTGGGTCGGCCGTCATCCAGCTAGCCGTGACTGTGTGTTGGCTGCCGTTTCACCGTCCGGCTTGCCGCAACCGCTCATTGGGCAGCCAGTTGAAGTCGCACGCCAGCACCTGTCATCTGCACCGTACTTGCAGGATCGACAAGGGTGTATGAATCTAGTCGCTTTGGGCCGTTCATCAGCAAGTATTGGCAGACGAGGTCGTTACCGGGACAATGGTGGTGGCTCATGTTGGCACCAACCTCCCGCCCCGTCAGTGTCGATTGTCGTCATTGAGGGCTCCCAATCGCTCCCGTGCAGACACCAAAGCGGCAAGAAATAGTCGACGATGTGTCGGGCAAGGGGTTGAAACCGGGACTCATGGAGTATCGGTGCGCGACCCCGGACCGGGGGGAAGTCTGCATGAAATCGCGAGCATGTGCAGATGCTGGCCGCTCAATGACGAGAAGCGAGATGCATGAAGCGACACTTCTCAGGTCCATCCCAGCTGGACAGTTACGCGCCAGACCCAAGCAGCAGTGCAATGTAACTCTCCTGCATACGACAACACCTCTACTGTAGCATCTTGGACGCATCCGACCCGACTTGGATACTTTTGTCCGACAGCCTCAGACCTGTACCAACAAGCAATACCCGGAGATGAATGGAGTTGGTTGCCGTCGGCTCAAGAGCCAGCTCACATCATGCGAGCAATTCTTCGACAGCATACAAGGTACACGGGCACGATACACGGGCTAAATATGTGCAGCACCGCCTGACTTTCCACCAATCTTTGAAAGCTGCCCGAGCAAAAGAACATCATAGCAGCGGCCCGGCCGACAAGAACGGCCTGCCTGCCTGTGTGTGCCGTCTTGCCGACTCCATCTGCAACACCGGCGGGGTAGGACTATGAGAACTATGGCACGCAGCTGCTTGCCTGGTACGAGGCATGCCGTTCCAAATGCGCCCTCCCCGGTCCTGCTTCGTTGCCACTTCGCACTTTGCTTTGCGAGGCCAAATCTCTCTCTCCTCCCCCACACGCGGGGCACGCGCAAGACACCATCATCGAGTTTGAGTGCCCAACCTCGCCTGGCGCCCTGGGGGAAAGGATCTGCAGGGCCTGCACCCATCAGCCAGCACTGGGGATCGCTTCGAGAAAGGCCCGGGCCAGCCTCGGATCCTCTTGGGCTGGCGGCCGTTGAGCCTAGTGTGCCGATCTATCTATAGCGCAAGCCGACGTCGACCAAGAACAAGGCGCACTCTTGACCTCATTCGCCAATGTAACGTTCGGCGGGAAGCACAGAATCAAGATGGCGGAAAGATTCATGGCGCTTGCTGCAATCCCGGAGATTACATCTGCGAGCGTCTATGCCCTTGCCCTGACTCTGAATGGCCTCCCAGTGACTCTGCTTGTTGGTCGCGGCTCCAGCTGCGAGACGGCACAGAGATAAGGCGCATCGGAACAAACAGGCCTAGATTGCCTTGTGAGTGACAAGATTTGCACTCATCTTCTCCGCATGGCTCCTCTCCTGCGCGCCCGACGTCCGACAACGGATGCGCCCGTCATACGCGCGTCATTAAGCCTGCTGCCGCGCCGTTTTGCATCGCCTCGGAAACTTGGGGTCGAATCGGTTGACACGTGAATGGCGGCCGGCGCGGCTGCGCCTCGAAGCCCCTGCTTTGCGAGTTTGTTTCCTTCAGCCAACCCTTCTGATTTCTTTTCCCACTGATGATGTCTATCCGACCTCCAGCCCACCATCTGCAGGAGACGCCGACGCTAAGAGCAGCCGTTCACATTAGACATTCGCGACCTCTCTCGTCCAATCGTCACCCAATATTGCACACGGCGTCCAGATTATGGATGGACGACCTCCTCCTTTTTTTAATACCCCATAGCGACGCATATCCAACCTCTTTGCCCGCCTCTCGCTTAAAAGTTGATCTTCCGGGGAGAGAACGAAGTAGGAAAACGCAATCCCCAGCTAGAGACATGTCACGACAGTCCTGCTTCTCTGGCGCATGAGCGCATGTGGCATGCCGAGGCCTCTGCCTCTTCAGCGCACTCTAAATTCTCGAAATCGCCTTGTGACCGCTGTGTTTCAGTCTGAACCATGGCTTCTTGGACTATCTTGTGTCGAGCTCATCTTCTGTTTTTTGGCCCTGAGCCAGGAGGGAATATCTCGAAGCTCTTCCACCCCGCGTCTCTAAGGAGATGGAACGTTGATTGAGACATCTTAAGCGGATGGAGCGTGGCTTACAGCATCACGCGGCTGTCCATCTGGCACAGGCAATCGACCGTACAAGCAACCCTGCGGACGCCCGGCATTGTTACCAACTCACACGTGGCGCCTGTGAGACACGGGCCGATTTCGGTTCTTAAGACCCTTCTTCATTCACGCTTCTCTGGAGCTTTGCGCATAATTGCTTCTTTCCAGACCTCTACGGATGATTGCGCGGGCGATTATGCCTGTGCTTTGCATGCACCTCGCCAGGCTGATGTCTACAAATGGCTCCCACTGAGTCTCGGATTTGCCGGCCTCGGACGCTCCTATCATACGCCTCAATGCGCCGCAGTGAATCCGTTTGTCTGAGGTCATGGCTGATCTAACCTGTGACGAGGCCTCGCGCTCGTCCGTGGCTCAACTGGCTTTGGCAGATTACGATGAGCCTGGAATTAAGCGCAAAGATATCGAATGATGACATATCGCTGCAGATCAACGTCATGAATCCTGTCATGGGAGGATTGACTGAGACGAATGCGGCCCGACTTCTTGGTCCTTGTGGGACTCATTGATGCGAATCAGTCAAAGTGCGAAGCAGCCCGGGTCGACCAACGCTCGACTTCATATCATCGGACAGCATATCCGGCAGGACGTCATAACTTTGCCTAGATGACGTACCCCGAATATCAAATGTCCGACGCAAACATTCAGAGTAGTCTTCATCATCCATTGGTTGCTCTGGACACGACAACTGCCTTAATGCAGCACACATCATTCGCTCAAAAGCCGCATCATGACACGAAGCAGCGTTCTGAGCACAAGGGGCACATGCTCCGAAGCCCTACCCCTTGTGCTACGCACTATCAGAACGGCCCATTCGTCCTGGGCATGAGAGTGGCATTATCGTTTACACCACTCAGTGGATGCAGCCAAGTCTCTTCATTCCCATCGCTCATAATCCGGGAAGTATCGCCCATGTATGTTGTTGGCATACGCGACTATGGTCGGGTATCCTCGGATTATCTCTGTGGTAACGGGCGCCCTACAGCAATATGTCAGAGACTCAGAGTCTTGGACGACCACGACAACGTTCGGTGCGCCGGGGAATTTGACGCTGAGAAATTTCTACTCACGCCTCACAAATTAGGGCACCGGCGACGAAGCCGTATGCCGGTCGTCCGGACCCGAGCCAGCGGAGCGCCTCGCCTCGACGAGCAGCGCGTTGATGCTCTCCCACACCTCCAACTTCAGCGTCTGCACTTCCTCATGCTCCAGCCGCCCGGTTCCCTGCCCATGCAGCCCGCTCTCGACGCCTCGATAAGCAAGCCAGCCGACGAGAACTTGCAGCGGCCACGGCACCGCAGCGAGGACGTGGGCCCGCATGGCGTAGTAATTGTCGCGCCATTTCTCTCGCGAACCATAGAAGTAGACTCGGTCTTCGAGCATGGCGCGGACGGCCAGGTCGTGAGCGCGTTGAGCCGGTTGCAGGCCGGCGTTGACGTCGTGCAGCATCCCCCTCTGGACGAGGGCACGGATGATGAGCGTCGAGTCGGCCAACGACTCGACCCGCGTCTCATCATGTTCACCGTCGTCGAGCCTCACGTCCACGTAAGGAATCTTGCCTTTTGGCGCGGAACGGGGCGATCCTGCGCCCAGGCGGTACGCGACGCCGTCGAAGCGCAGCCTCGCCTCGAGTTTGGTGACAAAGGGCGACCACACGTATCGATTCGAAGGCGGCGAGCCGCGATGCACCGTGAGTTTGTCCGCTGGCGACGGCGTCATTCTATCCGTCAGGTTGCCCGTTGCGTGACTGTTCCTATCTTGCAACCGCAGACTTCCGGCTCGAGTGCAATGTGCCCGAGGACAAATCGAGTGCAGGACGTAGGAAAAGGTTACGGGGCGTGTGCTGTCTGCTCTTTGAACCGGTCGCACCGGGTGGATTGTAGCGACAATTGGAGACTGACGGACAAGCCAAGTTACGGGACTCGCCGCGATGCCAGCCAGCACATGCGCTAACCGGCCGTTGTCTCTCGCCCGCGCAAACTTTCTTTTCTCACGCATCCTCTTCCCAGCTCGTTGTCCACACACAACCGTTTCCCCAAGCGCGTAAGAGGCGAAACCAGGCCGACTCAAGCGTGGTAGCTCAATCATCTCTGTGAAGCAAATGCAGTTACGACGATTTACTGGGGACAAGGTAAAACCGCATTTCAGAGGCTCGGTCCAATCACGCTCACAAAAGCCCGAGATTGTCAGAATGAGACGAGAACAATCTTGGTCCAAAAAGGTAGAAGAGTCATGCATTAACTTGCTCTCTCCGCGTCAACGAGCAAGCCTGACGATGCAGGCTTTCGCTACTGTACGTCTACGCATGTCGTGCTGATGATACCTAGAAGTCAATCTTGAAGATAGATCCATTCAATTCATTCATTTGAGAGTAGATGTCCTTGTGTTACCGTTGCGACTTGGAGGTGTCAGAAGGGAGCAGTGTTTACACTGGCCGGGTAAATTCTACAGCTCCCCGGAGTTTTCGGACATTGGATAATTCGCCTCCAGCATGGAAATCCGGATTTGCCGGAACATTGATATCGGTCCCTCAAGAGTCAAGACCACGGCCTACACGCCACCGAAAAAAACAAATGACCTAGAGGGAGCTGCTGTTCTCCTGTGATGCAAATTATGCCGGCTTGCAACGCTGAGATCGACCTTGAACCCTGAAGATGCCTTTCACGACGACGTAAGAGTTGCAGATATCGTATTAGTCGCTGCTTTCAGTTCTTTGGGCATTGCCCATATTGGCGTTCTTTACCAATCAGATTCAAGGCCTCACCCGCTTCAAGGTGTCAAGAACGTCTGTTGTCATCCTACCTAAGCTGCATTCTAAGCCTGAAGACTCTGAGATACTGTTATCTTAATATGGATACTGACAGAGGACGAAATTGAAATCGAGTCCTTTCCGGGGCCGAGGGTCCGGGGGCTGCGGTGGGGCTAGAACACCGAGGAGGGGAATACGGCCCATACTCCCGGTGTTTCGTCATGCTTGCGTTGATTTCCTAACAGTGCGCAAGCGGTATTTTTCGCCGAGCCCGTACAAGGAATCGTGCAATTTGTGGTGCCTTGCTACGTCAGCTGGCGCCGCAACTCTGCAATATTCGTTTGTAGTCGTCGTTGCGGGGATAATGCGGGAGCCGAGTCTGGCTTCGCAGAAGTGCAACGGCTGATACGTTACGTTGTAAAATCTCCATCTTGCGAGAAGATAAAGCATATTAGTAATTTTCCAGACACCTTTGCTTTCAAACATTGCACTTTCCTTCATCCTCGGTCGCTCGGATCCAGTCACAATCAACCGCGTCCATTGCTGCTGGGTAACAACCACTATGGCTGCCAAGGTGTTCAATGTTGGCGTTGTAGGCTATGGGTAGGTCTTGGGCCTTCATTATGCGTGGAATCTGTCTGACGTTAGCTTATCCAGTCTCTCTGCCAAAACCTTCCACATTCCATTCATCGTTACGACGCGGCAGTTCAAACTCCATAGCATCGTCCAGCGGTCGCCTGCTCAAGGCAACTCAGCCCCGGAGGACCATCCCGAGGCCAAACACTACGCCAATGTCGAGGCGCTGCTTCAGGATGCCGATGTAGATGTTGTCGTCATCACGACGCCTCCAGACACCCACGTCGCCCTGACCAAAGCGGCTCTCGAGGCTGGCAAGCACGTCCTCACGGAGAAGCCGTTCGTGCCGACATCCGCCGAGGCAGAACAGCTCATTGCGCTCTCCAAAGAGAAGAAGCGTCTCATTTGCGTATACCAGAATCGCCGCTGGGACTCCGACTTTCTCATGGTCAAGCATCTGGTTTCAAATCAGACTTTGGGCCGCATCATCGAGTTCGACACCCATTTCGACCGCTACCGTGCCGCGGCACCGTCCAACTGGAAGGGCGAGCTTGGAATTCCTTCTGGTGGCAGCGCCCTGTTTGATCTTGGCTCTCATCTCGTCGACCAGGCTTACGTGCTCTTTGGCATGCCCCAGGCCGTCCACGGCCGACTTCTGTCGCAGCGGGCTGGCAAGGCCGACTTCTTCAACCCGGATGCTGTCTCGGCCGAGCTAACCTATCCTGACGGTATGCTTGTTCACATTCGCATCAGCGTCCTCAGCGCAGAGACCTCGCAACCACGCTTCTGGGTGCGCGGCTCCAAGGGAAGCTTCCGCAAGCTCGGTCTTGATCTGCAAGAGAATCAGCTCAAGGCTGGCATGAAGCCTGACGATGCAACGTTTGGAAGGGACCCTGTCGGCTGTATGCGACTGAACTTGGTCGCCAACGACGGCTCAATCAGAGAGGAAAAGGTGCCGGAGCTGGTCCCGGAGACGTACAGGGCCTTTTACGCAGCCCTTGGTAACGCCGTAGAAAGCGGCAGAGAGGAGGACGTTCCGGTCAAGGCCTCGGAAGCTAGAGACGTGCTGCGTATTCTCGAGGCTATCTTGGAGAGCGCAAAGACAGGCATTGATATCCGATTCGATTGAGTGCGCGTAAAGACCAGAGCAGAAATTGGGAGGCTGAAGACGAGAGAGCATTTAGAGCAGATTTGCTGCAAGCTGACCACTGCGCCTTCCTCCTGTGCACGTATGCTCAATTTACGTAGCCGTCTATGTTCAAGGAAGGAGCGGCTGGTTGAAATCTCTCTGCTCCTGCTATCTCGGTCCATAGGCGGATATGATGCCTGAGAATCCAGTCATTCTCTAATTGCCTGACCTTTCTTGTGCTCATGACCTATCCAGGCCGATTCCTCACTGTGCTGTTCTTTCAATTCCCATGAACCCGTATTTGGACCGCCTCAACGGACTGAACTGTCGGCCCTCAGGCGTCTATGGAACCTCATATCGCCCAACGAGTCATTTTTGGTAGCCACGATAGTCCATCACGTTGGGGACAACGCCTTGCTTCAATGGAATCGACCGCACCCTCTTCACACCTTCGGCCACCAAGCCACTTGGCGAGTCATCCTACGATGCGCCAAGGACCCGCGGCCACATCCTATGCACCTGCTGGACCGGATTCGCTAAGGCAAGGATCGTCCATATTCCGATCCAAGTCCTCGAGACGAGATCGATCAACGGACCGCCAAGCCCCTCCAGAGTCCTCGTCCTTTAACTATCCATCGAGCCTACGTCTCAGAGAGAGGTCTTTCCGACTTCCATATGGGAACAGCATTCGGTCCTTGGACTCACGGCGACGAGGCCAATTATATGCCTTGGTTTTCATGGTCCTTGTTTGGCTCCAAACTGGAGCAGAAAGCCCGAAATCCAGCTTCTTGCGAGGCTATAGGATACGAATGGCGCCCGCCCAGTCCCTTACGCCGCTTCTTCTGTCGTTTTGCAATCTTCTTTCTTTACTGCCTCCTCATCTCCATATATCACCCCTACTTTGGTTTCCTTGACGAGTATTGCGCGAAACATGAAGTAGCCATGGGCATCGAGAACAGGAGCGAGGACGAGAACACTGGCGGGCCCAACAGGCCAGACGGCTTTGCAATATCGTGGGCAGAAGCCATTGTGACCACCGGCGCATGCTTCTTGCTTGCTCAGGGATACTATGGGTGAGATGCGTCACCTGATAACTCAAGACAAGGTACTAAGCCGCGTATAGCATCCGAGCTGCGCGTGAGAGGATGGAGAGAGTCAAGCAAACAGCCGTTACACTCGCCTACGCCTTCACCAAGACTACGATTCCCAACAGCGAACATGGCCATGACAAGGAAGACTTACAGCTCCTCATCTAGTGCGTATTATGAGCCAATATCTGGGCTGTCCACTAACGAGTCTTGTAGCGAATGCCTCGCGCTGCTCACGGCCTACCCCGTTGCTCTTCTAGAGCAGATGCGAGGCAACACTTGCGAGCCTGCCATATCCAAGTACTGTCAAGACGTAGCTTTGACTCTGAAGCGGCTCCGACGCGGTGAAAACGGACCCATCAAAAGCCAATCATACGAGTCGGGTTACTGGAGTCAAGGGCAGCAAGGTGTTCAGCAGTTCGCCACGGTGGAACACTTTTTCGAAATCTTTTCGCTGCAACTTCACCTCGAGTACAGTAAGCAGACTATGAGAACAAAGGGCCCATCGCTTTCCACTCAGCACATCATCTACACGCTTCGAAACCATTTCGAGAACCTGGTCGACCTACGAAACGTTGACGACCGAAGGACGCCCATTATCCGTAAGTCTCAGCATATCCTGGACTTCAGGATAGATGACCTGGAAAGGGACCGCTGACAGTTGATAAAAGGGGAAAACATTGACATGATGAGTCTTGCGGGACGCGAATGTGCCATATTCGCAATTATCGATGTCATCCCACTCGCCTTCCTATGGGCCGTCTATTCTTCAGGCTTGGTCGTCGCTCTTTATTGTCCGGTAAAACTTTGCGAGTCCATATCGGATTGGGCACCGGTTGTGGAACCGGGACAAATCAGAATCGTCTATCCTTCAATGTATAGCTTGTTGGCCATGGCCTCGTTGTCGACGGCGAGCGCCGTGCTTTTGACCTGTCTCTCGGAGATGTGGGCCATGTGGGATCCCTACGGCAGTGGAACGAACACGTTTGCGTGGACGCTGGGCATCGCGCTGGAGATTGACAATATCCTGAACGAGTTTTACGAGTACGACACCTCGAATCTGGTGCGCGTACATTCGTACATGGATACGGCGGGCTGCCTCCACCGTGCCGGGACGGATGACTACGATAACTCGGGGAATAGGGCACAAACGGTGTGAGAGTAGAGGGTCATGAGATGGGTTGGCAAAGGATGGCATTGCCGTGGGACGCTTCGGGCGGTAGCAAGGGGAGCTTCATCACCTTTGAGAGGTTCATATCGAGGTTATTCACATGTACAATTATAATGTTTCGCTACAAATTGCCTCCGTTCCCCCATTTTCCCTTGTCTTCCGTCGTCGCGCTCGATGTGGTCACTGGGAATGCAATAGTCATGCTGTCCTTTTCTTCGCCCAGATTGCCGGCATGTTATATACAAGAGGGTACATGGCAAGCAGATATAAAACCTCCCAAAAGAGAAACGGGTCCATCATTACAGCACCAGAGTAAACAGCGTGCCGAGGGCGACAATCATGGCGGCGGCGGCGCCCGTCGCCGGGGTTGAGGCCGAGGCGGCGCTGTCGGCCTTGATCGGGGTGCCGGCAAAGGGGGGCCTGTAGGGTGGGGGCTGGGCCTCGTTGTCGCGGCCGTCCCAGCAGTAGCGCGAGAAGCACTGCTGGCACTTTTCGGGGACGGGGGAGCGGGTGCGCTCGAGGGAGCGGGCGAGCATGGCGCAGCCGACGCAGACGGGCCAGTCGGCGTCGCGGGTGCCGTTGAGCTGGGTGGCGAGGGCCCAGCCGTTCTGCACAATGGCGTCGCGCTTGGCGTCGGGAATGGACATTTCAAACGTCGAAATGTTGGAGGCGTAGACGTACGGGTAGTTGGGCAGGTAGACGATGAGGGGACCCGGCGGGGGCGCGTTGGGCGACGAGGCGGCGTTGCAGCCAAAGAAGACGGGCCGCGTGTTGAGGCCGAGGTTGACGAAGCTGTTTGTGCCGGGCACGGGCGGGAAGGAGGCGGCGACGCGCGACATGTTTGGCGCCTGAGAGCGGCGGTAGGACGCCAGTGCCGAGGTGCCGTTGGGCCAGAGCGAGTCGGTGTCGGCCGACGAGTCGACCGAGAAGACGACGTCGACGGCGCGGTCGCGGACGAGGTGCGGGTGGTAAGGGATGTTTTGCAGGTCCTCGCCGCCGTCGACGAGCGTGAGGCGGTCGGAACCGGCGCCCGGGTTGGTCTCGGGCTTCCAGCCCTTGAAGGGATTGGGCGTCCAGTCGGCAATGTCGTTGTCGCTCTTGTCGAGGGCCCTGAAGATGGACGTGATGGCCTTTACGATGAAGTCGGGCACCTCGGACGGTACATAGGTGCTGTTCTTGTCCTGCAGGTATAGCACCACCTGGTTGAAGAGGGAGCTCGAGGTGCCCATGACAAAGCCGACGTTGTCGAAGCCGGCGACGCAATTCGCCGACGCGGGCAGCTGGCCGCCGTCAAACTTGGACCCGACGAAGCGCAGGGGCGCGAAGCCGTCGAGCCGCGTGTCCGAAGAGCCCATCTCCCAGGGGTTGAACTCGAAAACGGTGGTATTCATGCTGATGAGGGTTTCGCCGGGCGCGCGCCCGTCAGCAATGAGCACGGGCATCGGCGCCCTAGCCGACAAGAAGTCGGGGTCGTCGGCGATGGAGGAAAAGGTGAAGCCGGGCCCACCGTTGGCGGCATTGACGAGCTGGTACGAGAGCATGCGACCCCAAAAGTCGGCAATGGACGTGTCGTAGCCGGCCTTCTTCTTGGAATCGACATCGTCGAGGATGTTGCGATAGTATTGCAGCAGGCTGTACTGAACGGGGCCTGAGAGGCGGTGTCAGCTCACCGATTCGCATCTGTGGAGCGCATCTCCATCTTCCCGACCTACCTTTGAATATGGAATCGTGAAATTGCCAAATATTTGGCGAACTGATGGCGTCGACGACGGTGGTGAAATTGTTGGAGTACAGGCTGCCGACGAGCCAGCCTCCGCCCGAGAGGCCGGAAAGGTAGGTGGCGCTCTGGAGCAGGCCGCCCAGATTGCCCTTGGATTCACTGCCACCAGAACGACTATCAAAGGCGGCAATGACGCCGGCGCCATTGAGCATGGCGCGATAGCCACCGCCAGAAACGGCGATGCCGATGTTGGGCAGGGCGGTCGCGTTCTTTTCGACGCCCTCGAGGTAGCGGTCGCTGTCGAAGCCGGGGATGGCGATGCGCTTCAACAGGCTCCGGATGTGCGGGATGGTGTCGTTTCGTCGGCGCGGCAGCCATTCTTGTTCTTGAGGCGAGAGGGTCGAGCCATTGCGGATCGATGGTCGCTGTCTCGGGCAGTCGACACTGGACGGGGTGTAGCCCTTGGGAGAACGATCGGTGGCTCTCCGGTCCAAAGAGGCGTAGTCGCGGACGCTGAGCGAGGAAGATGAGGATTCGAGGGCTAGTGAAGTTGGTCTTGGTCAGTCAATTGGAGAGAGAGGGAAAATGCGCGCGTATATTAGCAGACGGTGACGTCAGCGAAGCCGGCGGGCGTGCTGGCCAATTATAAGGATCGGCGGGAGGACGATGGACGGCGTACCTGCATTATGCCACTGGGGTTGCTCGGGGAGGGCGCCGGCTGTCGCGGGCGCAAAAGCGGTGGCTGCGGCCAGCAAAATGGCCAGTGAGTTGCCCAAGGCCATGCTGGTTGGGGCGTAGAGCGACGCAAGATGACTCGACCAAAATTAGACGACGAACAAGATGAAGAAGCAAGTGGCCGAGAATACGAAGTACCTAGGGAAAGGGGAAAAAAGAAGAAGAAATGGTCTTGGCAGCGCCGCCCAGGGTGACGCGGAGACGAGGGTTGGGTGCGGGAGACGGAAGAAGAAGAAGGGCAAATCGTTTCAAACGGGCGAGGACTCGATCACGCAGCGGTTCCGTGCAAGGCTGACTTGATGTATGTATACTGTAGGACAGTCTCTTGACTGGATTGCGCGCCGGAGCCAGCGGGAGCAAAATGGAACCGGCACGCCGGGATCTTGGGGCTGGACGATCAGAGCCCCGAGTCAGGGCCAAGCCAAAAAGGCAACGCGCGCCTCGTCCTCTGGCGTCTGTCGCAGAGTGCAAGAGGATGGACGCTAGCGGCGAGGCTTGGGGGCGGAGGTGAGAAAAAGTCTAGCAGTGAAGTTATTGGCGGTTGTTTTTAGACGGGAGGCGATGCTGCTGCTAATGGTGATGCGGCGACTGCGGCGACATGAGCCACGGCCGTATGCTCATGACGGGGACAATCATGGCGAGATGCAAAAAGACGAGGGTCTTTGGCGACGGCGGAAAGGGAAAAGGGACCATGGATGATGCATGCGGGTTTCCAGTCCTCCGTCTTGGCGACAAGGCCCATGGAAATGCCCGTGAGCCGGCGGCCCAGACAAAGAATCGAGGGACAAAAAAAGAAGCAGGGGCCCCCGTTTTGCCAAGGCAGCCCGAGGAGGGCGACACGGACCAAGGCAGAGAGGGCGCTTTGTTGATGACTGCACCCGTCTGCCGCTGCGTCAAGGCGAGACTTGTGTGCCTCAAAGGATCAAATTCTACGTAGTTTTGATCGAGCAGGGTAATAATTGTGAATGCAGCTGCCTGAGGCACTGGATTGCAGGGGAGCGGGGGACTGAGGCACTTGGACCGGCCAGTGAGGTACCCTGCCCGTAGACGAGTACAGCGGTACGTCGAGCGACCCTGCATCCCAGCCGCGTGCCTCCCGTTTTGCCCTCTTTCCCGCAAAACATACTCGCACACAGCCTGCACCCCCATGGCGAGCCACCAAAACAATCGGATGCTACGATACTGTATTTGGGCCGAGAGAGCACAAGCACCCAAGTCGGTGAGACGAGAGTCGCCAGCAACCAAATCTGCCCCCTCTCATCTCGCCCGCGTCGTCAGCCGCGCACTCGACCAACCATCAGTGACACTTTTATTGGCAAAGCACTCGCCAACACCTGTCACGAATCGCCTTCAGGGAACCCCCTCCCTTGACGTTCCGACGCCAAGGATGCCCTCTCATCTGCGCCTGCCCAATTACACACACATGAGTACGCAACGCGACAGCCAAGCAAACATTCCACGCCCGTCATTTGCGACCACTCCACTGTCGTCAGAGGTTTTGACACTTCGCCAAGAAGAATTCAATCGAGCGCCCCAGATACGTCAACAGTCCCTTCAAGCAGGGACCAAAGACCGTCTTTGAGACATTTTGCCACTTGTGTGCCGGGTATCCGAATGGCAAGGTACTAAAAAGTATCTTTTGATCCCCACAATAGCTCTCGAAAACGAGTTGGTAGCTGCCGACGTCTAGGAGCCACTCGCAGCAGCGGCATTTGCAGCAATCAAAGAGGCGGAGCAGGACCCCTTGCACTCAAATGCCTCTCGTCCCAGGTCAGCGCAGCTGCCTGTAGCCATCACGTAAGTTACCGCCTGCTGCCTAGCGCTGCCCGACCAGCAGAGGCCCGGCCCGGTCCAATTCCCAAACAGCGCTCCATCAAGCGCTCCATCATCCGTCGGCTCGTTTTGACCGAATTCTGACCTCCAACTACGGGGCGCGGCTCATCCTGCGACCCGCCTTGCTCGGTCCGATGCCAAGCTCTGCATTGACAATGCCCGAATATGTACTTCCTACTGCACCCTTCTGTCCTGGCGCCCTTTTCCATCCGCTTCACTTTCGCTTGTATTCCTTGGCTCACTTCCAAATTGTATTGAAAAAAGGGTATCGTTCCGTTACAGGCAGTAATATGCGCCTCCATACCGCATCCGCTAGTCGCTGTTTTTACCAATATTCCAAGATGCGTCCCAATCGCTCCGGATACAATATGCCCAGATGCCCGTACCGACCCGCAGCAACTTGGTCAGACAGCCACGAGATGACATGCTCACTGACTAATACTCGACCGCTCAATCGGCAAGATCCTCTCCCGGCGGATCTCTGCGGAACGGAGAGTTAAACTTGAGCAAGCCGTTGAGCCCCCCCAACCAGGGATCGTCGTCCTCGGCGCGGATCACGCACGGCACGCCGCCGTGCCACTCCTCGCCCGGCCCCGCCTTGCCGACAAACTCGCCCTCGATCCGAATCTCGGTCCCGGGAGACACACCGGCGCACCGCTTGCCGTCGATGCTCAGGTCCAGTTCGCGCATTCGGTTCTTGTTACTCATCCGAAGGCATACCTTGGTATCGAGGGGCAACACGAGCGAACGGAAGCTGAGGCTGCACGGGCTAATCGGCGTAATGAGGAGCGACTTGACCAGGGGATGCACAATCGGCCCCCCTGCGCTGAGGCTGTAGGCTGTCGACCCCGTCGGCGTGCTGACGAGAATTCCGTCGGCCGTCGTCTCCGTCAAGAAGTGGCCATTCTGATAAATGTCAATGATGGCCAGGTGCGGGTGAGAACCTCTGTGTATTGAGATTTCGTTGACGGCACGCAGAGATGGCGGCGTTTCGCTCTTACTTGCAATGCCAGACTGAGCCTGGCTGGCCAGCGAGTCAGAAAGCTCGTGATTGATGTTTCCACCGGCCCGGTCAAAGACGTCGACCTTGATACGATGGCGAAGAAGTATCTTTGACGCCCTGCTCGCTCCCAGACTCCGGCCTCGAAGGTGCTCCCATTCCTCGGGGGATGCATCCATCGGAGCGCCCAGGACCAGCTGCGGAGGAGGCGAAGCGTCGTCGCCTGCGGTTACCTGGCTGCCGCTCATGTACATTTCTCTCCACGCCTTCTTGTACTCTTCAAAGTCCCATTCTCCCAGGAAGCCCAGTGTGCCCATGCTGAAAGATAGAATCGGGGGCACCGAGCCATGCAGCTTAAACAAGCTGGCAGCCCGCAAGACGGTGCCATCGCCGCCAAAAGTGGCGACCACGTCGATTTTTTCCGCAATGTTGGAACGATTGTCGGCCACGTAAATGGGAAACTTGAGTCGCTCCTGGACGGTAGGTGCGACGCGCGGCTCAAGCACAATGCTGACCCGGGGATAATCACGGTGAATGTATTTGGCAAACTTGACGACCGACTCGATTACATCGGGAGAGTAGAGCTTAAGTACGATCAGCAAGTTGTGCGGTGGCCGAGGCCATCTCAACGACAGTAGTGAAGATCCGGGCCTCGTGCTCTGCAGATATCGTGGGACCACCCGACTGGGAAGGGAAGCCAAGCTGGGGAGATCGTCGCCCGTCTTGGAAGTCGGAGCCAGAGTTGAATGGGACCGCACTGGTTCGAGCAGTGACCTGTGCCGTGGTCGCCATCGCCATTGGCGTCTTGAAATCTCTCGGACCAATCCCGGGGAGGGCGACGAGGTCAAGGAGAATCGCGGGGCTACCAGGACAGACTGGATCCAGGGCCGTTTGTATGGCCGAAACGTAGCTATCAAGGCGGCAAAGAACTGTGTGGGCAGGGCAAGTAAGCTTCGACCAGCCATGGCGCAGGGGCTCGACGCCAGACGCAGACCACGGCGACGAAGCATATTGGTTGGTGGTTAATGGACTGGATCGTCTGAAGCCCGGGGCCGGAGCCGAGTCAAGAAATGACGAAGCAGACGGTGATGATGAGTCGGCGGGTAATGATGTCAATGAATAATGGAGCGTCTTGGTACGATGTATTCACCTCAGCCACGGGTTCGTTGATTGGGGGGGGGCATGGCATCGAGAGCTGTACCAGATGAGACGCAATGCGGTGACTCCAAGCTCTGGTAGGTAGGCCTTTGGAAGGTGCAAGCCACATCGGGTCGAGCCACAGCTGGTCCGCCTGCCGCTGCTAGCTCCTGCCGTGACCGCCTGCCGTTGTGGGCGGACTGCGGCCCGCCTGCCTCACGGTCTGAACCGCCAGACCGTTGAGCGCAAAGTGGCAGCACCAAGTACCCGCGCCGTACCCAGCCGCTACCTTACGGTTGTGTACATAAAACGCTGGTCTGTTTCAAGGGCATCAGCACGCGGCTCACCAGATCTTGACCTTGCGTCTCTTCATCTCGTGCCTCGGGCCAAGGAGTCGCGGGACATGGACGGCAAAGCTGATATATGAGCATGCGAGTCCCGTTTGGGTCTTGTTACCGGCATGACGGGACGCGCGAGGTAGCATCCGTCAAGCGCCCTGTGCTGATTCTTCAGGGTCGTCTTGCAAGTTACCGAGAGCCCAGGCACAGGTACCTGCTGTTAGGGCACTTGGTACTTCGTTCTCGACACTCGCTGCTGCGCGGGTCACCACCGCTCATGGCTCAAATCGAAGGCCCTCACCGGGCATCAAGAGGCCCCGCTGGACCCCCACCATCTCACCCTCTCAGGGCCCATCAGCTGCAGCCTGCATTCGCCCATGGCGTCACATGCCCGCGGGTGCGCCCAAAGTGAAAACCGCCGTGATCCATCCACTCGCTCCTCCTAAGCGCGCCGACCGGTTCTGCTCGCGCCCTCGAGTCCTCACCTCGTCTTCAACGGCAAGCCGATCAGGTGTCCAGCACACACTGCTTCACCGCTCGGCGCACCTGATCGCCTGCCATTGCGAGCGCAACTCATCTCGCTGGACCGACGTTGCGGCCGAGTCAGAATCCACCCTTGAGCGGAGTTCACCTCAAAAACTCGGCTCCCCGCCCTTGTCCCGAGCCTCCCGGTCTTCGATAAGTACTTTGGAAAGCCCGACGGCGGTCTCGGCGGCAAATTGCATACGGACCAGTGCCGTCGCACGAACTCATTCTTTTCGCTCCAGCCTGAAAGTCGATATCCTCACAGACCATCTGCGTCGACCCGAAGCGGCTGTTGCCATGGCCGAACTCAAACATCCCGACCCGTCAGAAACAGACATACCAAGCGCAACATTGTCACCAGGCTTCAAGCATCAAAAGGCAACGATGCGGCAACAAGAAACAACACCTCATCCCTCAGGCAAGGAAGGATATGGTATAATTAACCAGGCGCTGCGCGTACTTGCCTTTAGTACTTATTTCTTCACTTGTTGCATTGGGTTTGTCCTTTCCCTTGCCTATACCTGCAGGCATCATGGACGAGAGCTCGATCAGGTTGCCAACATTCACATGAAGCTAACACGAGAACCTTAGAATCATCATCGCGCAGACCGTAGGCGTGCCCCTCTACTTCATAAACCGCGATTGGTTTTACGCCTACATGTCCATGACGAAGCGGTCCTTCGCCCTGACGACGACTGTCATGACGCATATCTGGGGTCCTACGACAATGCGTATCAGCGGCGACGAGTCTGTAGCTGGTCAGATCAGACCAACGCGAGGCGGGGGCGTCGAGTTCAAGTTTCCTGAGCGCCTGGTCATGGTCGCCAACCACCAAGTAAGACCTTGCCGTCTGAGGGTCGTGGGCTGCGGAGCGTGGCTGACGAGAGAACCGTGTTGCAGATTTACACCGACTGGCTATACCTATGGTGGATTGGCTACGTCAACAGCCCCGCGATGCACGGCCATGTGTACATTATCCTCAAGGAGTCGCTCAAGTACATACCCTTCATCGGCACTGGCATGATGCTCTACGGCTTCATCTTCATGTCGAGGAAGATGGCGACGGACCGGCCCCGACTGGCCCACCGGCTGAACAAGCTCACCAAGAAAAAGGTGGATCCTCGGGGCCGAACTTACCTGGACCCCATGTGGCTGCTCTTGTTCCCCGAAGGCACCAACCTGTCGGCCAACGGACGCACGAAGTCGGCGCAGTGGGCAGACAAGAACGGGCTCAAGGACCCGGAACACGTGCTTCTTCCCCGGAGCACGGGCACGTTCTTTTGCCTCAACGAACTTAAAGGAACAGTCGACTATGTCTATGACTGCACAGTTGCGTACGAGGGAGTGCCGTAAGTCTATCTAGAAAGTCATCATTTGCAGTGACTGACCCGGCACAGGCGTGGCAAGTATGGGGAACAGCTATTCGGCCTGGCGAGCACTTACTTTCAAGGGAGGCCGCCCAAGTCGGTTAATCTATACTGGAGGCGATTCCGCGTTGCCGACATTCCACTTGACGACGCGCAAGAGTTTGACGCATGGCTTCGGGAGCAATGGTACAAGAAAGACGAGCTCATGGAGGAGTACATCAATACGGGGCGATTCCCGGCCATGGTGAGCGGAGAACGGGACTACGTCGAGACGTCTGTGAAGACGCGAAATCCGCTCGAAATTTTGCAAGTATTCAACGTGACGGGCGTTGTGGCAATGATTTGGTACAATATGCGGCGTTTCATGGCCAGCTCGTCATGACGAGTGGCCCCTCTGTTGGATAGAGGAGATTCTTTTTTGTTTGTGGCATTTATATACCATTGTATGGCGCCTTTGAGTAGCGTCGAGGTTTCATGTTTTGGGGCGAGGCGCATGCCGCATCGATATACTGGTCCATCTGCCACTCATGACCTGGCGAAACTTTGGATATGGCTGAGCGGTGTACAAGGAGCGGATATCATTTGGCTCCAGACTCGGCAGCCCTGTATGTGAGTGGCCCGGTAATTATACACGATACGTACGGTCGATAAAGCCAGGAGCGTTAACTCGAATATAAAGAGGGTCTGTTTTCGCTTGCGACTATACAAGTTCGCGGGATGTGTGTGCCGCTTCGGGCTGTGGGCGTCCAAGAGTCGTAGAGCCTTGGATGGCTTTGGACAATGTCGAGCTCAGAGCATTGATCATCGAGTAAGATTCAGTTGATAACTTGTCGAATACCAGCTAGAGGCGGCAACAGGTTGGCAAGTGTGGCCATGGGACGAGGTCAAAGTGAAGATTGAGAGGAGGACAGGGCTCATGGGTCTCATCTAGAACGACCAAGGACGCTCCAAACAAAGAATCGGATCGACGGCAACGGATGCTAGATAAAATCATGGCGCCTTGTCTCGACTAGGACGATTGTCATGCGGTCATGTTGTCGTTGTGATGGTGTCCAAGAAGACCGTACCCAGCACCAGACGTTATGTGCTGATGAAGTTGTGAGCAGTGCACTATTTAGTCTGCGGGAATTGAATGGCTTGATTGTTTCCAGGCATGGCGGGAGAGTTTGAGACTTGTCGATGCCGTATTATCGGCCTGGAAATCGTCGAGCTTGGACTGTCGTCAATGCGTTAGAAGAGCCGAAGTGGGGAGCTACAGTGGGTGAGGTAAGGTGCCCACTGCCAAGGCCCCGGAGGATGCGCGTGGCCTGGCGCTAAACTCAATTACCCCGCACACATGGAGCCTCTTCCCCGCAAAACAGGCGGCACGTTGGACTCGGTACATTTGGAAAAGGCAACGTTGAAAGTGCCGCCAAATCATCACCATTCTCGGCCCCCGGACGCTGCCGCAATCTCCACCCGCCCGGCATACACGCAGGCCGTTGGGTCGCAGGAATCAAGGTTGCCGCGCCTGGTTCAAGCACCCGCGAGAGCAGTGCAGCACTAACAATGTCCTCCTGCAGATACCGTTGCTGGGCATCTCGGTCGTCTCGCCACTGGAATGGAACTCTCAAGGAACCATGAGCTCGGGCAGAGATCCCATTCACTTTAACCTTTGGCTCCAAGACGCGTTTGGATCTGGGAAATCGGCGCGCCCGAGCAGATGGATGGACTGCTCTGTCCTCAGATGATGCCGGACCGGGCTTAGATGTGCGGCGCCTTGCCTTTTGCCCTCCTCCTAGCCTCCCCGCTCTTCCACTCGATCCTCCTGGAGACACGGCCGGACCCCCTGAGGAGGATGCTAACGCCTTGCCAGAGTGCCATTATAGCTAGCTAGCGTGGCCGTCCCTTCAACCTACCTTGGGGCCCTGCGTCGACGAGGGTGTCTCAGCCTCTGGGTCGCACGCCGCAACCTCGGCAACCCGTTGATTTGTCCGAATCCTCCCATTGATACAAAACCGCGAATGTCTCGCTCGACCGATCGTGAAGCAAACGAGCCCGCTGGTTGCCAGTGCCCCTGTCCCGTCTCCTCCTCCAAGTCTCCTCTTCCCCGTAGCGCCTCGCCATGGACGGCCGTGACCGCGCCAGCCCCGACGCGGAGAAGCAGACGCCGGGCCAGCTCTCGCACGTCAACAGCGAGGCCAATGAAAAGGCCATCATCAACGGCTCGTCGGGCGCCCGAGATGCGGATGGCGGTGATGACGGCGACCATGGCTTCACGCTGCACCAGCAGCGCAAAATCATTGCCCGCGTCGACAGGCGGCTCGTCGTCACCGTCGGCCTCATGTATTGCATCAGTCTGATGGACAGGACGAACATGAGCTCCGCCGCTCTGGCTGGCATGAATGTCGACCTGCAGCTCCAGGGGAATCGCTACGTATGTAAATGCCGTCGCAATGCCTACGCCTTGCCCTCTGGACCAGCCGCTTACACGTCACAGAACATTGCCAACCTCGTCTTCTTCATCACCTATGTCCTATTTCAGCCGCCCTCCACCATTCTGGTCCGGCGAATCGGCCCTCGGCTGCACCTTGCCGGTCTGGTCCTGTTCTGGGGAGCCATCATGATTGCCATGGGCTTCGCCAAGAACTTTGGCCAGCTCGCAGGCCTCAGGGTCATTCTTGGCTTCCTCGAGGCTGGCTTCTTCCCCAGCTGCGTCTATCTGCTCAGCACCTGGTACACGCGATGTAAGTTGCTTCCTAAGAAAACTTGGGCTGCTCTCTGACCGCCGAATCAATGTCTCCAGACGAGGTCGGCAAGCGATATTCCGTCTTTTACCTGCTCGGCTGCGTCGCCGCGGCCTGCTCCGGCATTCTTGCCTTTGGGGTAAGCCTTTGGAAACCATGCTGTCCAGACAGCCTTCCGTTACAGTTCAATAGGCTGATCTTTTCGTAGCTTATGCAGCTCAAAGGCCGCGAGGGCCTCAACGGCTGGCGCTGGATCTTCATCATCGAGGGCGCCCTGACGTGCGCTCTGGGCATCGCGGGCTACTGGCTGCTCGTCGACTTCCCCGACTCGCCTCGCAAATCGTGGAACTTTCTCGGCATCCGCGAGCGCCAATGGATTGTCTCGCGCATCCAGCGTGACCGCGGCGACACCCAAGTCTCGCCCTTCCACCTCGCCACCTTTCTCGGCGCCGGCCGCGACTGGAGGATCTGGGCCTACGCCATGATCTTCTTCTGCACCACGACAATCACCTACGCGCTCGCCTACACGCTGCCCATCCTCCTCGTCGGCAACCTCGGCTTCGACGTCGGGACCGCGCAGTGCCTCGTCGCGCCGCCCTACGCCTTTGCGGGCATCGTCATGTTCCTGACGGGCTACCTAGGCGACAGGCGGCGCGTCCGCGGGCCCGTCATCCTCATCAACATGCTCCTGTGCCTCGTCGGCCTGCCCATCATGGGTTGGCACCCCAACGCCGCCGTGCGCTACTTTGGCGTCTTCCTCGTCACAGCCGGCGCAAACAGCAACGTCCCCGCCGCGCTGTCCTTCCAGGCCAACAACCTCCGCGGCCAGTGGAAGCGCGCCTTCTGCAGCGCCACGCTCGTCGGCATGGGCGGCGTCGGGGGCATCGCTGGCTCCCTCGTCTTTCGCGAGCAGGACAAGGCGACGGGCTACAAGCCGGGCATGTACGCGTGCATCGCCTGCGCCCTGTTCAACATGTTGCTCGTCGCGATACTGGGTCTCGACTCGTACAGGAAGAACAAGCTGGCGGATCAGGGTAAAAGAGTGCTCGAGGCGGCAGAGGTGAGAATGCGTCGACTCGTTCCCTTGTTTTCAACGCCCGGCTAACGCAGATTGTGCCAGGACGATGGATCCAAAGACTTTCGGTACACGTATTAGGCCGGTCAAGCGCGAGGAGCGCTATTCTACGCGATGGAATCATTGTACATTATGGGTTTCACGTACAAGATAAAATTATTCTGTATTTTTTAGAGCTGTGATTCAGCGAGGGACTGTCTGAACCGTACCGTCAAACGTAAGTGACAAGGCCAGAATCCGTCGTCCTTGTTAAACCTGACCCTGGTTCATACAATGATGCCTAACGGAATGCCTTTGGAGTGATTGGAAGTCGAAGATTCCGGGTCGTGGAACGCACCTGCGTCCGCGTGGCCTTTTGTATCACTTTGCACGATAACACGCGCACATCTCCCTCAACAGCTTCGACACATCTTCCCCAGAAAACCTGCAACAAAGCATTCTGACTGTGATTCATCGTTCGCCGAGATCCTAGAACCCCACTCGCTTCACCATGTCTTTGGACAAAGCCACCGCTGCGTTGGGCCGTCTGGATGCAGAGGCGTATGTCGTCGGACCCGTCCCGAGAGACGCTACGAGTAAGCCACGAGCCAGCTCAAAAAAACAAGTCATGAACCGATAGATAAGTGAGAGGCAGCTAACTCTGAACCGAGACGTCGCGCAGAGCCTCCTCGATCGACACCGAAACCTGGCCTCCAAGGCGGGCAGCTCAACCACGCCGGGCCAAATTGGGCAAAAGTCAAATGACGACCGGGAACCCCAGGTGGTGAGGCATCCTCTTGAACTGGGCGCCATGGTGTCTACCTCATTGATGTTGAGCGCCTTTGCTGACTTGGCGCTCCGACATTACAGGATCGCATCTGTGGAACGAGGGCGCGAACCCCGGCATCGCTTGCTGGCGAACTCGAGGCGGAAATTGCGCAAAGGGAAGCGGCAAAGGCGAAGCCAAAGGAAACGAGCGACTAAGTCCTTCTCGTGGGTGAATCGGTCTGGGGGTTGCATCTATCTTCACTGAAGCGACCCAGATGGTGCAAGAAGAAGTCAATGACAAGGAATTTACATGTTTTTCGCTTGCTCCCTGCTCCATCATTCGTGACCCAAGGTCTGCTTCTGCATGAAATGACATTGTGAAACCTCTCGCTTCTGATGCTCCTCAGCAAACTGCAACAGTCACAAATGGCATCCATCTTGAGTCGCTCCTCGTCCGTTGCTACCCGACCGGTGTACACTTGAGGAATATGTCTCGGACGGGTCGCTTCTCGCCAATCCCGGAGCGGTCGACGTAGGGCAACGCATCCGTTGGTTGGTTGCCGTTCTTGTCGCAGCGTTCAAAGTCGTAGTACGCAACGAAGAAGGCGGTAGAAATGGTCATCTCAAGCTTGGCAAACTAAATGCATCGTTAGTCTCCCATTCGGAATGTTCGGGACAGGATGTCGATCATTCCGAGGATGCTTACTCTCATCCCCACTGCCGAATCTTGTCAGTATGCTTCGACCGTGCTATGTAAACGAGCCTCAGACTTACAGCACGGGTGAAGCCCTGCCCCCCAGCCCAAGTAGCCGTGAGGCAGCTTCTTATCCTCTTCACGGCCAGGGAAGTAGCGTTCGGGATCCCACTCCCGCGGATTAGAGTACGCTTGCTCGTCCATGTGGATATCCTCGATAGCATATATCTAGAGTCTCATCATGTCAGTGAGCATTCTTATGGGAGACGGGGCTTCCTCACCGCGTAGTGATCTTTGGGGATGATTTGGCCCGTGTCGCCAATCGGAATGTCCTGGCCGCTCACGTTCTTGCGCATCGACGAGCCCTGGAGGATGACGCGAATTGTCTCACGGAGGGCCAGGTCAACCATGGGGAACTCGGTCTCCCAGTCGTCCATGGACAGTCGGGCGAGCACCTTTGGAGCCGACTCCTGCTCCGAGTAACGATGCTTGGCCACAGCGGCGTCGATCTCGTTTCGTATGCGTGCATACCACTCGGGGTTGTTTGTCAGGTAGGCGAGGATCCATGCGGCGCTGAAGGCGCTGTTGATGAGTCCCGCGAACAGGGCGCCGATGATGAACTGCCGACGTGATATGAGAAACACTCTTGGTTCGCTAACACTCACGATACCAGGCACGCAAGCCAGGATAAAACATGATGAGCACTTACAATGGAAATGATCAAGTCTTGGTGACCCTGATCCATCAAGGTCTGCATGGCGTCTGGTTCCACTCGACCCGTCCGGCGGCGATCATTCATGATGTTGCTAAACGTCCGGTGCAGTTTGGCTCCGGCCACCATCTTCTTCATCTTGCTCGGCCAAGGCACCCACGGAAACATGATTTCCATGGCAGAACTATCATCGAGGCGCCCAAATGACTCGAGCGTCTTGGCGAGCAGCTTGGGGTTTTCGGCAATGTCGTTGCTGCCAAGGGTGCGGTGAGTGAGCTGGTAGATGAGATGAAGCATGACTCTAAACGGCTCAACGGGCCTCGAGACGTCGAGCCCACCAAGAGCCACGTCCGCATCATTGACCAGGTGATGGAGATTGGCTTGAAGCCGGTCCTTGTGCATCAAGTGCTTGAAAGAAGTGATAAAAATTGTCCGAATGTCGCCCGTGTGTAAATGATCCAGGCTTGGACCGGCGGCGAAGAGGGTTGAGAAGCTGGATTTGATCAATCACTGACTGTCCCAAGTAGCACGTCGCCGAGAACAGCTTACCCTGCTTGCAAATCAAGACCGCGCGCATTATAGAAGAAGGAACGGGCCGATGATCCAGAGACGACGACGATGGGATGGGGCCCGTAGTAGAAGCTGAACTGGCGGCTCGGATCGTTATCTCGTCCCTTGAGCAGAAATTCGCTTCGCGAGCGGAAGAAGTCGAGACAGCCCAGGATGGGCGTTCCCTTGAGCAGACGAGGAGCGCCACTGGGAAAAGATGGCCGCGATGCCACCATTTGTATGACGATGGCCGCGGCGCCCGTGAGCAGCAGCATGAGGACACTGGCCGGCCATGCCTCGGGGCCGGGGATCAAGCTCAACATGGACAACATCTGAGCGTCGAGAGTGAAGAAGACTTGCGGATCAAGGAGGAAGGGGCATGCAGTCGCTGGGATGCCGGCATTCAACTGACGAGTCGAGCGTATGTACGATGGCTCATCGGATGTCAAGAGAGAGGGCAGAGACTAGAGATTAATATCGGAGGCTGTGCCGGACAGTGATGCGCTCTTCAGGCTAGAGGCCGCGCCTGGGCAAGCCTCGTCCCGACGGCGGTGATGCGGCTAAGACTCGTGGAGCGCCCAAGTCGCCTCTCCTCGTCACCACGCGCGATCCAAGACTCTCTCTCTGCTCGCCCCCGCCGGAGCGGCTTCGGGCTCGGGCGGCTCGCAAGCCTCCGGAGGGCGCGGCGGGCGCTGGGCTGAACTGGACGGTGCCTGGCCTCGCCTCCCGCCACCCTTCGCGGGACGTCCACAGCCAGGCCCGAAGAACTCTGTTAGCGCCAAGGGGACTCGTGTGCGTGTGTGTGTACGAAGTACGTGTATGCGTGTGGGTATGGTGATTCAGAAGTGTTTGTCTGGTGGCCGGCCAAGGCAGCATGTCTGGTCACGCAAGGGAGGGAAGAAAAGGGGGGGATGAATGAGATGGCGAGGACAACCACATATGCTCGACGCGGTGCAGTCCAATCGCACAGCCCATGATTGAATCTGAGCTACCTGATGGGGAAACAGACTAAAATGTCAGGTTTTGGTCTGCAGGAGGTGCATCAACTGGGGCGTTGACGATGCCCGTGTTCGGGATGGACCAGGGCTGGATTCATGTAAACGGCAACCCGGCGAGACATGCAGAAGCAGAAGAGAGAGAGATCAAGGTACCAAGTATTCCGTCTGTCACATTCACCAGGTGTGTCGAGGCGTTGCGGGCTCTTGTGCAGCAGAGCAAGGATCCGGGGCTTGCCCTTATACAATCATGGATGAGACAAAGTCACCGCTTTGATCATGGCGTCTGCTGTATTCTATCAATTGCAGTCCTTGGAACGAGGTATTATAATATCTGCCATCCATTGACGTCAAGGCCGCGGCAGCTGATTGAACCTAGATGGGCTTACCCCTGGATGCGTAAACTCGGTACTCTCTACCATGAACCTACTTCGCAGATGCACCTTGTTTGGGCCGAATATCCTTGGCTCCATGTAACTCGACCACTGGGCTCTGCCGGGGTATCGGAGCTGATGCAACGTCTCTCCGCCACTCGCGTGGCGTTTCCACCACATCTCGATGCTCCCGCTTTTCAAATCGAACACGCTCCCGAACTCACAGCACTGGCCTGTTTCGTCATGATGCCGGACAAGTTCGTCACCGTCCTATCGTGAGCATGGACGAGGCAAATCAATGTCTCGCGCTGTTGACATCCTCTGTTCAAGTCTGATGGCTTGAAAGATGGCCTGTAAACATGAAGCACGCCACTTGAGACTTGAAACACATCGTCCACCTGCTCACGCCGCACGACATCCGAGCACGACGGAAACACTGCAAGAAGTGGCGGCCATACAGCTCTCCCGACATTGCAAGGCCATGGAACTGGCTAGGTGGCGGCATCACCCCATCGGTCGACCCGGCTTCCGCTCAAGTGGCTCGTAGTCGGCTGAAGAGCAGCAAATGCCACAGCGCTGACCCGCGCGAACCACTCGTCTCCCGAGTCATTCCTGGCGCTAATATCGGATCCGAAGGCATGCATACAGGCGGCATGTTTTTGCGGACCCTCGGCCCCGGCCTCTTCTCCTCTGCCTTGCGTATCCGACCCCGTTCGGCTGTTGCATCCCCACAGTCTGGCCAGCTCCCTTTAATAAAAGCCCGCTTTTCATCCTGTGCCCCGTGTTGCATTGGATCCTCGGGCCTCGTTCGACTGGGCAAATTTTGTGGTCCTTGTTTCGTCACAGAAGTCTTCAATGTTGGATCCAGCACGAGACCGGTGCCGTTCTGGGGAGCCGCCTCACGAATTAAAATCAGGCCGACCAGTGCAATTGGCTCACGGATTTGATTAGTTGTCCAAGTTCTGTTGACTGCCCGTAACTTCTTCTCCAAAGATGAATGCCCATAATCTCGTTGCACAAAGCCACCGGGGCAACCATTCTCGAGCTAGACGCAACTACCATGGACGCGCTCATGGGAGTTGAATGTTTGATACACGTCGTGTAGAGCACCCATCCGGATCTATCCACCTTTGCACAGCTTCGCCAAGGTCAAGGCAGGCAATGTCGTCGAGCCTTGTTCCTTGGCAGCCCTAAACTGTCCTTCCTTGACCATGGACTTCGGATCCGAATGAGAAACCGAGTCCCACGTCCACGGAGATTGGCCTCACACCTCCAACTGCCGCTTCCTTCAATCCTGTCAAGTGGGACGCGAGCTCGGTCTTGGGCCGATGTCTCGACCAGAGCGCAGAAATGCTCGCGTGCGCACTCGACGCCTCCCGTCTTTTGCAGGGCTCCCCCGGGGTCGGCAATGGGATCTTACTCCAGCCTTGACATGCCCCTAGATGGCGTTTGAGCGATAACCAGCAATGATGCCACGCCCTTCTCCAGCAGTCGAGAGTATCAGCCCGAAGGAGCTAGGTTCGGCAGTTCCGGGAATTGTCATGTTTGAATGCGTAGCCAATGGCCCGAGAAGCCTTGTGCTAATCTGCGCCATGTTGCCCTGGATATGGAGTCTGCCCTCCTGCCTCGGCAGGCTCGAGAACGTCGGCGGGCTCGGTGAATATGATGAATCCGAGCAAAAGAATTCTGCGTGAAAGCGTTTCCCGGATAGCGAGACTCTTGTTTAGATATGTACAGCCCTCAAAGACCATGGTTTGTCACGACATCGCTACCCAAAGGTTCATCCCTGAAGTCATCAAGTACCTCGTTGAAACTGTCCGTTTATGTCGCGATCCATGCGCGCACTCTCCGTGGTCATCGGGACCAACCGGGGACCTAGACAGGTGCTTCGGCATGTATGTGAATGCTACCCGATGAATAGGCCGTTGCCCTGTCCATAGATCATGCGGCGAAGGGTATGGATGCGTTGTGCGGAGCCTGGTCT
Source organism: Hirsutella minnesotensis 3608 (assembly GCA_000956045.1). NCBI lineage: Eukaryota > Fungi > Ascomycota > Sordariomycetes > Hypocreales > Ophiocordycipitaceae > Hirsutella > Hirsutella minnesotensis. The sequence continues at coordinate 751,351 of KQ030508.1, read as the reverse complement.
GCCTAGAGACTCCATCTAGACGCAGCGTCGTTGCTCCTTGGCTCCCGAGCATCCGGAATTCTCAACATCACAAAGTGTCCACGACGCTTCGCGTCAAAGTCCAACTCTCGACGCGATCGTAAGCGGGCGGTTGAGGTAACGGAGATGTATAAAGGAAGTATCATGGCACTCTTCATCCTGCTTGTTCCGCCTCGTTAACAGACACCCTTCACCCTCCTCTCTCTCTATTCACTCATTCAGAACTCGGGCCTCGTTGTCCTTGGTCTTTCCTCTGTTCCCTTCCGAGTCACCGCGGCTCGAGAGTGTGTGTTGGGAGCCTTCCTTTCCCAGCTGCAGCACCAAGTCACTCACTTGATACTTGACAAGACACTCTTCAACATGAAATTCACCACAATTCAGGCCGGCCTTGTCGGCGTCTTCATCACCAATGCTCTCGCTGTTCCGGCTCCCCATCCGGAGCCCGAGCCCCAACCTTTGCCCACGGGCGAAGAGGAGCTTGACGCCAGAGGACTCTGGGGTAGCCAAGCCAAGCCCATTGTTGTCCGGGTGCCCGCTGCCCGCGGCAGCGTCAAGGGCTCGACTAAATCCAACGTGGACTATTTCAATGCCATTCCCTTTGCTGATCCGCCCGTCGGCAGCCTGCGCCTCAAGCCTCCCCGGAAGCCGACCAAGAACCTCGGCGAATTTGACGGCACCGGCATTGCGCCGGCCTGCCCGCAAATGGGTGTCACCGAGACCAACGAGGAAAAGAGCATCAAGGATACGATCCTGTCAAGCCTCAAGGACAGCGCCCTGAGCGGCGCGTCCCATCTCGCGACCACGGCTCTGTCCCTGCCCGCCTTTGACAAGATCTATCCCGGCCAGGAAGACTGCCTCACCCTCAACATCCAGCGGCCAGCTGGCACCAAGGCCGGCGATAAGCTTCCTGTTCTTTTCTGGATTTTCGGCGGAGCCTTCCAGGGAGGAGGCAGCAACTCTTACGATGCGGTCAACATGCTTGCGTCGGCGCAGCAGCAGGGGCAGCCTTTTGTCTTTGTTGCCATCAACCACCGAGTCGCCGGCTTCGGCTTCATGCCTGGCAAAGAAATCCTCGCCGACGGTAGCGCTAACCTCGGTCTGCTCGACCAGCGAAGGGCGCTTGAATGGGTCGCAGAGAACATTGATGCCTTTGGCGGCGACCCGGACAAGGTGACTCTCTGGGGCATGTCGTCCGGCGGCATCTCTGTCTTCGACCAACTCCTCCTCTATGGGGGTGATGCCAAGTACAACGGCAAGGATCTTTTCCGGGGAGCAATCATCAACTCTGGTGGACTCGTTCCGGCGGAGCCTGTGGATTCGGTAAAGGGCCAGACCATCTACGATTCCGTCGTCAAGGCCGCCAAATGTGATGGCGCAAGCGATACGCTAGAGTGCCTACGACACCTCGATTACCCAAAGTTCCTCAAGGCCGCCAACTCCGTTCCCTCCTTCAATGGATACACTTCAGTCGCTCTGTCTTACTTGCCTCGCCCAGACGGAACGGTCCTCCCGGCAAGCCCGGAGGTTCTCGTAGCCCAGAACAAATTCCACGCTGTCCCTATGATTATCGGAAACTCGGAGGATGAAGGCACGATTCTTGCGCTTTATCAAAGGAACGTCACAACTGCCGACGACATGACTGATTACCTCAAGAAATACTTTTTCCCTGCCGCCCCTCGCGAGAAGCTCCACGAGTTCGTCGAGTTGTACGAGCCTGCCGATACCAAAGGAAGTCCCTTTGGAACAGGAGCCAAGAATGCACTCTATCCTGGTTACAAGCGAGTGGCTGCCATTCTCGGCGACTTGACCTTTTCTCTTTCGCGCCGAACACTCAACCGGTCTTTGCGAAGCATCAAGCCTCAGATGCCGGTGTGGTCTTACCTCAACTCCTACGGAAGTTTCATTCCCGTTGTCGGCACCTTTCACGCTATCGATACCCTCTTGATCTTTAGCAATCTCAAAATCAATGCAGCCGAGAGTGTCAGGTCCTACTACCTCAACTTTCTTTGGAACCTCGACCCCAACAAGCATACCCCAATCAAGGGCAAGAAATACCCCGAGTGGCCTCAGTGGAGGGAGAACGAGGAGCTCATGTGGTTTAAGAATGTCAGCGCAAACAGCATCATCAAGGACGACTTTCGTAGTGAAGCCTCAGCCTGGATCGATAGCCATGTTGAGCTTTTGCACTTTTAAGGCGCCAGGGCTGAGATGAAGCTGGACGGCGCGGGGACAATGTGCAAGTGAAAGCAAGGTATTGAGCACCGCGTAACATTCTTGAGAGGAGAAATGAACAGAATACCACTGAGAATTATTATTGGAGTTCAGAAGCGGGAGTTGCAAAATTGTGATGGCAATTGAACTTGAAGTGACTGAGACTTGATAATGATGCATCAGGTTCAAGTCGCTCAAATGGCTACATGTAGGCCTTGTGTATCTCGCAGTATATGTTTGCGAATGCTACTGACAAGTTGAGCGACAAGCGGGATGGACACTATAATAACGTAGTCCTTTCAAGTCTTTCACAGAGTTCGAAAGTGTCAACGGTCAGTTCGCTAAGGAAAAGCGCGAAGTAGGAAGCAATACCTCAGGCTCAGCATACTATTCAACTGCATTAAGACTATTTCCGCTTTCCAAATTGAACTATTCGGTGGACTTAAATACATTTAACAATCTCGGCTTTGATATATCCACCACTGCATTTTCACGACAAACCACGACTTAACTCATACAGTATATATGTACCCACGTCGTCTTTAAGTGGTTTGATGGTTTTCACCAGCCTAACCCCAGCACATGTAGAAACTCATGTGTTCAGCCACGGTAACGGTGATTGCAGCAGATGAAATCGTTGCCCCCGGGACACACCGGAGCTATTTGACCTTGAGAAACTATTGTCAAAAACGTCGGGACTGCACTCACATCCATTGGGCGAACGGCACCCATTTCTCCAAAGGCATTGAGTCTGCCCTCCTTTTCCCGGGCAAGGCCTGACGACGCAAGCCATGATGTTTTTGGGATCTCGAGGGCACGGATAGTTACCGGGCGATCCAGAGTAAGGCGTACCACCCCATCTGTTGCGGCAGACGTTGCTGTCAAGACATATACAATCCGCCCCCCAATTGTTGGAGCAACGGCCCCCAACAGCTGCGAGGATGCTCGCCGGGAACAAGAAGCTTACGGCCACGCTTGCCTTCATGCTGACAATGCTTCACAAGTATAATTTGAGAATATGACTGATGTAATGAGAGAAAAGCGGCGTGAGCTACCGTACAGCTTCGGGGCCGTTCTCAGTCGCAAGCAGCTGCAAGTTTCAGGCTCTTTATACACACGAGATGCTCGTCGCTATGTTCGCAGAGGCGGGTGTAAGCAACAAGGGATACGGAACAATTACTCACCTAGTCACCCGCCTGCGATGTCCCCTGTTTGCTGACCAGCTTGCTGGCTGGCTGAAACGGGTTTTGATAGGACGAGGTCGGCATTTGGCTGAGACATTCAAGCCCTACGGCTGCCGCGAGAACCCAAAGCCTGCAAAATACCCCTACTACGTTACCAGATTCGGCTATGATCTGTTGTTGACGGTATGTTACAACTCCAAAACAAGCAGCTCAACGACACACCCTCTTTCAGCTTCGTGCAGACTTCCCAACAGAGCTTAAATTGAGAAACAGCCAGACCATTGTCGACTTCCTCCAGGATCGCTTTTAGAACCGTCTTCTCGGATCAAGATGACCCGTCGATTGTAGCCGGCTCTTGTTCCACGCGTAGTATGGAACGGTAGATATCAACGATCGCTTCAGTTGCCCTTTGTCGGCTCTGACCCCCTTCAGAGGACTGAGCACAACGTCATATTATCCGGGAACCTTGGAACAAAGAGAGGAAGGTCACTCTTATACGCCAGGCTTGCCTCAAACTTGAGCCACCTAGTTGGGAATCATCATGTCATAAGATTTGGCTTCATTCATAATTGTTCGTAAATCCGACTAAGTTACGAAGTAAGAAAAACAAAAGAATTGCTGGGATGGAGGACTAGAGTTAAACAAATGAAATTCAGCGGCTCGCTTTGCGTACATCGCACAAGTGCCCCAAAGCTCACCAAAGAAAGTGGTATCAACCGGTTCCCGAAACTATTCCTCTTCAATCCTGACTGTGAAGGCTGAGCTGCGACTGCGAATCGAAGCCGTTTCGCCATCTGAGTGACGTCGTATCACACCGCGCTCCGGCGACGTTTCCTTGATCGCCGGCGGCACGTACACCTGATGCTCCCGTCTCCTTCTTGACTCGGGAGGTAGTGGCCATGAAGGCAGCGGAGATGCGGTTCGTCCATCGTTTCGATTGGGAGTTCCCTGTCTTTTCTCATCCCCCGATCGCCACTGGTGCTGCTCGGGATCTTGACTATTTCCGCTGCCTGTTCCTTGGCCGGTCGAGGCTCGAGATAATGCTGCAGGATCAAAGAAGCGCGCAGAACTGCTTGAGTTGCCCCTTGACAGCGGCCTAGGCGGTGATCTCAGAGCACTAAAGCAATGCTGTCGATGAATCGTCTTTGTGGCTGACCCGTTGCCATCCTTGAATATCGTGCTCGTAGGAGGCGTGCCCAGGGTTTCCGACGACCTGCGCGGGCGTATCCCCAGGCCATCTCCATCTGCCACGTCCGGGTGACCTTGGGGGTCGGCGCCGTCGTCAACGATGGCATATGTGTCTGATGCTGGTGTCATTGGTCGACGTTGCTCTCTGATCGCGGCGCGACTGTACTGTGCCGCCAGACCATGTGGTTGCGCATCCTCGTCGACGATAACTATCATCCATACACCAACTTTGCCGTTCGATCCCACGAGAGGCGTGCAGTGTAGCCATCGTGGACGCCCTGTCGGCTCGGGTTCCGCAAGGCTGTCCGAATCGTCGCCGGCGTCCAGGTGGGCCTCTAGCGGATGGCTGTAATGCATCTTCTTCCGCGGAGAGCGACCACCGTACGTTGCCGTTCGATGACTGACGCTGAGCCACTTGACTTTGGCCGTGACGCCTTGGCCCTCCGCGAGCGCGTGGACGAGCGAGTCGCGCATACGCGCTGAGCCACCGATGCGATCAAGTAAGGGAGACTGCAGAATCCCAGGCATACGCATCGATGGGCTTGTGAAGAGAATGCGAAGTGACGGATAGGGTCTTACGAGAAGGTAATTCTCGTATATCCCCGTTAGTCGGCCGTTGTGATGGAGTGGCGAACTCGCTGCCGACGGGCCAGGATGGTGGCCGTCCTCGGCATGAGGAGACTCGGGATCTCTCAAAACAACGCGAGGTCTCGCCCCGTTGGCTGTGTGATGAGCTGTTTCGCCATTCTGTTCGACTCCTTGCTTGGTCGACGCCTTTCGCTCATGGCGACGGGGTTCTGGCTCGGGTTGAATTGGCGGGCGATGCATTTCGCCGCCATGCTCCCGGACGATCTCGAGTTCGCGAGGGCCAAGAATCTCTGCAAGCTGCGTGAATTCATCCGGCATTTCATTCTCGGAAGGCTCTTTCGACTCTGGGTCGGCTTCATCCTCGTCAATGAGGCGCTTGCACGCATCAAGACCGTAAGAATCCCTCGCAAGGCCCGACACATCGACTTGAGCCCCTATGAAATACCTTATAACACCTCGGCTATCATACAGGGGCGCAAGCTAAGACGCGAAAGTCAGTAACGTACTTAATAAATATTCTGAGGATTCTCACCATAACAAGGTTCATGAAGGGAGACCCGTCGCGTCGGTAGTTGATGAATGTTTCGTAATGCTCCATGCCAGCCTGTAACTTATTCCGTATGCGGCTGACGCTGAACGGATTCGTACGTGGCCCCTGCAGGAAGCGACAATTCCTTCCAATGATATAGTCGACGCCGTACTGAGTGGTCCGGTTGAACTCCTCAGACATGAAGACGATGGGGTTGTCAGCCCGGGATGGATCCGTCAGGCAGAATACCTCTGCGAGACCCTCGGCAGAGTGTGGCAAAGTGCCTTTGATTTTATGCTTGATGGACACGGACACGGTCTGGATCCAGATGTGTGTGACATACATGGGCAGATCCTCGCGGGCCAGAACCTCGAATGCCATGTCGGCCTTGGCTTGGAGGTCTTGGTTTGCCGTAGGCTGTGCTTGGTAGGTGTGGGTGAACTCAAAGTCGGTTAGGGACTCGAGCCGACGTAGAACGGAGTTGCTGTACTCAATAGCCCGCAATGCCTTGAGTGCTTCCAGGTAGAACGTAAGCAGCGGGACTGATCCGGGACGATGCTGGTAAAGGAAACCGGAGAAGCGACACAGATGTGACGGGTCGTCAAAGATTGCCTGTAGGTGTCGACGGGAGAAGATCAACTCGGACCGCCTCTCCAGCTCGTAGACGCCGCCATGTCCATTCTGATCCGCCGGCATCACCAGGTCGAAGCTGCCTGGGTCCAGCTCATCCCCTTCGAGAGGATCAAGCCCATCGGGTTCGCCATTAGCCACCTGCAATTGCGGAATTTCGGCCTCGCTCGTTTCGTCGTCGACGGATGGTTTGTATGCCGGCAACGAAGGCGGAGGCTTTACCGAGTAATCACGGTCTTCGCGTTTGAGATCGCCATGGCTATTTGCAAAAGGCAGTTAGCTGGGTGTTGGGATACCAAGGATATGGTTTCCAAAGCGCACCTCGAGGCCGGGGACAAAGGATAAGTGAGCGCGGGCGAGCCCGCTCGATCCATGTTTGTAGATTTGGCAAGGCTCTAATAATAAGGGGCAAGAGATGGGACGTCGTTTATAAGACCTCGTATCAAAGACGCACTGAGCTCCCATACATCGATAACAATCGTTCGACGATGCGTCCAGTCCCTAGTCAAATTTGTCGAACTTATACAATCCAGAGCAGTACCGTCTTTTTTAATACCACGCTACAAACCGTTAACATCGTGCGTCCAAGGCCCTTATATCAGAAGCTGCAGCTGTAGTTGCTTTTTCCTGAGCAGTCTGGAGCCTTGTGCTGATCATCGTCGTGCCAAAGCGTCGAAAAGCAGGATTGATGGCGCGGCAACAAGCGTTTGCCATCGTGCCGAAATGGGATGCGGGTCTCGATGGGGAGACTGGTGTCTCTGCAGGGTCAAGCTGCCAATATCGTGGCCTTGTTGGGTAGCGCAATGGTTTGCACCAGGGCTCTCGGCAGTAGGCGAAGGGGGAGGTCTGTGAGAATGGATGGTGTCGCGATCGCAGAGGCCCGGCAGGGTAAGCGAGATCGAAATACAGGGGCCAATGATCTCGAAGACGCTCGCCAGCCATCGAGTCCTTTTTATTTCTGCGACTTGGACCCTTTGCCATTCGCCGATGGGCAAAAGGGGGTGAGAGGCGAAGGACAAGCAAGTCTAGAACCCGGTTCCCAGTAGCTTGCAAGCGCCTCTAAACAAAAGACGCCTCTTCGAGTCTGCTCTCTCTAAATGAAGCCTCAAACGCCATTGTCTGTCCCGAGACAGACCTTATTCTCCGCGTGCGACTCCGGACTATGCACGTAGAGCATGTACTTTGCACAACTGCGCCTCTTCAGTCTCCTCTGCCCTTGCAGAACAATGCCTTTGCATAGCTCTTTGGTTGGACCCCAAGATGCTCCATCCAAACGGAGTGCGGCATCGACCGTTGCCGTGCTCGCCGAGCATGCTCAGCGCAAGGCATCAACCGATCTAGCCACGCGTGGCTCCCTCCGCACCGGCGAGTCTTTCGTCATCAGTTGTGGTTGTTGCGAGTCTGCGTCACTTGAATAGACAACTCCTCGGTTCAATGATGTTAGCCCTCTCAACGGCAATGGCAAGCCGGCGCGATGGTGGGTGGCAGGCCGGCAGCCGACCAGGCTAGAGGCCCGAGGCCAGAGCTGCGGGCAGAGGGCTGTCTTCGTTTCTTTTTCCCACCGAGTGCATGGGGAGCCGCGGCTGATGGCACTTGCATGCCCTGCCACGCTACGGAAAGGAGCCGCCCGGCAGGACTTGGCACGGCGACTGAAGATCACAGGTGACATTGCACCAGAGCGATGCAGTCAGATCAAGAGGTTCGGTTGCACCGAGCCGCGTTTCTTGGCTTCTCTGGCACAACTGGGTTTTGTTCCTGCTTTCAGATCTGTCACTAAATTCGGAAATTTGAAAAACTACGAAGCTGTAGGTTGGCGAGGAAAGGCCGGCTCTGACTGGAGGACAGCTACTGTCCTCCAATGCCGACTGGAGGGCCTGCAGCTAACGTCCACGGACACTCACGGACGTCTTGTCAATGGCACCGGACAAAAGCACAACTACCTGGCTTACGAAGAGGGGTGAACCAAGGGAAACGTCTCGCCCCTTAGGCGCACGTGTGACATGTCTTGGGCGTTGCCTCTACAGTCCGCTAGGATCACAAATATGCACTGGATATCCGTACAAGCCCCACAGATCAGCGTGGTAAAGCAACCCCTGGGAAGATCGGGAGAGGCCAGGCGGAGGTCAACGGTCTTGGACACTTGTATAGTTACGGGCTTGACCCGAGCTGCGAGTATTCTTCAGGGCACGCGCGGCGATCCGTCTATATTCCCTTGCGAATTCTAGGAGAGAGTAACTTCTTAAGATATCAAAAGAAATATCGCCGGCATAACCCTTGCTAGCTCTCCTGTGCACATTTGCAATCCTAGCAGACTGTACGTTGGCACCTTGGGTCCGGGCTCGCCCTGGCATTCGCGCTCGTAGGTGTGCTGGTCCGGGCGCCTCCACGTCGTCCCAGTTGGCTGTGGACCACTGAGATGAGTTGCTTGCTGCTCTTTGGATGCAAGACGAGGCTGGTCTATTATATTTGACGTAGGAAAACGGCCCAGAGGTTACGGCATGTGGTCCTCCCCATGCCGACGCCTGGCCCCTGGTTCGTCTACGGAGCCAATAACGGCTTTTCTGCAGACAACTCAAAGTTAAGTCGCGCGAGAATTTGCCTGTCTTAAAACCAACGGTCACTCACAAAAGTGACAGTCGGCCCTGAGGCGAAATTGGATCCCAAGATGCGTTCTCGCGTTCTCGCATCGGATGGCATTTCCGACAACGACATCGAATAAGCAACGAAACTCCACCACCACTGCGGCTCTCCTACTGACAAACCATGACAAAGCGTCCTTTTGTCTGGACAAGACTACTTGCAGAGCCCGAACACTAGTTTGCGTGCCTAGCTAGCCTCGACCTCGCGGTCGCCAAGCGTCACATCTATGACGTCTGTCGCGCAACCCGTGCCATCTGCCCTCGTCGTCATTGCGTCAAACCGTTCGTACTACGAGACGAACAGGGCTTACTCAGCCAGTCTTGCCAAAAATGTTCAAACGGGCGTGATGATTCTGTTTCCGCTGCTAGACTTGCACCAATGCCGCCGGCGTTTCAAGGAAGCACTCCCTGCGAGTCCCTGGTCTCTTGGCTGCCGCGTACTGAGCCGAGACGGCTGGGGCCGTTGAAGGGCTTTCTTTGTACTCCATTAGAGCAGATGGACCTTGTCTCTAGACGCTAACATGCTTCAAACCCTGGTGAGTCGAAGCCTAGAACAACCTTGGAAGAATTCGAGACACGGTACAGCAAGCCCAAGATATCGCGGACGAGACGAGCAGATGATCACATACGTGCCATGAAAGCCACAAGGCGTAAGTTTTGTAGTCAGGTTGATTCAGGGTGCACTCGGCTCGTTCTGCAGCCGAAAAGAAAAGAAAGCGATCAGAAGTCTGTTGGAAATGTGGACTTGCATAAGTTGTGAGCTGCAAAGAAGGGGTTCACAGCACCCTCGGCACGTACTGCAGCCAGGGTTGGCTTCGGCAAGGAGAACACACGGCATGTCTCACTGCTAAATGAAATGCCGGTTACAGAGATCATTCAAGAAGGCGCTAAGTTGAGTCGAGGCTGGAATCACCGAGTGTCCTCCAACATCATCCGGGCCGCCTTTTCCGCAACGGCATACAAGGTCGCCGTGAGATGACCACTAAACTGCATCGGAAGCACCGAGGCGTCAACCACCCTGAGCTTCCTGGTCCCGTAGACGGCAAGCTTGGGATCGACGACGCCCCCAAGCTCCCGCGCCATCATGGCTGCCGTGCCAATCGGATGAGAGTTGGAGACAAAGACGCCCGCGGTCCAGTTGCGCCACTGCCCTTCAGTCGCGTCAGGGGTTGGCATCTCGCTGCCGTTGGGCGGCTGCAGATTTCCTCCTACCAAGTCTCTCACCGGGGCCGACTTCCAGAGACGGGCTGCGAGGCGGCCGGCGGCGACTTGGGCGGCAAGGTCAAAGTCGACGGCCATGAATTGGGGATCAATTGCTGGCATATCCGAAACGTAACCGTCGGTCCCGGCTTGGATGTGGACGCTGCCCCTGCTGAATGGTAGCAAATTCCAGGCCGCCGACCCAATCACTTCGCCGTAGGCCGTAGTTAGAATCTCTGCCAGTGTCACATGCTTGTCGAAGATGAGGGCATGCTGTATTCGGAAGATACGCTCGAGAGCAGTCACTGTTTCCGCGCCTCCGCCCCTTGACTGAGCCATATGCCGTGCCCATTGCCCAAGGCTGCGCTTCGTTTGCGCAGCCACCTCGCTCACCTTTGGCCCAAATAGATCGCGCGCAGTTGCAAAGGCAGCGTAGGGACTACTCCCTAGGAATTTGTTTTTTGCCTTGAACATGAGCGGGCTATTGGGTTGGTCGATGAGATTCTCGCCCACACCGGGCAAGTCGACAATGGGTGTGATGCCCAACTTCTTCAGTAGACGCGTGTCTCCGACGCCAGAGCGCTCGAGTATCAAGGGCGTACGCAGGGCCCCAGCCGAGAGAATGACCTCGCGGGATGCGTATATCCTCCGACAGCCATGGTTCGGTGTCAGATACTCTACACCCGATGCCTCGGCATCCTCCTCGCCCTTGCTCGTCCCCTTCCACAGGATCCTCTCCACCGTACCATTGATGAGATGAAGGTTGGGCCGACCCGCAACGGGCCAAAAGAAGGACGTCGCCGAGTCCCATCGCTGGTTTAGCTTGGGATCTATGGTCTGCGGCCAGACGTCGAAACCTCTTGTCGCGCCGCTGTTCACGTCACGGTTCAGACCGAGACCGAGCTTTCCCCAAGAATCCTTGGCATCCTGGTAAAATGAAGTGTTTTCCAGATTGGGCGGGAAGCCGACTCGAAGCTGCCCGTTGAAGCCGTGAAACTCTGATCTCACCGACGCACCGAGTTCAACTTGCCATGGCTCAGGGTAAAAGAGCCTCTCGAGCTTTTTGTAGTAGCGTAATAACTCGTTCCAGTTCCATCCCGGATTTCCCAGGTCTTCCCAGGCATCAAACTGAGCCTCGTCCCCGCGTATATACGTCATGCCTGTTGATCGTCAAAGCTGTACTTGAAGCCCTCTCACGATTTGCGACAGTTACAGGAACGTACCGTTAATCAGACTCGACCCCCCTATGCCCTTGCCAGCCCGATAGTCTAGAACTCGGCCTCCAGCACCGGCTTGAGGAACGCTTCGGTAACCCCAGCTGACGCCCGGCTCCTGGAAGAGGCGAATGAACGCGGCAGGGTCGTTAATGAGGGTATTGCTGCGCTGATCTGGCCCTGGGTCAATTACTGCCACGGTCAATGCCGGATCGTGAGACAGCCGGTTGGCCAGCAGAAGCCCGCAGGTGCCCGCGCCGACAACGACGTAGTCGTAGGACGTGGTCGCTCCCGAGCAGACCCTGTAGCCCAGTGAGGCTTGTAGAATTACCGCCAAGATCCACGGCATTCTCGCATATTTAGGCCACATTCTCGAGCTTGGACGGGTGGCTGTGTAACGGCGGGGACGTCTGACGCCAGGCGGTTGGTGAAGAAGAGTGACTAGGCTTGAGAGCAAAGCAAGATTGAAGAGGCGCAAGGGAAGCATAAGCATCAAGACCCTGGCTCATGACCTGCATCCCGTTTAGTGTCACAAGGTAGCACCGAGATCATTGAATGCTCAGCCGGGAACAAGGGATCCTACGCCGGCAGCGGTAGCCCCCAGACTATGCCGTCTTCGGGGGCGCTCCAAGGTACTGTAAGCGCTTGGAAAGAGAGTTGCGGAATCCTTACGCGGGTAGACATCCCGGCATCCGACAATCTCAAGAACGGACCGTTTTGTCCGTTTCACAGTCGACTCGATCTCATCCCAAGATGACAGCAAGTCGAGTCCATGTCGAGGCCTCGTGGGCGTTGATGTCAAGAAAAGGGGATCAGCGGACAAGAGATCAAGCTTCCTGAGCAAAGAAACCAAGTGATCTATTCAATGTCAATGAACCTGGATTTCTTCTTACTCGCAGCCGGACTTGACTCTTGTTTCCGTCCTGTTATGCCTCATCTTGAGATTGGGACGTTCCTCACCAGAAATGACCAAGATGTTTGACAGAAAGGTCAATTTCTCGCTATAATATTTGAAGGTTTTCCTCCAGACAACGCTGTAGTTGCACATATCTGCTGCTCTGATGAAGATCTGGATTCAGAGCTGGAATTGTGCGGACGAATTCAAGCCGATTGAGCTGCCTGAATGCACTAAAAATGCTCCAGAGTCCAGACTTGGCGCACTACAGGCGGCTGCTCCCGCCGAGAGAAAGCGGGTCAGTGGCTCCAACTCCAGCGAGACAGTGACATCAGCATTTTCTTGGAGCTCTCGTCGCCTTTTTCACACCCACTCTTGAGCGCCCAGAAGCAACCATGGATCTCTTGAGAATTAAAGTGCCCATCGCCAGGACTACCTTTGCAGTTTCTTGACTCGCCATCAGACAGTCACAGTCATTGAGCACAATGGCCGCCTCGACCTCAACCATTGCTCCTCGGAGGCGGAGCGCCCGCAACTTGAAGCGCGAGCCCGACGTCAAGAATGAAGCCGCCGACGACCAGCTGCCTCCGGCCAAGAGGAGAGCCGTGAGGAAGACGACGGTCAAGGAGGAAGACTCTTCTCTGTCGCCTCCTCCGCCGGCCTCGACGCCGGTGCCTGAAGACAGCAGCAGCGATGCCTCGGAGCCGGCGTCTCGCAAGAAGCGCATCAAGAGAAGCAGCAGCAGCACGCCTCGCAAGATGCCCTCAAAGACGCCCTCAAAGGCAGCCGAGGACCGCGCCGCCGAGCTGCAGGCCCGCAAGCTCAAGTCCTTCTCGGCCTACGCCACAAAGTCCCCCTTTCCCGACATGGCGCGGCCCTCGAGGCCCGACACGGTGGTGGCGCCGACGTCGACGGCCGGCTGCGGCAACTCGCCGTCGGTGCTCGACGCCCTCGTGCGCACCATCCTCTCGCAGAACACGAGCGACCGCAACAGCTCCCGCGCCAAGCGCAGCATGGACGACGTCTACGGCGGCAGCGACCGCTGGGACGCCATCGTCGCTGGCGGCCAGGCCAAGCTGCAGCGCGCCATCCAGTCGGGCGGCCTGAGCGTCGTCAAGTCCAAGGCCATTATCGGCATCCTGCAGCAGGCCAAGGAGAAATATGGCACGTACTCGCTCGACCACCTCTTCTCCGCCTCGGACGAGGACGCCATGCGCGAGATGCTCTCCTTCCAGGGCGTCGGCCCCAAGACGGCCAGCTGCGTTCTCTTGTTTTGCCTGCGCCGCGAGAGCTTCGCCGTCGACACACACGTCTACCGCATCACCGGCCTCCTGGGCTGGCGGCCGCCGTCGGCCTCGCGCGAGGAGGCCCAGGCGCACCTCGACGCGCGCGTCCCCGACGAGGAAAAGTATCCTCTGCACGTCCTCATCATCGCCCACGGCAAAGGGTGCGACGAGTGTCGCGCGGGCGGCAAGAACCTGGGCAAGTGCGAGCTGCGAAAGGCCTTTAGGCGCGGGCGCCTCGAGGGCAAGGCCGGCGAGGACATGAAGCAAGAGGAGCTCGAGGCCGTCAAGAAGGAAGAGGGTGATGATTAGAAGTCATTTCTTTGTTGTATTGAGATGTAACTCTACATATGTACTTGACCATTCCTTTTGTACGTCGCCTTCATAAGTTCATACCCAGCTCGAGGCATGCCCATTGATGGAGCGTTTCAGCACTCGTGGCATCGATGCTGTCGCCAATGTTAGTATGGAAAACCACCAAATCGCGGTTCATATCGAGTACTCCCCCGAGTGAATACAAGAAAGCCCGGGTATCACAGTTCACGTCCCCATACTCCAACGTAGAAGACCCAAATAGGAATCCAGCCAGCCCGCATGCGTGCTTGACCTCAAAGACAAGCCTCCCAGTCCATGGGGTCGACCATCCAGTCCCATTCCTGATCCTTCTGCTCGAGCAACGCGCTGGCTTCGACCTGGGCCGCCTCCAGCTCGCTGTTGACGCGGACGAGGGCGACCTGGTACGCCTCCTCGAGCCCGCGCATGGTCTCGGTGACGATCCAGTGCAGGTCGTACATCCTCAGCGGCGGCGTCTCGCGCCCCTCGGCGGCGTCCTTCCAGCGGTTGCGCAGCTCCTTTGCCTTCCACAGCGCCTGGTTGACGTCGCCGCAGCCGAGGACCGGGTGCAGCGGGTGCGACGCGTCGCCGAGCGCCCGCAGCACGTTGTGGTGGTAGGCGTGGGCCGAGGAGCCGGCCGGCCGACGCCCCGTCTCCCGGTCGCGCGCGCCCTCGACGACGGTGCCGAAGACGGAGAGCAGCAGCACAACGGCCTGCTCGATCCACGCGTAGAACTCGTGGAAGTCGACCTTGAAGTTGCGCTCCGCGTCGGCCGCCGCAAACGCCCACCGCTCCGCCGCGCCGACTCGCTTGTACGCGCTCTCCAGGTCGATGAACTTCCACCGCAGCCGCCCGCACGCCTGCTCGAAGCGCCGCAGCGCCTGGCTGTGCGCCAAAACGTCGCGCTGTGGGGGTGGTGATGCGTTAGCCTTGCTCGTCTGCCTCGGCGGGAGGGATTGCGCTCTTGGCCCAGGTGGGCGCGACCCGTTGGACGCCCATATCGACGACTCGAGCCCTCTGCGTCCCTGGTTCATGGCTTGCTTCGGTCTCTCTTGATGCGTCTGTTGCTTTACTTCCAATGATCGTTCTTGTTCTCCGTGCTTGAAGTGATCGCCATGAGTCGGCGGGCGTGAGCTTCAGAGGTTATATCTTGGTTGTTGTTGGCGTGGGTGAACGAGGCGTTTTCGACGCGTCTCGGGTTTGGGTTGCTAAACAGGTAAAGATTGCAACACGGTCTGAACTTGTCGAGTTCGAACCGAGTAGAATTGTCTGCAGAACTGAACAGGCTACCAGACCAGCCAAGTCCGCTCGCTGTTCACCCGTGCTCTCAGCTCTAAAAAGTTTGTTTACTCCAGGGTAGCGCCAACACATCGTGGAAACAACGCTCGGCTGCCGGAAAACATTTCAGGTACAAGGACTGCACCATCCTCGGAGCCGCTCGTCTTTAATACGAGAGTGCAAGGAACAATGTGTCATACAGTCATCCTCATCGTGTGAGGTGCGCTAGGCTTTTGAATAGATTCCACAAACACCTCTGCAGCTCTCTGACCGTAAGTAGCCGCGCTCTCCTGGTCGATCCCAGTGCCTTCACTTGGGCCGACTGCCGCCTCGTCTCCATCAAATATTCCAAGCATTCATCTAACAGTTCCAGGGTATCCCATCTTCGCTCCTCCTACGCTACGACTCGATGCCTTTAATCTTCTTCGTCGCCTTGGCTGTGCCAATGTGCGTGTTGTGTACCTGCGGGCAGTGTCAGTATAACATGTCATCTTGTTGAGCAGAAAAGTGCATACCTTTGTGGCAAATCTCAAGCTCGTCAGTGTCTCCTTGAGATGAACCTCTAGCGGCGACACCATGACAAACATGAGCGTTTTGCTGTTGCCTCCCAGGCTATACTGCAGGAGGTGCGTCAACTTGGAGTTGCGATACGGCACGTGTCCCGAACCTCGGCCAAGTGCTTCAATCACGTCGCCGAGGCAGCTCAGGCTCTTGTTGATGTTTTGCGTCTCCTTCATTCGTTCGCCCTCGGCCTGCGAGTGCTTGAGCCGTTCCGAACCAGCGAGATCGACCAGGTTCAGCGTGCCCTCGCACCGCTCGCCTGTTGCCGCATTCTCTCCCACCAGCTTGAGGATGAAGACGCTGTGAGAACGCGAGGACCGCTCATTGGCCTTGGTAGCGGCCACGGACCTATTTTTCTGCGCCTCCTCCAGTATCCTTTCCACGCTTGATGCAGAGTTGAGTTGAACCGACTTGCAGTTGACAATGGTGGTCTGCCGGCGCGCCTCGTCATGCCGAATCTCCAGCTTGCGGGGCTTGCCCTCTTGAGACGTGCGCTCGTGCAAAGGAGATAGCAGGTCGTTGAGTTCCTCGTTGTAAACTTCGACAAATGACCCTTCCATGGTGTACTCCCATGACTTTTCCTTGAGCTTCGTCATGGTATCGTAAATCATGTGCGTCGCGCGCGGAATCATGCCGTCGTCAGAAGACATTGTGAAGGTCTTGCCAGAGCCTGTTTGACCATAGCAAAAGATGCAAACATTATAACCATCCAAGGCGCTCTGCACGAGCTGTGAGATTTCGCCAAAGATTTCGTCGTTTTGCGTACCGGGGGCAAAGACGCGGTCGAACTCGAAAGGATGATTCTTCCTCGTGATGGCTCCGAGACTGCTTCGCTCCTCTGGACCAGCCAGGACGATCTCGGCAGACGTCTTGTCATCTGGAAAAGACATGCGCGCCTCTTCTCCTTCGCTTCCGCTAAGCGCCGGCCGGACCCGGCACATGACGCGAATGTTGCCCTTGAGCTCTTGGTACTTGTTGAAGAGAACGCGTCGCTCTGTCTCCTCCTTGATGAGTTTCTGCTTCGCCTCGTCAGCCAGCCGGAGAGCCTGCTGTAGCTTGGCCTCCATATTGGCAAACGAGTCCGATTGCGCCTTGTTGTCCGACTCGAGAAATTCGACGTGCGATTTGAGCGAGTTGATTTTGGCTTCGAGGGTCGTGTTGGACGCGGCCAGCTCCGAGATGCTGGTCTGCAGGCTGCCGCTGAGCAGCTTCTCACGTTCCAGGTCGGCCCGCAGGACCTCACCCTGAGATCGAAGCTCTTGCATCTCGGTGTCTTTGCGTTGCATCGCCGCGTCCATGTCGTCGTGCTCGGTGCTCAGTCGCGTCCGGAATTCTCGAATCTCCCTTTCCTTTTGCAGGCGCTCGTCTTCAAGTTCCTGTTGGTGATGTCGCGTCAATGCGTCGATTCGTTCCTGCAGTTCTTTGGTTTCCTGATCCTTGATTCGGTTCAGCTCAGCTCGCTGATCGTCAACCGAGGTGCGATGCTGGCGTTGGAGGTCGTTGACGGTGTCGCGATGTCGCCTCTCCAGCTCATCAATCGCCTCCCGATGGCGTCGCTCGAGATCGTCGATTGCGCGCTGATGATCCCATTGTCGTTTCTCCAAGTCATATCGTAGTTGTCGCCCCTCATCCTTTGAGGCGTCGAGCTCCTCCTTGAGCTTCTCGTGTCGCTCTTCCAGCTTGCGTCGGTGTTCCTCGAGTTCCGCCACTACGTGACAAGACGTTAGCCCATGCACGCCATGTCGTTGCTCAACTTGGCACATGTGCAAGCTTACCTCTGATTTTTGCAATCTCAAACGCATCTTCGTCGCCTTTTCGTTGCGTTAACGAGTCATTGACCATATTCTTGAGTTCTTTAAACTGCAATTCAATGGTGTCGACTCGGCCGTCTACGTCCCAGGCTGTGAAAGAAGTCAAGTTAGAACACTTATTCAAAAACGTACTTGGAAATTGAGATTTCGTCGGTGAAGACTTGAGATTGTCGATATTGCGTTGTAGTTTGTCAATTCGTAGCTTAACCTGTTGCGCAGTTGGTGCTCTGCGGGAAGACGCCTAGGCTTCTCCAGAGACAACCGGACACGTTTGCAACGGAGCATCAAGAGCCTTGCCCTTTGCTTTCCCGGGTCGCGAGACGGTGATGTTATCCGACGAGAGGTTTAATGAAAAAGAATCAGCATCGGGGTGAGAGGTCACTTGACTTGTATCCTGCGGCCTGTCGTCGCCTAAACTCATTTGCTGAAGCCTTGTCGTGAGAGAACTTTCTCTAGTCATCGACGGAGGTGCCGCTTCAGCGTTACTGGAGGCTTGAAGTGTAGGAAGACTCTTGATGTGTCGAATCTGGTTGGGGAGAGGATGAGCCCTACCGCTGCCTGTGGAAACCTCGTCGATGTGGTCGTCTTCATGATGATCGTGGGCGGTTCGTGGACGGGGAGCTTGGCTTCTCGATCGGAAATGGGCAGAGCGGCTGCTCTTCAAGGCCGTCTGCCGTTCGGGTACTGCATTTCGACCGGGCCCGTAGCTCTTTGCGAAATTGCTGACACTCGAGGACGCCACCGGCGTGGGTGCGGCGAGACGTGACGTCTGCTTTAATTGCTGCAAAGAGGAGTTAGCAGAGCATTAGATTGGCGCGTACTATGGAGCGTACCTGAGAGATGGAGGTCAAAGAATGACCCTTGATGTTACCGCGTGGAGGGTTCGCCGTGGCCAAGGTTGGCTTGGAAGGATATTCGGCAGCTCGTTCAAATAATGGCTTTCGCTTTGCCTCGGGTTGAGGAGCTGGTTATCACGTCAGTCAAGAACGATAAGGTCAGTTTGCGCAGCGTACTTACGTGGTTGTGAGTTTTCGCGCTTGACGCCCTTGTAGGTTGGCAAACCTGGGATAGACGATTGCGTGCGCGAATTGTGCTGCGACTCGCTCCATTCCGCGAGACTTGCGGTGTTCGATTTCGGTCCTGGCAGTCGACTAAACTTGGAGCCTCGCGCCGCCTATGTTGACGTTAGCGATTTGAATCTCACGATCCGCCGCGACTCGACTTGACGGGCCTGGGCAGAGCGCCCGGAGCAAGGGCGCACCTGGTTCTCAGAGCCTTCCATTGTGACGAGATCGCGCGCGCGACGCAGGCAGACTGGCACAAGAATCGGCAAGACGAGGCGCAAAGCTCCGTCGGAACTTGGTGATGCGTGAGGCGTGGTGTTGTTTTTGACGCGGCAGCAGAGGAGTCGTCGAGGTGCTTGCGCCAGTTGGGCGAGAAGAGGCAGTCGGATAAATAGAGGGAGGGAGCCAGTGTCTGACCGGACGAGAGCTGCGCTGCGACACGCCTGCAGCTCTGACTGGCGAAGGATCCTTGATGCTGCGTGCAGCTGCGGCTGCTGAATGGTAAATTGGTGACGCCCTCGCGTCTCTGCAATTTGGGCGTGCGGCTTGTTCCAGGTCAGTCCAAAGTACACAGGTACCGTGGTGGAGAGTTGGCAGTGGTTGATTTGTGCCGTTGTTTATCCTTGGTTGCGGGGGCAACAGCGTCGAGTCCCCCACCTTTCCACCCCACCTCGCCATTAGCCACACCATCAGCCACAGCCGCTGTCAACGTCGAGCTTGAAGCCACCTTACGACCTCTGAAATTCACATGTCAAGGGCAGCTTCGTATGACGTTCCCATCAGCAGATTGACAGCACAGCATCGCCGTCATCAACTCGACTCCAGCCCAAAGACGACTGCAAGGCACTAATATACATCTACCCGACGGCACTCTGTCGCCCGTCTTTCGACCTCCCGACTTCCGAAACTCGATCTTGTGCGCGGACCCCACGATAGCCTCGTCCATCTGCTCTTGCAGGCTCAAGAACCCATCCGACTTTGGCGCAGACATCTCCGATGCGTCCAAAGGCTTCTCCACTCGACTAAATACTACCAAAAACCGAAAGGGAAAGAGGAACCTCATTTCTTGCGCCTGTTAGGTTCATCTGGCCAAGATGGAAAAGTACAGCCAGTTTCGTGACAAATGTAGGCCGTCCTTCGTTCAATGATGCAACCTTTCCACGACGTCTTCAAGGGCACCAAAGCGCAACAACATACTTGGAATTTCTGCTAACGCCTTTGCGAAATAGCTACCGGCATCGCACCGTTTCTTCCCGTCACCACGCCGCTATCTGCTTTTTCGACGCTGACGCACAGCCTGCTCTTCCTCTTCCGACTACCCTTCTTCCTCACCTATGCGTTCAGCTACTTCATCGTGTTCCACTACCTTCCCCTGCCCGTAGTCGCACGCAAGATCGCGCTATGGGGTCTCATGGCAATCCCCGGCATATGGTGGGTGGACCTTCAGCTCGACGGTGTCAGGCGCGGGACCTTGTCGGAGCAGCCCCGGGAGCGCGTACCTCATCCCGGGTCCGTCATCGCCGCCAACTTTACTAGTCCGATCGACGCAGTCTACCTAGCCGCCATCTTTGACCCCATCTTCACCGTGTCGTACCCCGGCTCGCGCAAGTTACGCAAGGTTGGCCTACTGAGCGCCGTCATTAGAGCCCTTGGCGCTGTTCAGACCGGCCCGCCAGAATACGCCGACCTGGTCGAGATCGAGGACCTCCTGAACGAATATCCGGGACGAGTCATCGCCGTGTTCCCTGAATGCGGCACCACGAACGGCAAGGCGATCCTGCCCTTTAGCCCTGCATTGGCCGAATGCCCGCCAAATGCGCACATATTTCCGGTTAGCATCCGCTACGCTCCGTCTGACGTGACAACGCCGGTTCCTGGACGGTGGTTCCGGTTCCTTTGGGATTTGCTGTCTCAACCCACAACCTGCATCCGCGTTCGCATCGCAGAAGGTCGATGCAAGGAGACGACTGGTTCAGGGTCCAACGGAACAGTGGCGGCAACCAATGGGAATGGAAATCTCAAACAACGAAAGGCTGCCGGCAGCGAGTTGACCAGTGACGAGCAGAAGCTCCTCGATCGGATAGCTGAGGCATTGGCGCGGCTGAGTCGAGTCAAGAGGGTCGGCCTTACCATGAATGAGAAGGCCGCCTTTGTCGAGGCTTTGAACGGAAAGAAAACATGGTGAAGAGGCAAAAGTCTATTGATATCGAAGGACGGCAGAGAATCATGATTGACTGGGGCAAGAGGTGAGGAAGAGATATACCCAGGAAGGGGACTTCTTGTTCAGGGCGACTGGACTCCGCACTTGAAGCTACTTGGGTCAGCGCGCCGGCTCCTGTCGCTGCATGAAAAGCGTACCTTGGTAGGCTCGAACGCGTCTTATATTTTGGGGGGGATTTAATCTCTGGGCTGTAGACTGTGCAAGGCTGCTGCATCTCTCGATGAAACAATACCAAGTCTTTTCAGTCTATCAAGCGCTTTTTGGCTTGCACTTTCATAGTATATGGTATTCTCCCTAAACTCAAGTATATCCTTTTGGCCGTAAACACCTGCAAACAGAAGCGCCTTTTAGTCTCACATCCGTCTCTTCCTTCACAACACCGCAACCCGCCGACCCAGTCGATCACGCTCACGATCTAAAGGATTCAAATGGGACCGTCCGTCACACAGCCTGAACTGGCATCGCTGACAAGCGAGGCGTACTTCTTGAGGGTGCCCTTGGTGTAACGCGCAGGTGGCGCCTTCCACGCCTTTCTGCGCTTGGCCATCTCGGCGTCAGGGACGAGCAGGTCTATGGCGCGCTTCTCGGCGTCAATGACAATCTCGTCGCCATCCTCTACCAGGGCAATCGGACCGCCCTGCATGGCCTCGGGGACGACGTGGCCGATGATGAAGCCGTGCGAGCCGCCAGAGAAGCGGCCGTCGGTGAGCAGGGCGACATCCTTGCCGAGACCGGCACCCATGATGGCGGACGAGGGCTTGAGCATCTCGGGCATGCCGGGGCCGCCCCTGGGTCCGTCGTAGCGGATGATGACGACCGTCTTCTCGCCCTTCTTGATCTCGCCCCGCTCCAGGCTGGCGATGAAGTCGTCCTCGGCGTCGTACACGCGCGCCTTGCCGGCGAACCGTAGGCCCTCCTTGCCCGTGATCTTGCCGACGCAGCCGCCGGGTGCCAGCGAGCCGCGCATAATCTGGATGTGGCCGGTGGCCTTAATGGGGTTGCTCACGGGCCGGATGACCTGCTGGTCGGCGGGGAAGTCGGGCACATTTTCGACGTTTTGCTTCATCGTCTTGCCCGTGACGGTGATGCCGGAGCCGTCGAGGATGCCCTCCCTGAGGAGGAACTTGAGGAGACTTGGGGTGCCGCCGATTTTGTGCACATCTTCCATGACATACTTGCCAGATGGCTTCAAGTCGGCGAGCAGCGGGATGCGGTCCGAGACGCTCTGGAAGTCGTCAATGGTAAGCTTGATGCCAACCGAGTCTGCAATGGCGATGAGGTGCAGGACGGCGTTGGTGCTTCCGCCGAGGATGGAGACAACAATCATGGCGTTCTCAAAGGCCTGGCGGGTCAAGATGTCACGCGGCCTAATGTCTTCCTTGAGGAGGTTCCTCATGGCGCCTCCGACGGCCTCGCACTCGGCGCGCTTGCTGCCGTCTTCGGCAGGGTTGCTGCTGCTGCCGGGGAGAGTGAGGCCCATGGTCTCAATGGCCGTGGCCATGGTGTTGGCCGTGTACATGCCACCGCAGGCGCCGCTGCCGGGGCAGGCGTTGCGGATGATGTCGAAGCGCTGCTCCTCGGTGATTTCACCGGTAATGTACTGGCCGTAAGCCTGGAAAGCCGACACGATATCGATGGATTCGCCGCTCTTTGAGCAGCCGGGTTTGATGGAGCCGCCGTAGACCATTATGCTGGGGCGGTTGACGCGGCCCATGGCGATGGCGACGCCGGGCATGTTCTTGTCGCAGCCGGGCAAGCTGATGTTGCCGTCGTACCACTGGCCGTTCATGACCGTCTCGATGCTGTCGGCAATAATTTCGCGGCTCTGCAGCGAGTACCGCATGCCCTTTGTGCCCATGGAGATGCCGTCGCTGACGCCTATCGTGTTGAATCGGTAGGGGACGAAGCCGGCCTTGGCGACCGAGTCGCGCACAATCTTGGACAGGTCCATGAGGTGCATGTTGCACGGGTTACCCTCGTACCAGACGGAGGAGATGCCGATCTGCGCCTTGTTCATGTCGTCCTCGGAGAGGCCCGTGGCGTATAACATGGCCTGCGAGGCGCCCTGCGACTTTGGCTGGGTAATGGCTGACGAGACCCTGTTGAGCTTGTCATCCGCGCGACGGGCGGCCGATGTCGACATGAGGCGGCTGCGAGCGACGAATTAGCAAGGGACTGGTCAGTTCAATGGCGGCTCCGGGCCATCGTCAAGATCAAGAGGAAGCTCACGCACCCATGGCTCCTCGTCGAGGCCAAACTGGCCGTCGCGAGCCGCTGGCGCAATGCCGTCGAGAGCATCATGATGGCTGCGCGACCGAACTGGCTGAGCGTCTCAGATGGACGCCAGGCTGGTCCACGACGCTGAGAAACACCTCGAGATCAATGCAACAATGAAGCTGCGGATGCGGCGTCGGCAGGGAAATGTCAATTGGCGAGTCAGCCAAGACAAATCGAGGGGAATAAGACGCCGTCGAGGGGAACAAGACGCCGGGGAAATTCCAGTGTGCGGTTTCGGCGCCGGCACTGCTGAGATGCTTGCCCAGCAGCTCCCCACACGAGGGAGCAAACAAGCCAATTGGATCTCATGCTATTATAATGCTCGAATCCGTTCAGGAGCCCCTGCGCGATGACGGCCGGTTGGACCCACTTCTCGTAGGGCGTCTTGCAGGCTGTCGAGAGCCGGAGGAATGACTTGCAGATAATATCTCGGCGTCACGAGTATTATCCTCCAATATTATGGACTGGACAAATTGCTAGCCAAGGATGCGCAGCTTTGAGGAGCCCCTTCATGAAGAGATTACCCAAGCCAATTACTTTCAAAGCACTTCGTAGACAGGTTCGCTTGCAAAGGGCTTGAGTTGCGAGCCAATTGCCGACGGCCGACATCGGCGCAGTAAAGTAAGATCCAAGATGCAGGAAAGAAGATGGAAAAGGGTGAGCAGCGTAGCGGGCACTAAAAGATTTCAATTTCCAATCTCGGAGAATATAATGCGGATGTATATGGAGCACCGCGGTAGCCTTTGTATGTGTTCAGAGGAGCCCGTGCGATGTCCATAACAGCTTAATCTTAGGCAACTCACGTCTGATTAAGACGCACCAAGAGTCACTCATAAGTCGCTCAAGCCAGTCTTCACCATGTAAGTCTGCTATAGCTTCCTTGTCCGGCCTGGCTATTGTGTACTCAAGTAATCGGTTCTTGCTATAGCATCTATTGGATAAAAGGAGACCCCAGATGCTCTTCCGTAGCATCAGTAGCTGTGCATCAAAGTCCAGGCCTGTAAAACCTCGTCGAGTCTGCAGAGCTGCGTGGTTGCAAGCCAGATTCCGATGCTATTCACCGGACATAATCTGGGGCAACCGAGTCACCAGGGCTCAAACCGAGTCTCGCTATCTCAGTTCATGTCGTCTTCTGCTCGCCTTGGCCGTCCTCGACGGGCTTCTTATCCGTCCTCTTGGACAAGACTTCGTCAATGACGCCAAGACCTAGCGCCTCGTCTACGCTGAGGTACTTGTCTCGCTCCATCATATCGTTTACCTCCTCAAGGCTGTACCTGTCGTGTCCCTTGGCCTTGTTGAGGTGGTGCTGCATTATCTTGTTGGACTGCTCGCGTATCCGCTGGATTTGGTTCGCGTAGATGAGAATGTCCGATGCTTGACCGCTCGTGCCTCCGAGCGGCTGATGAATCATGATGGAGCTATGCGGTAGGGCGTAACGCTTGCCCGCCTCGCCTCCAGCCAAGAGGATGGCGGCCATGGAGGCGGCGCCCCCAACACAAACGGTCGAAACGGGTGACTTGATGTATGTCATGGTGTCGTATATAGCCATTCCTGGGAGACGTGTAAGCTTCACTTGGTCCTTTATCCGTATGCGTTGCTCGTAGGCTCGAGGGGACCGCAGGACACGAACCTGACGTGACGGAGCCGCCTGGCGAGTTGATGTACATGGTGATGGGCTTTTCTGGTGCGTCGGACTCGAGCCACAATAGTTGCGCGACCATAGATGCCGAGACGTAGTCATTGATCTGGCCATTCAAGCAAACAATCCGCTCCTGAACGAGTATCAGTAGGCTTGTCAATCGCAGAGCAGCCGAAGATATCCGCATTACCTGAAGGAGTTTTGAGAAAATGTCCCCTACAAGCGAGCTGTTAGCGCGCGAGAGCGATTGATTCGCAAAAGACCATCTCACATGTTTTCCTGCCAGCAGCCTGCGCGACGTTTAGCAGACGGTCGCGCACAAGACACGGCACCTCGTGGCTCGGCTCACCGACGTCTCCTCGATATAGGGCATGGGGATGTAGTCCATAGTAGGCGCGGTTGGGGTTGAAGTCGAAAAGCCAAAGGACCTTGTATGCCTGTGCGGCAGCCTCCTAAGGGCCGCCAGCGCAGGTTGCGGACGCAGAAGCATGGCGATGCTGCGTTTACCGGGCAAAAGATGAGGTTCAAGAGAAGCCGGTGATGAAAGGCGGCGCGATTGAAGCCCGGAATGAGCTCGGAGAGCTGCACGCGCGCACTACGAGGTACATTATTGTACTTGAACTGGCGTGCGTCGCTGGCCTGTAGCGAAGTATCTCGCTGTGCCCTCGCGGACCCTGGCCGACTTCAAGCTCCCGCACCAGGAAAAGATTCTGGATCCGTACGCAGCAACGATTGCGCCAAGTGACTGCGCGCACACCCGATCACAATTCCCCATTTGAGCCGATGACCATGCGTATTTGGGCTGCAGGTGTGCAGTCATGATCAGGAGTAATGCGCCTCGAGTGACCACCGTCAAGGCGGTCGCCAATCTCGGCCGCCAATGGACAAGATGGAAAACCTACGATAAATCGACCCTGACAATCGAGGCCCTGACAGAAAAGATCGAGTCCGGGCTCGGCGAGGACACCGATGGCAACCCCTTACGGATCGATATCAAGGCCAAGACAGTGAGCACTGCCGCTGGCGATTTGCCCATATCCCCCCTCCTCGATCCGACGTGGATCAAGGCCAAGCGGCGCGAATCCAAAGACAAGCCCAAGCCGACGGGCAGGTTCAGGAAAAAGCTCGTCAACAACCCATACGGTGAGAATTGAGCCGCGCCTCTAGTCGTACAGTGTGCTGATCAGTAGTAGCCAAAGCGCTGGCCACGCCGTTACGCAGGTGCAGCAGTACCAATGTCCTGCTACCAAGGTTCTTCCTGCAAGATTTCGAACTCGTCAAGCATCCGACCACTGGAGGCCTGTGGTGGGCACCCGGTCCTTTGAGCTTTGAATATCTTCACGACAAGAAACCGAAACCATCGTCGCCGAAGCCCGAAACCGATGCCGAAAACCCGGCACCCTCGGCCGACCAAACCACCGAAGCAACAACCACGCCAGACGAGAAGTCGACTCCGCCCGAGGCCACCAAGGGCTCGGACGACAAGGCGGCGCGGCGTCGGGAGCGACTGCAACGAGGCCCGGTAGTGAGCTACGCCTTGAGCTGCAAGCCACTCATCGAGTCCATCGGCACCCGTGCAAACCCCCAGGTCAAGCTGACGTCGCTTCGCAACGGCTTGGGGGCCCCTTCAGAAATGCGCGGCGCAGTCTGGCGCGAGGACATGGCAGGCCTTGTCCTGGAAACCCTCCGCCGGTTTGCCGTCGACAGGCTGATATCGCCGACTGAGACCATGCGGCAGGCCCTCAAGGTGATGCTTGTTCCGTGCAAGACCTGGGACGAAGTCGGAAAAGTCGACGGCAGAGGCTGTGTGCTGTGGCTGCCGAATGAAGAAAGCGCCTCACGCGAGTACGCCACGCTGGACATTGACGAGGCAGTGTACGGCAAGAAAATTACGGTCCACAACCTTCCGTGGCTGTTTGGGGAGGCCGAGGTCGAGCGGCTGCGGAGCGAATCGAGCATCTTTCGCGACAATGCCATTTTGGTTTTGAAGCAAGGGTCGAACGAGGACATGGCGCGGCTACATATGCTGCTCTGGCGTCTTCAGGGCTATCTTGCGCCCGCAAAGCAGCTTGGGTAATCCAGCATCCGCACACGGCTCCTCGAGACAACACCAAGGCCTCAGTACTCGGTCAGGGTTTCAATATGCCAAAGCGGGGATGGCACCCTTTTGATTCGCCCCAGTATCACGGGACCCTTCAAAGCGTCACCGAAATTTCTTATGGTGAAGAGAGAGCCGAGACATGCTCATGCTCGCATCAGTTATCGATCAAGACTGTCGAGCTTTGTGGTAGCATAAGACGGCAAGCCGCTTTGTCAAGGGATTTGCTACTTGATGACCTGCCTGAGATGGAGATATTCTCGTTTGGGGACGCCTTGAACCTGAATAGAGGCATTTACAAATTTCGCCCTCCATAAAACAAGAAATGGTACATGAACGAGTAGTTGCAACCTCATCGCTAACAGAGATCGTGACCGTCTGCAGCTTTACGTGGTCGAGCCGTCATTCAGTGAGGGAGCGCTCTCGGCAGTCTTCATGAAGCTATTCTGAACACATCTGGCCATGACTCGGCCCAGAAACCTGGTTATCTCTGGTTTGTTGACTGCATGTCGGCCGTTAAACTCATCGTGATATCCCAACGGATGCTTAATCAAATATCGTATTACGTCGGTTTTACTTCAGGTTTACGCCATTGTATGGTCACTTATTTCTGCTCATTGCAACATGACTCAAGACTTGAGTCGAATATTCCGAAAAGTGAGGCTAATTCATGAGTACAGCATGCTTACAAACATTATATACACTGAAATGCCCGAGGGCTCACAAGAAGATGCTATATATATGCCGACTTATCCAGATAGGGCTATACAAGTCAGTGACATGTACCCAATATCCGATGCCGGCATCTCAATCGCCTAGAACTGCTCAACCTGCCAACGTGACTTGCCATTTACATGGCCATGTAGCCAAGAACGGCAGCAATACCAGCAAGCATGGCATTGTGTGGAGCAATGGAGCCGGCGGCGCTGGTAGCAGTGGGGCTGGCCGAGGACGACGTGGACGATGTGGAGCCGGTGGCGGCGACGTTGGAAGAGGCAGAAGCCTTGTTGGAGGACGACTCGGAAGCGGAGGTCTTGGAGCTGGAGGCGGTGGCCGTGGAAGAAGCGACGCTGGCGCCGGTGGAAGAAGGCAGGGACAGAGTGCGGGAGCCAGAGGGACTGGCGGAGGCATCGCTCAATGCGGTAGCCAGGCCCAAGATTCCATTGGCGTCGCTGACGGTGCGGTGTCCCGAGTACGTGTAAAAGACTTTGCCGTCCTTTTCGCCCTTGATGTCGATGTCGCACTTGGCGTTGCTGGCCTCGCCGTCGATTTTGCATTTGACGTCTGCCTTGCTGTGGAAGATGTGAGCGCGGACCAGCCGAAAACAGTCGAGACTACTTACGCGGTTCCCAGGTTCTCGCCGTCTTCGACAATAGGGGTGTTGAAAGACGTGCGAAGCGTGTCATCGCTCTGGATGACGGTGGCGGGACTCGGCAGCGGGCAGTTGGCCGACGCAGCCGGACCGCACTTGATGACCATGGTGGTCGCGCCGGCCTCGGTGCCGACGAACGAGGCGACGAGGCCCCCGTCAAAGGTCATGACATCGTCAGATGGGTTCGGCGGCTGCGTGGACACGGGCGTGGGCACGCTCGAGGCGGCAAAGGCGGCGCCGGCGAGCAGGGCGACGAGAGCGACTGAACGGGCCATGGCGGATGAAGTGAGATGAGATGAGGTAAATGTATAAACGAATGAAGAATAAGTGAATGTTGTGACGAAAGAAGCGAGTGAAAGCACGCGGACGCAGGATAATATAATGTAAAAGAATGTGCGAAAGTAAAATATGAGGATGGTGAGAAAGCAGAAAGGGACCCCCAGCCGGGCGAATAAGCTTGTTGTGCCTCGTCTTACGGGCATAAGCCCATCGCGAGCTTGGCACCTGCCAACGGACACTCGGTACACCAGGTACCTGTAGCCAGGGTACAGGGCCTTCTACGTGTACCTCTCTGACCAGTCTCGCGGCGAAGGGGTACCTGACCTTGTGCCACTTTTGCGCATGTCCGAGATGGCTCATTTCCGAGGACTCGGCCAGTGCCGGGCCGCGCAAATGATGCCGTCGGCGAACCAATCAAAGGGCGACGGCGTCGAAGTGCTCGCATGCATGCTGGCCGTGAAGCGAATCGGGTGCTGGGAGCGGAGCAGAGCTGACTGTGGAGTGATGGGATGTGCGCCCTGATCTATTTTGATGGCGTTTTTCTTTCTTTTTCTCTTTGGTGCACGTTGGGCGATGACACAAGTTCCTGTAACGCTGTGTATGTACAGCTGTAGGAGACGGATGTGCCTGAGCAGCGTCCCTTTTAGTGCGGGCTGGTTCCTGCATCTGCCGTAGACGATGCCTGGTCGGGTTACAATGAGACTAGAGTTGGACCTGCAACAGTCTCTTTTCTTACAGCCGCACCAAATGTCTCGTCCGAACGGCTTGCTCGAGCCTCTCGTAGAGGAGCATTCCCGCGTCCCCCCTTGTTTGGCAGCGAAGAGGATGTGAAGGGGGTGGTCATATGGCCATTTATTCTGGCCCCCACCTGCCAGTTCGATACAATAGAATTAACTTATACTGTAGGTCAGAGGGGGGGCGTATTTTTTGTTGCGACCATTTGGTAGCGCATCGTTGCTGCAGAATGTGTGCTGGCTTACACCGAGTATTCGTAGGTACCTGCAATAGATACCCAGGTACCTGCGAGAGACGGCTTTTGTGTCTTTTTGGCATGTCACTGCTTAACTTGATTATTCACCCGATGCGGCTTGGGATCTGCATGCAAAGGTCGAGGTACGTATCCCATACTCGGTCATTGGCCAGCCACCATCTCGAACTCAATTCGTCCCAAAAACGCGTGTCGACAATCATCCCGACCGACGATCCGGGTGCTCGTTTGCAAATCGATGCTCGAGCAGACAGACAGACGGTGATTGTGCCTTTCGTATGGCGTACTTGCGTGGGCATGGTCTCGGTTTACCCGCTTCAACCACATGTCCGGATTGACGTTGAGCTTACGCTCAAGGTACTTCGTACTCCGTCGTCTACCAGCTCTTATTGGGAAACTCCAGCTTGGGAAACCGCCGCTGCAGAATCCGCCGAGTCGCTCAATGTCCGCATTGGGACGCCCCGTCTTCTCGCCCCAATCTCGAGTTTGGCTTCCGTCCCGGCCATCGCACCAGACCTTCTAGCGCCATCTCGACCCTCATTGTCTCGCGCCGTCCCGCCTGTTCCTGGACGTATCGCCAGGAAACCGACCCTGACCCAACCTAATCGACTGGAGGCAAGGGAACGCGCCCCGACTGCGTCTCCACGACCTCGTCGTCTCTCGCCCTAGCCTGTCGTCGTCGTCGTCGTCATCGTCATCGGCCGGCCGCCATGCGCAACGAGAGCCCAGAGCTCGTGCAGGCCGAGGACTGGGCCCGCCCAAACGCCTGCTCCGGTGCCACGACGCCCATCTTCCTCCTCCACGACGGCGGCGGCACCACCTTTGCCTACCACTGCCTCGACCCCCTCTACCGCTTCGTCTATGGCATCGCCAACCCGCACTTCTACACAGGCGCCCGCTTCCACGGCGGCCTGCCCGAGATGGGTCGCCTCTACGCTAAACGCATCCGCTCCGCCGTCTCCCAAGCCGACTTTCCCGCTCGCAAAAACAGCGACGGCTCCGTCAATATCTTCATTGGCGGCTGGAGCCTCGGCGGCCTGCTGAGCCTCGAGGTCGCAAAGGTCCTCGCCGACGACCCCCTCGTCCGCATCACGGGCATCCTCATGATTGATAGTATCTGTCCGCGCCGCCCGGCCGACTTCTCAGGCGCGCTCGCTGTCCCAGATACGTCCGAGGAGGGCAAGACCAAGAACCAGGTCCTCTCCCAGCGCTGCATGACCGAGGCCCGGCGCATGGTTGCCGAGTGGGACGTGCCCGTCTGGCCATGCCGGCTCGCCAGCAAGCGGCCCAAGATGGTTCTCCTCCGCGCCACAGACTATATACCCGTCGAGAGCCCAGGAATCAG
Organism: Hirsutella minnesotensis 3608; assembly: GCA_000956045.1. Taxonomy (NCBI): domain Eukaryota; kingdom Fungi; phylum Ascomycota; class Sordariomycetes; order Hypocreales; family Ophiocordycipitaceae; genus Hirsutella; species Hirsutella minnesotensis. The sequence goes on along the minus strand of KQ030508.1, from coordinate 720,506 downwards.
CAGCCTCGATGTTTGCAGGCAAGACCCCGCGTTGGGATGGGGGCAGTACGACGAGACCATGTTTGAGCATGTCCTCGACGCCCAAGGCCATCACTTCAACCTCTTTGCCTTTGAGAGGGTCAGCGCGACGACAGAGGTTGTGCGGAGAGGCCTGGATAGGCTCGAGGAGGCCACACACCCCAGAGGTCTGCGGTGAATGTGGAAGGCTCTTGTATATATGGCTTTGGGTCTATAGAGGTAGGCGTTTTTTGGGCTTGGCAGGCAAGATCTCACGACCAAACTTGGAGCGCACTCATGTAAAGCATATTGGGATAAGAGGGATCATCGCAGCTATCTATTAACAAGGTGAGCGTTGCTAATGGTATTCGCTCTTCAAGCTTCTGAAAAGATTTTCAAAGCCCTGTTCTGCGCACTCTCGCTCCGCCCCGGCAAGCTCGCAAAACTTGAACTCGCTCCTCTCGTGTTGCCACAGGCGCCGAAGGGCGGCAGCTTCTCTCGAGTGCAGTGCACGAGATTCACCGCTTCGCCTTTGAATAGCATCTATTCTCTCTGCCTAACTCTATCGACTTCTCTAACCTGAGGCATCACCTCTTTAGCGCAGGTCTTTAATCCTGACCGCAATCTTCTCCCATCTCCTCTTCTCGCCCGTCCTCTTTCATCTCATCTCTTCTCGTTCCCTTCCATCCCCTCTTCTCTTCTCGTTCTCTTCCATCCACTCTTCTCTTCCCGCACGCGGGCTTGCTTCCTTCCTTTCTCCCCTTTGATCCAAACATCAGTCTATTCTCTTGCATCAGTTTGTCAGCGCGCAGTTTGCGCTTCTGGCGTTGCATTCTTCTTTCGCCTCCTCCCAAGGCACCCCAAGTCCAAGCTCTCGCTGCAACTCACGATACATCTCGTCTCTCTTGCACCTAGTATTTCAGCCATTCTTTGCACATGAGCCTGAGCTCGTTGCCCTGCGCCCTTTACATCTTTGCTCTGGTCTTTGGCACCCCGCCATCCCATACTTCACCCTCCCGAGGCTTACAACTTGGCCTGGGAATCTCCATAAGGTCGCTAAAGGTGGTATTGCCGAAAAGGCCAAACTCTTGAGCTGCTTTCTATACACTAACACCTCGCAGTTGCTTCCCTGAGTATTATTATCAAGCTCTATTACGCACTTGCGTCCTGCCTGAGCATTCATCCTTACCCGATTGCCAGACTTCTTCCGCGGCTAAGGCGTGGAAAGGTCACTCAACCGAGATGGGGATCACGCCCCTGACGGCAGAAGCCGTTCAGGGATCCAATATCGAGCGCCAGATAGGCGGATCGCAGCCGCCGATCTTGTCTAACCAACTCGACAGGGTCCTCGAAAAGGAGGAGGCTTCTTCACGGGCCGTTTGCAACTTGGAGAGGATTGCGAGAAAAATCAGAGAGTCTCCAGACGCATCGTCCAATCAGAACTTGACTGACTGGCGTGCTCTTATTAGTATGTTGACGTACTCCATGTCCTCGTGTCCTCGCAATAGCGCCTAACGTTAACTCTCGTAGCTTCTTTACAACGAGAGAATAACCGTTTCCAATACGTTGTTGGCGTGGCAGGGGATACCGGCACGGGCAAGAGTTCTCTCTTAAACGCCCTGCTCAGCGAAGCCGCTGACGTCGCTCCCTCGAGTCAGCACGGGGCTTGCACTGCGGCTGTGTGCTGTTTCTTGAGCCGTTCGCCCGACGACGACGTGGACACGAAGTTTTTTGCAAAGGTGCACCTCAAGTCTAAGGACACTGTCAATCAAGAGCTTGCCTCTTTTTTCGCAGAACTGAATGATTTCGAGATACGGCTGGCAACGGACGGTGAAAATGACAGTCTCACATTCAGCGAGCAGGAGAAGCTCAATGACCAACTCAGCGTCATCCACGGCTGGTCTGGGATCTCGAAGGAGCGTCTCAAGGAATTCGGACGGGAAAACAACACCGACGAGATAACTTGCCGCTGCCAAAAGAGCAATGAACTGTTTCATGGGGAGAATCCCCGGCGCCGCAAAATTATACCGATTGCAGAGGACAACAGCAACGACTTCCTCAAAGCCCTCAAGCGGTACGTCGGAAGCACAGGCAGATCTTCACAGGCGCTCCGCTGGCCTCTTGTAGCAAAAGTCGAGATCTTTGTCGACTCTGAACTACTCAAAGACGGTATCATCCTCGTCGATCTCCCCGGAGAGACGGATGCGCTTGACTCACGTTCTCAAGTTGCTCGAGAGTTTTACAACAGTCTGGACAGCCAGATGATCGTCACCCCAGGCGACCGCGCCTTTGACAACAAGACTGCCATCGAACTGCTTCGCGATGATCAAATCATGGACATGGAGGCAGATGGATTGATTCGTGACAATGGCATTTGCGTTGTCGTCACCAAAGCAGACCTGATGGACTGGCGCAACTTTTCCGGAACCGAGGTGGAGCCCGCGTCCATCTCGGATGATTTTGAAAACCTGCACATGCGACTGAGCGAGCTCGAAATAGCCAAGGTTCAGGCCGAAGAGGGAAGTGGGAATCAAGCGGTAGGGTGCGCGAGTGATGATTTGGCCCATTTGGTCCAGAATCCCGATGAGTTGGCTCGGGAAATGTCGCGGCTGGAAGCCTTGTGCCTCCGCAGATGCATCGAATATCGCAACAAAGACACTCAAAAGTCCTTTGAGAAATACTTTGACCGCATCCGAAACTCTGGCCGGGCAAAGTCGGCTGCACGCCTCTCGACTAACCTCCAGGTTTTCTCGGTGAGCAGCAAAGCTCATCGTGCACTCGCCCGAGGCAGACCGGAACCCGCCTTTCATAGCGCGCAGTCGACGGGGATTGATGCCCTGAAGGCTTGGATCATCAATGCCTCGCTTCAGAAGCGGGAGGACCATGCAGATGAGATTCTTCACCGCTGCCAAGTGCTCTTTGACGCCATTTACTCATGGGGCTCGGGCGACATTTTCACCGGCATCAGGCTTCCGGAAGATACGCAAGCTAGGTTCAAGCACCTGATTAGCAAGAAGCAGGAATTTCTGCACGGGGTGAGTAACAGTCCTGCGAACGTTTGGATGGTTGACTGACCGAGCTACATAGCAACTGGCGCTCGATATTAAAAACTTCTGCAATCGTGTCGAGCGCCTTCTCGCAAAGGTCGTGCTGCACTGTCCTATCAAGAACTCTGGCGCCGAAATTAGGTTCGTTAAACACGTCGAAAGCTTCGCGATGGCGACTGCAAAGGTAAAGATGCATTGGGCGACTTATGCGGCCTGCATAAGACGCCGCGGCGGAGCATTCCAAACCTCCGTAAAACCTCGCAAAACATACAACTGGCAAGCCCGAACGTAAGTGTACTTCGAGATTGACGGTTGCCACGAATGACTGACAACAAATGCAGCTATGGTCTCTTTTGGAGCCCATACGCTCTTTCTTGGGGCCAACTGTACGGCCCAGAGCTATTGAAAAAGACCGTGGACTTTGATGGCAGGCTCGCCAGTTTCATGGTACGATTTATGCAGGACTTGGCGCTGGACGAGAATCTCCCAGAGGAGTTCCAAATAGTCCTGCGAAGCTGTGCCTACCGTATCGAAAATATTTTTGCGGAACTTCGGATCAAGATGAAAAAGAGCGTCGCAGAGCACCGACAGCAGGCCCGAATCATAAAGCAGCAGTCCCGAGACTTGATTGCGCTGAAGATGCAAGGGGCTTATGACACCGCGAATGAGGTCTCCGGTAAGACATGGCCTACAACTGCACAAAGAGATTGGGAAAGACTAACCGGCTCCTCCAGGGAAAGGAAAGAAAGAGCGTCAGGAAAAAGTCATGGCAGAGCAGGCGGCAATGATCAAGGAAAGGCTGTTTCTTGATGTCGGCATCGAAATCGACAAGGAACTGAAGCAAGAAAGAGGCATCTTCAAAGGGTCACTCAAGAGGATGGGCACAAAGGCCGTTGTCGACATTGACAAGATCATCAACAGGCTCTGTCATGACTTGTGCTCCCCGGACAAGCAGCCAACCAAGAAGAAAATTGCCGAGCCCAGCAAGCTGCAGCAAGCCGTGCTTGCAGAGACGAATGCTTGGAGGCAATTTTGGGACGAACTGAGGATGAGATTGCCGCCCATGGTGCTGAAGCCCTACGAGGAAGATGAGCCGTCGAGTGACGCCGAGAACGATGAAGAGGCCGAAGGTTGCATCAAGAAAGAAGGAAGGAAGGACGAGGCAGTGGCCAAGGCGGAGCCCGGGAAAAAGCAGGCTGGCAAAAAGCGGGCTACCAAGGGCGATACAGCAGCTGGACCTAGAAAGGCGGCCAAGAATAACAAGGCTGACGGCAGGCCGAGAGCCCCGAAGGCAAGGACTGCCGCAAAGTCTGGAGACGAGATTCCGCGAGGGTCGGCGCACTCTGCGGCACTTCCCGAGTCGCCGGCCATGGCAGATTCGCAGATGAATGAAGTGGCCATGGTGGATGCGGACGCGGTGAACGACAAGGGGAAAGGCCGGCCAGCGGCACGAGATGTCATTAACATTGACGAGTGAGCTGCTGCCAGGAGACCGCCCAGGCCATGACGTTCATGTGCCTCTTGAGGCGGGTGAGAGGCGCGAGGAATCGACCAGGAGCTCCGAATCCGAACCTGGATACACTTGGGGTAGGAATTGACGGCGCGGAACATTCCAATTTGGCGGTTCGCTTTGGGAAATGCGCTTAAGAGCGCAGTGTGGACTTTGCTTTGGGCAAGGGTGAAAATTGGGAGGAAAGGGGCAAAACTGGCGATGCAGATGCTTTTCAGCAAACACACTGGGAGAAGACGATACAATCTGACGAGAAGCCAAGACTTGGGAGAAGAATTGAGGGCCCAGACCCTATAGATGAGCGAAAAGTTAGTCAATCTCAGTCATGGTGAGAAGCTCTCGTGATTATGTCCATGAACACTTGGACGAGAGTGATTTGAAGAACAAGACGGGCGAATTAACAAGATGACGCCGTTTAACCGATGATGGCTATAGAAAGTACCGACTCGGCTATTCTCTTCACGAAGCGTGATTGTTGAGTTGGTCGGACTCATCGGACGAGTCGAGCGCGTCGAGATGCCGAGGACGTCAACGGCCCACTAGAGTCCAAGGGTAAGCAGCATCTTTGGTGCAACGCAAACACCGAGGGCATCTTAGCCCTGACCGAGCACGCGGCCGAGCTGTTTCAATGAGACGTCTCGGAGGAGCCGGGCGTGTCAGGACGACGGCCGATCCACCGGAGCCCCGTTGGAGAGGCCGGGATGACGTAGCGGCGGGCGGGACGGGCCCGGTGCAGACGCCGAAAATAGAGAATGGCCGAGAGCTATTGTTTTATGCGTTGACGGCCTGAGACTTGTACACGCCTTACTTCTCGTCCTTGCCTTTATATTCGTAGTCTCGACTCTCTATTAGTTGTGCCTGCCTCTGCCTCTGTTGCTTCTGCGGCTAACTTGGTGCTTCGATTTCATTAGCGTACGCGGCGTTTTAGCCACATTGACCTACTTTGTGTGGAAGATTACAGATAGAAAAATGGTATGATCGCAAACGGCCTCTTGCGGGAAAGGACAAGTGCAAGCCGTGAGATGCAGCATAGCAGAGACCGAGAGCGATTAAGGTACAGTGCATAAAATACAGTATAAGTCATAATGCACAGTATGGATCCTCAGCATGGAGATTTTTGGTGGGGCACAACTCGAGCCCCTCCACATGCAGACTGCTGGGGGAAAAATGCCCCGCGATGACGCTCGCCGGCAACAGCAATAGCTCGGGCCCGCCGCTGGCTCCGCTACACGTTTCCGTTCCTCGTCCAAGATTCCTTTTCTCCTTGGTCCGTCACTTGATTCTGTCGCGTCCTCATCTCGTCTCTTGCGCTTTCATCCATTGACCTCTTCACCATGGAATACGACACAAAAACTCGTAAGCCTCTGACTCAACAGGAATCCGGATGACGCGCGACTGACTTGCGATTGCTTGCTCTCGCCTCCAGCCAAGTCCATTACGAGCGACCCGACGTCGTTTGCCAGCGACTCGGTCCGCAGCCGATGGCCCGTTATTCTGGTGAGCCACTGTCAACTCCACGTTACGATGCTTGCGCCTGGAGGCTGACCGCTTGACCGAACTAGACGGGAGCCGTCGACGACGTCTACCGCGCCATCTCCAAGACCGACGACCCCGAGAAGCAGGCCGAAGGCAAGAAGATTGTCGAGCAGCTCGGTGCTCTTAAATACGAGGTTCAGCACGACCGGAAGCTCTCGTGAGACCGACGCCCTCAATTCCGCGAGCTACGCTGATGAAATGACGAACAGCCCAATTGAAGACGATGGCTTCCCCGATGAGGTCGCAGCTTACAACAAGGAGCTACAAGACCTTGGAAACCCCAGCTGGCTGGATGTGCCTTGGCTGTTCTCCGAGTGCTACATGTACCGGTGAGTCCAAGTAACCCCAGTCAAGCTTCTTACGCCTCCTCGCTGACCGCCTCCGTTAGACGCATCAGCACCTTCTTCCGGCTCACCAAGCACTGGAAAGACTACGACATGTTTGCGCGCCAAAAGATTGACACATTTCGAACCTCGCGCAGTGCCGTGCTAGAGCTGGCCTCGCGCTACCGCGAGCTCATTGAGCAGCTGCGCGAGAACAAGGCCGCCGCCCATGACGCCGAGGCCGAGAAGCTCCTCTTCTCCGAGTTCTTCGAGATCTGCCTCTGGGGCAACGCCACCGATCTCTCCCTCTTGACCAACCTCACTTACGAGGACATCCAGAAGCTCCAGGGCAGCGCCGCCCGCAAAACCGCCGAGGCCAACATTCTCATCAACGACCTCCCCGCCTCCTACGACATCCTGCAAAAGGCCCGCGCCGACGGCAAGGCCGAGCGCCGCGTCGATTTTGTCCTCGACAACGCCGGATTCGAGCTCTACGTCGACCTCATTCTCGCTGGGTTCCTCCTCTCCTCAGGCCTCGCCACTCAGATCGTCCTGCGCCCCAAGTCGATGCCGTGGTTCGTCTCCGACGTCTTGCCGGGCGACTTCGGTGCCCTCCTTAATGCCATCTCCAACCCCAAGACCTTTTTTGAGACGCAGACAGACGACGAGAAGCTTCAGAACAAGATCCCGGCGCCGTTGGCCGAGCAAGAAATCAAGGATTTGCTCTTCGTCTTCGAGCACTGGGCCACGATGCATGCCGAGGGCCAGCTCATCATGCGCCCCAACCGCTACTGGACCGCTGGCGGCAGCTTCTGGCGTCTGCCGCACGAGGAACCCGAGCTGCACAACGACCTCAAGGGTGCCGAGTTGGTCATTTTCAAGGGCGACCTAAACTACCGGAAGCTCACCGGCGATGTAAGTCTTTCCACCTACACCGTCGAGCTGCCCATTGCTAACAGTGACAACTAGGCTCACTGGAACCCCACAACCCCTTTCCAAGAGGCCATTGGCCCCATGGGCAAAGGCTCCGGCGTCAACGTCTTGTCTTTGCGGACTTGCAAGGCCGATGTTGTCGTGGGTCTGCCCAAGGGCAAGGACGAGGAGCTACGCAAGACGGAGGGCGGCGGTGGTGACAGTGGCCAGAGGCGGTGGGCATGGCATGGCAAGTGGGCCGTCGTCTGCCTTTCCAAAGGATCATAGAGGCGTAGGTACGGAAAAGTCTTTTAGAGAATGCAACGGCCGCTCGATAGAACAACTAGAAAGGTGAATCAGGTAAAAGTTGGGTCAATAAAGGCTAAGCGCTAGAGTAGATAGACGGGCGTACAGTCTCTGCAAGAATTTTCGCGAATACTGTTTCCATCTACACTTGCCAAAGCCGTCATTTGCTTCTACACCAAAGATCAAGCTCACGGAGAAGCAGTGTAATGAATTGATCCCCACCATCACCATGGACAAGTTTTGTCGGATTGTACAATTCTATTTCCTCTTTTCCATGACCGTTCAGAAATTGCCCTGTTTCAACATTGGCCGACTTTCACGGATCTTTGAAATACATAAGGAGCATCCATCGATTGTAGCAGCCCAAAGCTCAACGTCGAATCAGCCTGAAGCGAGACCCGTAGGAAGCTGGGGCGGTATACGAAGGCGGCGCCTCGGTCCAAGTCTCGTCCACGCGCGTCCAGGCGGGCGTCGTTTGCGTCGCGGGCCACGATCCCTCGACAAAGGTATCCGACGACTTTCTGCTGGTGACGAGGGTGCGCACCGGAACTGCCGTAAAGGACGGCGGCGCGGTGCCAATGTCGGCGTCAAACGACTCGCTGAAGCTGACGAGGGACGACGAGCTCCACGCCTCCGACGCCGCCGGCCGCGTCGAGAGCTCGTAGCCGCCTGGCAGGCCCGTCCCGTGGCCGTGGCTGTACGACGTGAGGTCCCCAGCCGCCGCCGTCGTCGACGTCGCGTTGCCCGTTGGGGCCACGGCGGAACCACTCGGAAGCCTGCTGTACCGAGTTGTCGTGGTCGTCGTGTGGTTGACGACAATGGCCGTGATTTGCACGACGTCCCCGTCGCCGACGGCCGACGTGGCGCTGGCCGAGGGACTGCGGAAGCCGGTTGATAGCGTGCGGCGGATCGTCTTGGTTACTGTGCGTGGCGCGCTGGGGGACTCGCCCGTGGCGGCGTCGAGGGACGACGATGCGTACCGCGGCGGCTTGGCGGTAGGGCACACGGGCACGGAGCAGTTTGTCTGCGGATACGAGCGGTATTTCCAGGATGGCACGCCGGACGACGGGATGGGAACCGAGCCGGTGCCGCGCGTCGACTGCCCAGAAGGAGTCGTCGTCGACGTCGACGTCTCGGGACCCGCGGTGCCCCTGAGCGAGCAGGAGTACGGCGACGTACCGGCTGCGGGTCGAGCGAGAAGCACGCGCCGCAGTCGACGGCGGCCCACGGGCACGAGGACCCGGCGGCCGTGACGGTGCGGGTGACTGTGGCGATGCAGGAAGCGTCTTGGGAGGCGGCGCAGGTGCTGTCGTGAAAGCCGTCAGCAAGCGCTCGGCGTCGACTGCAAGTAGTGTATGATGGAAACAGACGGAGGAGAAAACAGGCACATGGAGAGTACAGGGGGCGAGGTTGGAACTTACCTCAGGGCCGATAGGGCCAAGGTACGCGAGAGCTTGACCATGGTGTAGGATGGAGCGGCGAGAGGGCTTCGGCTTGGTTGAGGTCGGCCAAGGGGCTGCTGTCGTCTGAAGGTTCTTGCTTGCTCCCTTTTCCACTCACGGCCGAGGGACCTCTTATACAGAATCAGTGCTCTCAGCTCGACCTTGCGATTCGCAAGGCTGTCTGGGGAGCAGACGTCGTGGGCAGGACGGAGCTGGTGAGACTCGGTCCAAACGGCCTAATTTCCCTCGTGCGAGGCCTATCCGCTGCCATGATTCATATGATCCATTGACGAAAAAATGCCAATCCTCCCGTTGTCCCGGGCAAGGCCTCTGCGCGCACATCTGTCCAGCTTCGTCGGAAACGGCAATCCTTCCCGCCCAAAGCCGAGCTGACGACTCTCATGTGCGTCGCCGACCTTGGTGCGACGCCGTGCCTGGTGTCAAAGACATGACCTGACAAGGCGCTGCCGATTTCGCTGCGGGCCAGGTAGACGACTCGCTTGGATCCCTCGCAGTTGGAAGAAGGAGGGAGCCGTCGTGGCGGCTTCAGAGTAGCGAAGTGGCACCTCATTTCGCGTGACGGCGTGCCACCAGACTCAACTCGAAACGTTCGACTGTGGTACTCGTCGTTTCCTTGGTTGCTGGTCTCGCTGCTGGTCCGGGATGGCATCGTGCAATGAGGTATGCAGGAACCCGACGAGTTCGTCAACTGGATACCAAAGGGAGCGGGACTTTGTTGGTGAGTCCCGCTTGAAAGGTCCAAGACACGGTGATACGTGCGCAACATGAGTCCTTGTCTGGGAAACGGCTGTCATGCCTGGTGCGTTGCGTTTGATAGCAGGGTTAGAGCTGTAGGTCTGTAGCGATTGCGTTGTATGTTTTGACGTTGGCTGTTCCAAATATACTGCTACCCATAAACTCCTTCTTTGAAGAATGGGGCCAGGAAAGACACATGTTTTGCTCGAGCTCATCGGTATATACATGGGCGCGTTGCGTGAATACCACTCGTGGCGTGAGTCAAGTCCGCGGACGAGTACAAGGAGGGTATTTGCTAAACACAACAAGAACCCCGTCAAAGAATCGAGCGAGACAAGACCAATCCAAGGACATTGCGGGTGAATCCGTGCTCAGCTTGCCGTTGCTTTGTGCCCATCAGGGTCGTCCATCAAGGTGCCTGGCACACCTCGTGAGCCATCCGTTTCCCAGCGCGGACACGATGCAATTCGACGAATCAGACTCATTGTCTTGATTCTATCCCTTCCTTCATTCACATGGACGCCTTGAGAACCTTGAAGGTGTCGTCGCGACCGCCGCGATACCGCTGTTCCGCCGTCTGCCAGTTGATGACTTTCCAAATGTTTTCGACGTACGCCGCCTTGCCGTTGAGATACTGCGAGTAGAAGCCCGTGTCAGTCTCCCTTCTCCTCCTGGGGGACGCGAATGGCCTACCTGTAGATAGTAGGCGTGTTCCCACATGTCAACGCCAAACAGGGGAACCTCTGCGCCAACGACCGGGTCCTGGTCCTTTGTCGTGACTATGCGCAGGCGGTCCGGCCCCTCGCTGACCAGCCATCCCCATCCGCTGCCCTGGATAGCGAGAAGCGCCTGCGCAAACGCGGCCTTGAAGCCGTCGATGCTGCCCCAGGCCTTGGTCACTGCGGCCACGAGCGTCGGCGCCGCGCTATCCGGCATCGTCTCGGGAGAGCCCGCGGGGGCTAGGTTCTCCCAGAAGAGGGTGTGGTTGATGTGGCCGCCGCCGTGGAACTTGACTGCGCTCTGGACAGCAATCTGGCCGGCAATGTCGTTCTTGGAAACGGCGGCGGCGTGCGTGGCGAGGGCGCGGTTGAGGTTGTCGACGTAGGCTTGGTGGTGCTTGCTGTGATGGAGCTCCATGATTTGCGCCGAGATGCTGGGCTCCAAGGCCTACAAGATATCGTCAACGAGTCTGGATCTCTTGGGGTTTCTGGGAGGGTATCATACGTTGTAGGCGTACGGCAACGCCGGCAGGCTGTAGACGTTGGCCGACATGGTGCTGCGTCGATGGGAAGACGAGGATGACGGGGAGTTTGTGAGAGTGACGGGGAGCTTGTACGAGCAACGGAGAGATTTGTATCGACAGGACGTGATTGAAGACGAGAAACGGGCGATGGAAGTTATCGAAGGGTAAAGAATTGGAAAAGGAGAAAAGAGACTCAACCCGATGGAAAGTCATAGGCGTGCCTGGAAACAGACACGCTGGTGTTGGGCCCAGCCAAAATGCCCAACCACGACACAAGGCGAGGACCGAGACCTTGATGAAACAGTCGCAAGGCCAAACTCTGATGACGCTGCAATACCGATATTCAGCGGCGCTTTTACCAGAGCATTCCCCCTCAAACGTGCTCACTTCCGCCACGGCACCCACTTTTGGTTGACTGCCAGATGGGGAAACCGACTCGGGCTATCCGGCCATCTGATTGGCTGCTGCCCCCCGGACTCGCGTTTCGAATTACGGACCCCCCCGGCGGCCCTCCCGACGTGAGCACCTTTATGACCTCTCTCAGTCATGTCGTGTCCATCACACGCGCTCGATTTTTTCTTTCGCGCGAGGAACTTTCTCACAGTCTGCGACGTGATTGACTCGGACGTTTTGACTCTGACGATGCACCAGCTGAGCGCTCTCCTCATTCCGTCGCCAATCTCTTTGTTCGCGGGCGTACTTAAAGCAAGCCGTCTTGCTTTCATCTTTGCAACATTGCGACTTGCATCTTACATCTCGCCACCTTCTACGTCGTGCTAGTCACAGCCAACCTTGTTCCTGGTTCACGAAGACATGTGCGGCCCTCAACACTCCAACAAGCCCCGGGGAGGCGCGCTGGCCGCCCTCGCCCCGTGCTCGGGCTCGGACGCGGCACCGGCCGTCCGCGGCGACTTGACCTTTCACACGCCAGGCTGTCCCGGCAGCATGCAGGCGACGCACGCGAGACTGACGCCCGAGGCGGCGTGCCGACTGGGCTCGCTTCGTGACCTGCACGTCGTCATTCAGTGCGTCCGCCTCGTTCCCTACACCTCGCATGGGAGAAACCATGAATGGTATCGAATGAGCGCTGACATTCAAATCAGTTCTAGCGGTGACCTGACGAGGCCGGCTCACGACTGCGGCCTCTTTCGCCGCTTCGAGTTTCCGGAGCGCGCGACGAAGCAAGCGTCCGAGTTTGTCGAGCTGTCGCTGGACGAGCCGCTGTGCCTCGGCGTCGGAGGAGGCGGCATCATCGGCCGGCGCGTCGTCTCGCTGTGCTCTCGGCGGCCCTGCGGGCGGGATGTCGTCGTTGCGGAGGGGATAGTCGGCTTCAACTATTCCGACCCATCGCCTGCTATGCTGTGAATAAGGGCATAGTCGGGGAGAGTGACAGTCCCAAGGATCGACATGGATCGCCGCGCCTACTGGCTAACCCTGGCACCCTCATCACTGCATCGGTAACGGCGAGAGAATCGGGCCAACATGCGGCTACATATTCTACGAATAATGATTTCACGTGGCAGGAAAGGAACTCTACTCATCACTCGGAGCAAGCATCTGAAGCCCCTTGCAGCGTAATTATACAATGCTTTGATAGATATGGAGACAACTACATGTGCACACACGATTCCATCAGCGCACCGATCATATCGTGATAGACAGTGCCGAAACTCCAATAGTCAGGCTGTGCCTTGGGCCTGCCCATGGTACCGCCTCCAGATGGTGAAACGCATTCAATCCGCCATCCCCTCGGTATTGCACTTGACGGTCGTCTGGCGAATGTGCGCATAGCGCGGCTCATTGTTGAGGCAACCGACCGGATCGGCGTGCTCAAAGACACACGCCCCAACCTTTTCCTCTTTGAAATTATAAACATCGGCGTAGTCTGTCTTTTCGGACGGCACGTAGTCCAACCCCTTGAAGCTCTTGCCGCACTGGAGGCGTCTTGGTCAATGCATGTTCGCACCCACTACGGACGCAGACTTTACTCACATCTCCACGGAGGATATACGGCTCGCCCTCCACCGCGTGCCAGAAATTGCAGTAGTCGACCCATTTGAGCGGCTTGAAGGGATCCTTGGGGTCGTGAAGCGTTGCCCGCGACTTCGGAGCATTGCAAATATCTCGGCCGTCGACGGCCAAGAAGTCGAGATTCGCTTCCGGGTACTCGCGACCCAAGTCTATCCTGAATTGTTGCTTCGAGGTGCCGAAGCGAAAGATGGTGGCCGAGGTCGCTGCCGTGAAGGCCGCGACGAGGCCCAGGGTAGATGTGGGACGCATATTGGCTTTTTGATGGCGTTTACGAAGTAATTTGATACCGTTTGTCGGGAATAAGTCGACGCCGTTTTCTCCTTCGGCGAAAAAGGAACGTGGAGCATTTAAACGTAAGGAGAGTTTTTCATTTGGGAAATGTCGACCATGGCATCAAATCGACTGCTCGGCCAAGCCACAAAGTCGAGCGGGACAGGCGTGAATCACAACTGCGGTTGGGATACTTTGAATCAAGCATAGCCCCTTTATCCATCTCTAAAAAAGCAATATGGCTACCGTGTGACTCTCTACTGCATGTAGGACAAGGAGTGGTTTTCCTGTAGACGGGATTCATCATTCTACAAAGCACCTGGACCATGGAATGACACAAACGTCAATACACCCGGTACTTGAAACAAAAGGCAACCAACTGGTACATTATGCACCGAGGCCCTGATTTCTCTTAGGATGGATTAACATCTTTATGACTTTTTTTCCCTTTCCAGCCCTTGTACTGCCTTGCCTGTTCTCGCCGTGAATCGTCATGGTCTTTCTTGCCCGAAGCGATGAGATGCCTCTTAACGAGATTACATAATCCACCTGTCAAAAGCGCCAAAGAACGAGACCCACTGACCCCACTGACGACCCCCACTGCCCCCCTTGGCGGACTCCCCAGCCACGCTTCAAATCGTCAGTTTGCTCGGCTTGCCCTTTTCCACCACCGCCAGCCACCGTCGTCGCCTCGGCCAGAAGAAAAATAGCCATGTAAAGGTGACACGCGAGCCAGATTGCCCTCGTGGCACACCTTTCCTTTCTTTCCGTCTCCTTCATCACTCCTTTTAAACAAGGTCTTGCACGCGATCCTCTGCGTCATGCCTTGCTAAACCCCATTCGTCCACTTCGACTCGTCGTCTCCTTCGCCGTGGCCGCCTAGAGAGCAGAGACCACGATGCCCTTTGTCGCAAACACTCCCGAATCACTCCTCGGCCGCTCCGACTCCAAAGATCCCAATTCGACGTGCCGCGGCATCACCTCCAATGGCCGCCCGTGCCGACGCTCCATCCCGCGCCCGACGCCTGCGGCCCTGCGGCCCTCGCAGCCGGACCCGAGCGACGAGAGCCTCTACTGCTGGCAGCACAAGGAGCAAGCCAGCCGCTCTGCGCACTCGAGCCCGGGGCCCCGGAGCCGTGTCCAGCCCATCCTCGAAGAGCAGACGAGCATGGATACCCTGGCCGACAGGCTGGGCTTGATTGACGTGTCGCCGACGGGCAAGGAGAAGCGCGGCAGTCGGCCCAAGCCCGCGACCGGTCGGACGAGCTCGAAACCGCATGGCCCGCCCAAGATGACGAGGCCCAAGCCGAAGCAAAGGCTATCCTTTTGCTTCTGCTTCTCCGTCCCGCTCGACGAGGTCCAGGAAGCAGCGCCCCCGAGGCCCCGGCCCATGCCCCGGCCCTTGCAGCAGCACGCGCCATCGGCTTCGGTGCCCGACTTTGGCAAACCACAGCACAAGCAGCGCATATCTGCGTCGACTGCCGCTCCCGAAAAGAATACGCACGCGTCCAAGAACTCGACAGCGTCCCAGACGGCGCAGTTCAAGACGCTCATCCCCGATAGCCTCGACTCGGTGACGGCGTCGGCGCTCATGGCCGAGCTATGCCGGCCGTACGCAGACGCCGAGGCGGCCGCGGGTCCCCCGGAAGGCGCAGCCGCAGGCCGAGCGACGTGGTGTCGCAGTTTGCCGACGCGGGCGAAAAGGGCGGCCACGGCAAGATGCTGCTCAAGATCGGGCGGGCGGCCAACGTGCAGCGGCGCATGAACCAGTGGCAGCGGCAGTGCGGCCACGACATCGAGATGCTGCGCTATTACCCGTACCTGCCCGGGTCCAGCGACGCCTCGGCGACGGGCCAGATGCCGCGCATGACGCCGCACTGCCGCCGCATCGAGCGCCTGATCCACATTGAGCTGTCGGGCATGGGCCTGCGCGCCGCCCTGTCGACGTGCGAGGCGTGCGGGCGCGACCACCGCGAGTGGTTCGAGGTCGATCCGTCGCGAGACGCCGTCGGCAAGGTCGACGAGGTCATCCGGCGCTGGGTCAACTGGGACGAGACGACGGCATAAGGGGCCCCTTGCACCAGCAGCCCGTCACTTTGCGGCAGTGAGCATAGGAGAGGCTGCGGCTTCTCGGGCATTGTTCCAGCGATTGTTCCATTTTTATCCATGTACAAGCGAGCATCAGCCAAGCGAAGACGGCGCATCACGTTGGCCGGCGCGTGAGCCGCCCTGTATTTCTACCCTACCTACACGTAAAGCCACGCACGGCATCGAGTCAAAGCGATGCTGTACCCACACAAATCTTGACAATACCATACATCAATACACTCGTCCCCGTGCCTGAGAATGCATCTGTCCACCTAGGTAGCTCCAACACATCCTTGGACTCGCCTCGCAAACGGATGCGATGCGGCAGATGGGCTCCCTTTTGCCGCCTCTTCCGGGAAACAATGTCGCGCGCCGTTGGCACTGAGTCGGCTTCAAGCCCATTGTTCGGGAGATCGTCCCAGACCCTGTTTCGCGTGTTGGTGGGCCGCCATCAGGGACAGATCTGGTCTAGGGCAGAGCCGCTCCGCGTGTGGAATGCAAATCGCGAGATTGGCGCCCTTCGGCAAGACGCCCGGCAAAGCAGGGAGATAGCCTCAATCTCCTCGAAATCCAGTCACGCGACCGTGTACTAGTCCGTGTACTTGGTTGAGTCGAGTTTACACCATCACAACAACAACAGCCGCAGTCGCATCAGACAACAGAGCCAAACTGCGTTGCATATGGGAGATTCACCCTTTCATGTTGGCCCGTGTAACTAGTTTTGACAAGCTGACTGGACCCTGTGAACAGTTGATGGTATCGTTGACAAGAAAATAAGTCATGTACATTAACCCATGTACCTTCCGTACGCGTTCCCTTGGCTGCCCGTCCATGCGCTGGTTATGCGTGCTCGAGCGTCTAGCTCTACCAGAGCACCCAAAGCAAACCCAACATGGCTATAGAAACCTTGCTCAACAAGATAGACCATGGCCGCGCGCTTACCCCATCTTTGCAGGACCATGCTCCTCACGACCGTGGATATCGGATGTCCTGGGCTCAGATCCTCGCTTTGCTTCAATGTCTCCGTGCTCGGCGCGCTCAACCAACTTGGTAGTAACCCTAGTCTTCCAAGCTGGAGTACCAATGTATTTGATGCCGTTGGGATCCTCGAACATGGCTTCAGTCTCTTCGAGCGTCTTGCCTGCCGTTTCGGGGAATACAAAGAGGACGTGGAAGAAGGCGACTGTGTTGAAGACGGCGAAGACGATATAAGTCTTCCATTTGATGTTGGCCAAGGCCACCGGTACAAAGAGACCGAGGGCGGTGTTGAATGCCCAATTGCCTGATGTAGAGAGAGCGACACCTTTGCTGCGGAGTCGGAGAGGATAGAGCTCTGGCGGATAGATCCACGACACGGGCCCCCAGGTTGGAGCAAAGGATGCCACGAAAAGGTAGGTACAGGCGATGAGGCCTTTGGCGGGTGCACCAGTCAAGCGCATTGACTGCGCCGCAACGTTGTCGACACCGCCCGGAACGACCTCTCCGTAGACGGCGAGGATACCGGCGTTGGCATACATCCAGGTAGCCATGAGTACCGAGCCGACCAGTAGGGTTGGACGACGGCCCCAACGGTCGACAAAGAGCAAGGCCGGAATCGTCATGAAGACATTGATGACGTATGAGATGGAAGAGGCCAGGAGACCAGCGTTGCCAGTATAACCCGCCATGCTGAAGACATTGGTGACGTAGTACACTAGCATAGAGTCAGCAAGCGATACGCGAACGATTGGGGCGAGGAAAACCGTATGCGAATTGGAGAATACTCACTCATGACGTTCATGCCCGTTAATTGAGACCAGATTTGAGTAAAGAGACCAATCAGAGTACGGTTGATCATCTGAGGCTTGAAGAGATCCAGGTAGGTCACGTTGGAGTGACGGCGCTCAAACTCGCACATGTTCTTGATGTCCTGAAGCTCAAAGGCGACAAAGGGATGCTCGAGATCCCCCTTGGCGTGCACCAGTGCTAGGACGGCACGGCAATCCTCCCAGCGATCCTTGCGGGCGAGCCAACGGGGCGACTCGGGAAGGAAGATCATCATCGAGAAGAGGAAAATGGCGGGAATCATCTGCAGGCCCCAGGGAATGCGCCATGCAGCGACATTGTAGCCGAAGGGCGTCTGTTCGCCGATGAAGGAGCAACCGTAGGAGATGTAGTACATGATGAGGATACCCCAGGTAATGGCCCACTGCTGCATGCCGATGAAGCGACCGCGCTTGGAAGGCGGAGACAGCTCGGCGATGTAGACGGGGACCTGAGCAGATTCAATACCGACACTGAGTCCGTTGATGACACGGCCAACGGCGAGCATGGGGATGTTTTGAGAGGCACAGGAGATGAGCGATCCAATTGTCCTGCAAAGTTGTTAGTAAATGGCCGAGACGGACGTGTCGGCACATGAGAAAATAAGCTTACCAGATGACACAGCCAACCATGATGGACATTTTGCGCCCAGCACGATCTGATAGGGGGCCCGAGACGAGAGCGCCGACCCACGAGCCGGCGGCCATGGCGGCGACGATGCCGCCCTGTGTCAGCTCATGGGGGCCGCTGCAGAGCTGATCGTCAAAGGGCGGGCCGTGAGGGCCTTGGTTGAAGTAGCACTTGTAGGCTTGCTCGCCAAGCTGGGCCGACATGGACGAAATGTCGAAGCCAAACAGGCCGCCGCCGACGACGGCGACGGCGGCAATCACGTAGATGTTGCCGATGGGCATGGTGAGCGGTGTTGCCTTGGGTCGCCTTGCGCTGGGTGTTTGGGATGGGCCCAGGGTCTCGCAGGAGAAGAAGCACGTCGGCCAGGAGCAAGTCGGGACTGGGGCGGGATTGGCGAAGCGGGCGACGGGGTTTTATACAAGGGTCGGGGGCAAGCTCTGACGGCCACGGGATCAACATGAAGCAGGGGACTGGCGCAGCCGGGCGGCGGGTACTTTGGAGTCAAACCTGAGGCTTCAACTCCGAGGCGTTGGATGCAAGGCAAGAGCCGAGCACACTAAGTGATGCTCCTCCTCACTTTCGGCCATTGCCGCTCCTGTGGCGGCTGCGTGGCTCGGCGCCACTACAGAGTAGTCGAGTTACGGCGCACCCCACCCTCATTCTTTGGCCAGTAGGTAAATTGCATGGCAACTACGAGCATCTCTCGCCAACGCTGAAGCGCGCAACACATCAAGGGACGAGCGACTAGGCCCGTCGACGCCTGGCGCCGAATATCTGGGGAAGCTGTGCAGACGGAGAGAGCTGAGGGTGAAGCGTGAATGGAGGGCCAACAGACTAGGGGGTGCAAATGGGAAAGGGGCGTCCAGCTAACTAGCTTGTGTGGGGCCGAGGAGGGCGGCTTGACTTTGGTCAGTGAATTATCCTTTGCAAGCCGTACACAAGAAGAAGCTTCTTCGCGGCAAGCAAATTTGGTTCTTGGATCGGGCTCGTGGCAGGTGACACGCGCCTTGGCATCGCCGAGAGATGCATGCAGGCCGCCAAAACAGGCGCTTGCCGCATTTTGGTGACATTTTTCCACTGACGAGGCGTTACTAGAAGCATTTGCACCGCACCATGAGAGCAAAGGGACGCGATATCCGAGGCTCGCGATCCTTAGTACGCAGATGGATGGGGAATCCTGGTGCCGCCACGGGTTGGAGGCGTCGAAATATCAAGTCCGATTGACAAAGTAAAGCCGCCGAGCATTTGGCCGCGGCAACGAGGCAGGCGGGCGAATTGGAGCTCGGGGTCCCTTGCTGCTTCCGCCGGCATCGTGCTGCCGAGTCGCCAAGCCAGGGCAGTGGTAAGTAAGCAATCGCAGACAGGTTCCGCCAGTGTCAATCGAGCCGGAGCAACCATGTAACGGTCCACGTGTGAGCTGTGTTGAGCACTTGAGCGATACATGCGGGGGGTGCTGGAGCTCTTGCCTGGCAGCCTTTGCTCCTGCTCATCGAGGAGCATCTTTGACATGGGAAACGGCTGGCAGGAGCATGGGTCCAGGCTCAGAGTGGGCGGACAGTGGGCTGGGCCAGTGGTGGGTGGATGGGTGGAGACGAGCGGGGAACGGAGGGGGGCGGGGAAACAAGTCCTCTCGCTACCACGAGGAAGGAACGGCCTTCGAGCCGCTGCGGCCATGTTTTGTCTCAGCGAGGCCATGAACAATGGAAGCATCCAAGGTTTCCTTGCCACAGTCTTTTGCTTGCACTCTGCAATGGAGGAGCTGTAGCAAGCAACGTCGCCCGCCTTCACGTGCACTCGACGCAAGGCTGTCAACCCGAAACGCTACCGCAGCGGCGAACGCACAGCCTGCCGGTACTTTGTGCCTGAACCCCGACGAACCGCCATCCGACGATGCGAGCTGGCCGCCGTCTTTGCCCCGGTTTAGTCATTGTTACCAAGTACCTTACCGACGCCACATTGGCCTTTCCGAGCAGCTGATTGCCTCTCTTTTCCTCTGCCCGTCGCACTCACACTGCACTGTAGGTCACTTGGAGGATGCGCTGCAAGACTCATCAAGTGGGTCCTTGCTAATAAATCCAAGGCGGCTCCACTTCCCCGGATTCCAAGGTTGCAGCGCCAAGCTCCTCGCGGGGACCGATCCCCAGACTCTTGATCCCAACGTCGCCAAATACATTGCATATGACAATGACGCTGCAGGCTTGGTATCATCACCCTGAGCTGGCATACCCGACAGCCGGATAGGCTGCGCATCAGCCGGCACATGAATCACGAATCACCAAGGGAAAAAGCCTGTCTCTGCCAAGTCTCCATCGCCGACCGAATCAACATGTCGGACGAGACGAGACGAAGCAACCTCCCTGGCCCCTTCGAGTTTAAGCTTCATCAGCCATGCCAACGTGCCCCTGTCGCATCAATCTATGGACGTTGTTCCATTCGTCATGTACGAAGGTACATCGTACTCTGAAGCCTCGTCCAGCCGCACCCTTTCCCGCCTGTCGATCTGCGCCCAAGCCATCCGTCCCCGCCTCGTGCTC
The DNA here is from genome assembly GCA_000956045.1 of Hirsutella minnesotensis 3608. Taxonomy (NCBI): domain Eukaryota; kingdom Fungi; phylum Ascomycota; class Sordariomycetes; order Hypocreales; family Ophiocordycipitaceae; genus Hirsutella; species Hirsutella minnesotensis. The sequence goes on along the minus strand of KQ030508.1, from coordinate 700,078 downwards.
TTTCACACTTTACTAGCCCCATGCAGGGTAAAGCCGGCTTGGCTGGGCTTGCTGGGCAAACTGGGGTGGCCGTCGCCAGAATATCCCCGCCAGAGGCCCGGGTCGCAACCTCCGTCACGCGCCCACCTAGCTGGCCCATCCGCGGCCCTGGCTCCTGGTCTCGTGCAACCCTGGGTGCTCTGTTCGCCGGAAACAATCTCTCTCTCTTTCTGCCCATCTCCACAGAAGGTCCGAAGAGCGACAAGACGCCGTTTGTTCGTCGGAAAGCGCAAAGTTCAGGACAGACGGCCCAGCCGCTCCAGTGCTCACATCTTACACGTGTCTGCGTTGCGTCTGTACAACAAGCGCACACCAGCTTCACGGACAGATCAGCAGGGGGACACGTGCGTTGGTTTATTGTCTATTTCTCCTGTGTCTCATAACCCGCCTCCAATACATGACTTACAGCCGAATCAGCTCGCACCCGAACGCCAAAGTCAATTCGCCCATCATTGCTAGGGCGAGCACTGGTCCGCGCAAACGTGGCCAATCGCGCCTCTGCTGCGACGGCGCTCGATCATCGCCGTCTCTTTTGTTTCAGCATGGGAACCGCAGCATCGAAGCCAGGCGCTATCCATCATGTCCTTTCGCCCACGGCTGGCTTCATTCGGGGATCGGACATATCCCAGAGACATTCACGACTGTTGCATCGGTCACGCCGCTTTCAGAAGCCCACTTGGATATCCGCGCACGGCCATGTTGTGTTGGCTCTTGCACTCTCCATGGCCCCCTTCACCTAACTGCAGCTGCATCCTTGGTGTTCCGTGACGTCGCCATCATCACGGGACCCTTACGTTTTGGCGAAACCCTCTTTGCACATGCTGTCCGTGACATCAAATGCTCATCTCCCATCACAGCAACGCAAAAACAGTGCTCGGTGTTCTCGTTTCCTATCGCATGTATGCTGGCTACACGCCTTGCGCTGTAACCTGTCCTTGCCACTCTATTCTCCATTTCTCAAGCCATTTGTCCCGTGTAACGTAGGCCTCGCGCAGCCCCCAACGGCCCATGGACGAGTGCACTGCACAAGCTCAGGCCAGCCTAAGGGAAACGGACGAGCCTTCTCTCGGCCTGTCTCGGCCTCTGTTGGCTATGCCACCTCGCCGACATGGGAGCGAGCCCTTGTTGGGCGTGACTTGCTAGGAGCGTTTTAGTTTCCTGCGGACCCCATGCAAGCCGGGGGCGGCTGTGATGTGATTCGTGCAATCTGGGATGCCACGGCGTCTTCATCGGGTCATTGCCTCTCGCTTACTCCGTCCGCTTCGGCGCAGACCGTTTTAGGCTGCCTGAAGTACGTGCAGCCAAGTCCTACCACATACCCTGCTACTACAATTCACCTTGATGCCCACATATTAACGAGAACTCTAGTGGCTGGGTCACCGCGACATGCGTCAATAACCTTCGGCATTATACGGAGTGAGTCTGCCTAGGCTTGTTCACCGCAGCGCGTGATATCCTGCTCTGCATGAGACCTGACACGAACGTGTTATTGGCAGTTGTAGGTTTGGCTTCCGGAATTGAATCAGCGATGTCGACTCAAGTCTTCTGATCAGGACCGGCGTCGTGGCCACCATCATAACGACCGGCGTAGAGTTGAAACACTCATCAGCAGCTTCGAGGGAACATCTCAGATAGCAACATTGAGGTCTTGCAAACTTGGGCGACCGGTGAGAATATCATGAGTGATGACTGCGGTCGCTTGAATCGAGTAAACGAGCATCAACGCCCGCTTGTCTATGTCTGCATCAAGACTGTCAGCATACGTAGGCGATTGTAACTTTGGCAAGACAGTAGCCATGTTATCGGTGTCGCTCGAGATAATCATGACCATGGCCACACTACAATGGATGGATCACCAAGCGAGCTGCGTAATCGTGTCCCGCCATGCATTCACAGCCTACATGTATGCCCTTGACAAAATATGGAGCACATTGCAAATGTCTTGCGGTACAGAGTGCAAATCATAGCCCGAACACTTTTGTTGTGAATCAACATACTTGTTCTCTCCATGATCAGGATTCTCGAAAGACCTCGGCAAGGCGTTTACACCCCGAGATGACTTGATGGCTCTTGGAAACACCTTGAATCTAGTCAAACGGTCATCCCGATATCGTTACATGTGTTGTCAAACTACTTCAGTGTTGTCCATGCACCGACCCTTGACGGTATTAGAAAGCGAGGATATAAAGGTCCATTGAGAGCACTTGACAAGAGCTAGACAATCATGAGCTCCCACACCGAGCAGTGGATTCCCCAGCCCTCCATCTATGAGGATCAAATATCAAGGTGCATGCGCACGCTATAAAACTCTACGACAAAGTAGCCGGCGGAATTGCAGTAATATTCAATTGGATTAGTGATGTTGTTAGTCACGGCATTCACGGTATCCCCGGGTCTCTCCGGGTCTCCATGCGACGACCTCCATCACTAACGCATTTAAGCGTCTCCAAACCCGATCATCTCATCCGTACCACAAGCGCTCGTGTCGGATGCGACTCCCTACTGATTGACATTACGAACATCAAGCGCATGTATCAAAGTGGAAGCGACTTCTCAATGTAGCGAAAGAAGGTAGTGGCCAAAGCTCTGCAACGCACCGAGCGCTTGCTAAAACATCACTGGACAATGATGGACATAAAAGTTGGAAACATGAGCAAGCAAATCGCATAGGCGCGAAAGAGTGTACACCGGTTTGATGAGAAATACTTTCTTGTCCAACGACGCAAGGTCCTGCTCAGCACGTCTCATGATAGCAGTACCCTCGCAGCGTCAACGTGCAAACGTCCTAAGGCGTCTAGAGTTTCGGAAAGAATTGCCTTCCAGATCAACGTGGCTGGACGCCAATGTGTTGACGGGGCCTCCGCCTCTCTTTGTCAAAGGTTGAGAAAGAGACGTTGAGCCTCAACCGAGCTGGATGCAGGACAAATTCGTCGGCTGTATGGCCTTCGAAAAGTTCCATGTCTTGATTCTGGGCTGGAGTGAAATCAAACCTCATGACGAGCTCCGCGATGGTGCTGCGGAGATTCTTCAACGCCAAAGTCTTGCCAAGGCAACTGTATGGACCTTTTCGCGCGCGTCGTCAATCTCTGCTGCAGTCTCGGAGTAATATCCCAAATCGCAACACTTACCGGTGGAGAAGGGGACAAAAATGCTTCGGTCTGCCACCATTTCAGGCCTTGAATACCATCTCTCCGGGATGAACTGGTCTGGCTGCGGGAAAAGGCTCTCGGCTGGTGCTGATCAGCTCATGACCTCGAACTCATAGACAAGGAAGGTATATATATAGACAGAATCCAACCTTGAGTACTTACTTCTATTCAACACGTACTGTGAGCACGCCACTGTGGTGTTACCAGGAATATGGCGGCCCCCAATAGTGATTCCTTCAGGCGGAGTCAGGCGAGGGATGATGGAGGGTAGTGGAGGATATAGTCTCATTGCCTCGTTGATGGCACCATTCAGGTGCTCCAAGTTGTCGAGTTTTCTCCTGTCGATATTTCCGTCATTGTAATACGGTGTCAATTCTTTTCTCAACTTATCCACTTGGTCCGGATTGCGCGCGAGTTCGTAGATAAGGAGGGCCATGGCTGCAGCTGTTGTATCACTGTACAAGAGTCGTGTTGTGTCTTCAGCGCCGACCTCGTCACGTCTATTGGAGCATGGATTTTGCTCGTACTGACCTCCCTGCTACGATGAGGAGGACTGCATCACCCACGAGGAACGTGAAACCTTCGGGTGTGAGATCCTTGTTTTTCCATGGCGCAAGCATGGTCGACATTAAGTCAGGTCTTCCGGGCTCGTTCTATATATCCAAAACTTGTCAGTGCCGTCCTCTCTACGGTGTGGCGGCCAAATCAGTTGAAGAGTGTGCTACTATTACCTCGATGCGACTTTGCAGCTTCTGACGGCAAAGATGAATGAACCGTAGCCAGCCAGTATTCATGTTGAGAAAAGGCGCCGAAGAGAATAACACATATACCCATGCAGGGAAATAAAATGACAGAAAAGCGGTTCCACTCTGCAGGGCCTTCAATGTCCATCGCTGACTGGGGTCTTCAAGAGAATTGGGAGAACGCCCGAAGGCCAGATCGTTCGTCAGGTCAAAGTTGAAGCGGTGGAAGAGCTCAGTCATGTCCGTAGAGCCCCCATTCACGGCAGTCGCTTCCAGATCCGCCACCAACTTCTCGCGAATTGGAACTATGCGCTTCTCATAGTTTCGGATCTGCTCATCGCCGAACGCGCCACTCCAGAGCCGGCGCCAAGAGCTGTGCACAGCCGTCGAACGTACACTGTGCAAACTGGTGACGTCCTTGACTGAAAAGTCGTACCAATCTCCCTTCACGCATCTTGATTTGTTGCCGAAAAGAGCTTGGATGGCGTCGGGGTGGTTGATTACCAAGTTCGATGGTCCGATACGCACAAAAGGTCCATATTGTGCGTGAAGTTTCTGTATTTCCTCAAAGGCTCGGTGCTTGGGCTTTGATATGACTTGATAAGAGAACCATAGACCCGAAGCTTTGGCGGCCAGAGGGCCTGGAAACGAACGCAGAGGCTGCAATAACAGTCGATAGGTAAGGAGACTCGAGTACAGGCCCATGAGATACCATAAACCGATAACCAGAAGGCGTGCAAATGTTTGCCTTTGCAAGTAATTGCTTGAGATGATGAGACCAAGTGTCAATGAGAAAAATGCAAGTATGAGCAGAGCCGCATATAAGGGCGCGCGAAGATGATGCTCCCCCTTTCTGAAGTATAGGGCATGACTGGCCACCCCAGCGAGGCCATAAAGACAGTTCATTGCCAAGTGCATCTTGATTTGGCAAGCGCAGATTGAGAATACAGACGAAGTAGAGAGGACAAACTTCTGGGTTCGATTCATGTATTTAAGGGAGGCTGGCGACTGAGGATGATTATATTACGTGAATTGCCACAGTACGTATGTCCGCCCACAGTACGTATGTCCATGCAAGCCTCCCCAAGTTGCATTTGATTAGTAGGCCACAGCTCCATCGCTTGATGTTCCGATGGTGATCAAGCAGTCATTTACCTTGAAAGACGGGAAAACATTGAGAGTAGATACGTCTGACATAGCATACTTCGACCTGCCTTCGATGCCCAAGCACTAATGCAGATTCAATAGTCCGATTTTCTTCATTGTTGTATGTTATTCATGCATGCAGACGGCAGTCCGGGCCTCACAACATGTATCTTTGCATATCCGCTCAAACACCCCCTTGAACGGCATGGCACTCAAGCCACTGTCTAGACGCATACGGAAGTCCTGCTTTCCACGAGTAGGTGAGCGTTGTTCCGTCAGTGGCTGGCTATGTTACTATATGGGAGGCTTGGCGTCGATTTCCACGTTCAATTTCATGTCCGCTCATCAACATTGAAGGCCGAGTCGCCGGTTCCCCACGCTGGAATTTCAAGTTACGTATGGTGCTAAAACATGCATTAGACTTCGCCCTCTCATTGGAGAGTTTACGGGGTTTCATTCAGGGCCAACGTCCGTTGCCTTTTGAATATACATGCAAACTACCAAAGCCAAGCGATTCTCCATTTACGTCAGTCGCGTCACCTCGGGCGGCCGGACCAACAAAGCGATGGTTCAGCTCAAAAACTCTGACAACTTTGGATCGTCAAGCAGGATGCAAAATTATGCGTAGACGATATACGCTGGGAGGGACCGTGCGTTCGTACAAATGGCCACATGATGTTTGCCCAGATCGTGTTGGTGCCTCCATAAGCCCAATAGGCAGTCAGAATGAGGGAGCGTGAGGAAGTGACATCTACCTAAATAAATAGTACAGCGACAAGCTTCCCCCCCTTCTACATGCTGCAGAGTCTCGAGTTGGCCATAGCCTGCTCGATGTCCCATGTTGAAAACAGCATTGGCGCCCCAGCTGGAAAGTCTCCAAAGCTGAATTGATGAAATAAGAGCATATTAAAGCGCAGGCGTGACGGAGGTCAGCTTCAATGAAGATATCACTCGACAATAAAGACCAGATTCCGTGCGGTACGCGTTACATGTCGCTCTCATGTTGTCGCTCTTCTCAGGAGCACACCGTACCTAAGGCTCAACCATTTCGTGGATATTGGAAGAAAAGCACGTACCTAATACCCAAACAATAGTGTCTCTCATGTGTATTAACCTTCAAATATTAATTCCACGCGGCATGGAATAGGACGTTTGGTGGGATTGAGATAGCTTCAAACACGAGTTCAAGGTCTCGCTCACTCAGGGAGCCATTCCCAATTCCCGGGATAGTGGGCAGCAGCCCCTTACTTTTCTTGGCAGTTGTCAAAGGACTGCAAATTACCGCAACGCGAGATTCCAGTCAACTTTCAGGCTGCAGGACGGTTGATGCTTGTGGTGTATGCTGACGATGACGAATGAAATGATAACGCGCCTTAACAGCTCCTCACATTCATCCACTTGCGGCCCTCACTGCCCCAAAGCGAGTCTAGATAGCCCACTAAGCCCAGTTGCTGGAATCTCTAGGACCACACTCCTGGCGCCAACCGTATGCCAAGGTCGGGGAACACAAAAGGCACGTCGTCTTCCAATGTCTGCCGCATATGCCCTTACCTGGAGCCACTGTCCAAAACTCCTCGCCGTGATTACCAAGATGCTCCTTATCTTTAAAAAGTATCGTGCGACCGAGGTGCATGTCCGCCCAGCAGTGCTTGCAAACCATCGGGGTCTCGTGAACAACCTCGAGGTGGGCTGCATGTCGGCAAGATCTCTTTGCATTGCCAAGGCCGTCAGGTACGACATTGTCGGCCTAGGTCGCTGAGTTAGCTTCAGAGTCTTCAAGATGAAAGTATGCAGGCGGTAATGATTAGGGCGACTTACGTTGATAACGCGCTCAAGCTCGTCGTAGAGAAGAACATGATTGCGTGGAAGGTCGCTCTCATCCACGCGAAGAACCAAGTCCTGGGTCTCGTTGGTGTCCAAGATGCGGAAGAACTTCCCGTCGATGTGGCCTCCATCTTCATCCAGGTAATCTGTTTAATATCCTTTAGCAATGTATCCTTGAGGATCGAGAAGGAAAGAGTCGATGGCGTACCGATAATCTTGCAAAAATTGGCACGACCTAGGATTTGCATCCAGGCCCAGCTCTCGCCGCGTGGCTTATAGACACAGAACTGCTCGTCGGGGGCTTCGTCGCTCCAGGCGCCTTTGGCGTGCTCCTCCAGGTCCTTGCCGCTCATCTCGAGAGGCAGCTAGATTTCTTGGTCAGTTGACGTCTATCAAAGGTACGCTCGAGGAAGAAAACTCGCCTTTCGCAACGTGATGTAGTACATGCCAGTCACCAGGCCTGGCGGATACTTCCACCAAGAGAAAATGGGCGCCGCGTCGGCGAGCATAATCTGGTTACCCAGGATTCTTGCTTGAGTCAGGGTGTTCTTGGTGGAAATGTGGCCTGAAGTTGTGTTGCTGAGTGAAGATGGTTGAAAAGGTTTCGGTGAGGATTTGGGAGTGAGGATGGAAAATGAGAGAGAGATGGCGGATTTTGTGCCTGCTCGAAAGGTGCAAACGAGATGATACAGCAGTGAATTGGCTACAGGAGCTCTTTGTTCAGTACGATTTCACTGAACAGATTGCTCAATAGTACCAGTCACAGGCTGTTCTTCGCCGCTCTGGAACATGTGGCAGCATCCACGCGCTGTACGCGAGGCTGTCGATTCACCCCAGAGCCAGCCATACTCAGGACTATGTTGGACAAAACAGTCTCAATTCAGTGTCCTCAGTTTAGACCAAATCACAACTACAAAGTGCCGAAAATTGCCCAACTTGCAACGCTAGTTTCAATGTCTTCGAAAAGTGTCGGGTTGTCCTACCTCAAAGGAAATTATTCGGCAACAAACAATCGCTTTTTGTGTGCAGAAGCAACGCTGGACTATTTCAAGATGCTTTCATACATCCAAGCCCCATCGTTCCTGTTCTCGCGATACCACAATCACCATTTGACAGATTTGCATAATGACGGGAAGCAATATAGGCACCGAAGCTCAGCTGAGGGTAAATCATTTTGGAACCAGACACGAATGAATATAGCATTGTCTTCAAGCAAGTGCTCCTCAGCATCTACCCAGAACACACCAAGCCCGTACAAGTTCTCGATTCAGGAAGGTGGCGGATAGTTTCTTCCGCTTCTTTGGTTCCGCGTGGACCTCAACGTGTTTCGGCGTGATCACTCGTACGGGCCTTCTTTTACATGCTCAACACGATTTTGCAGAGCCGGACTGGATCCAATCGTCGAGCTAACCCGACTTGAAGAATGGAGTCGAGCCTCTTTCAAGGATGGTTTATTCCTGGATAGACGCGTTGAAACTCCTAAGCCAATTGCGAATACAGTTGGCGACCTCTGAGAACATGCACTTTTACGCCTCGGTGTTGCAATCACGTCGAGCCTCATCCCAGATTCTGTCCGAATAAAGGACCTCCAAGAACACAAAGATGTCGGCGCGAGCTGGACGAAGTCGTCAATGGGAAACGTTCACGGAATGCAGAGTACACGAATGTAGATTGCGGGAGAACATAAGATGCCCCAACATAAAAAGGCCGTACTGACAGAGTTCTGGCCACGGAATAAGGATCCAGTCCATGAATGAGTACGTGGTTGACTCCTGAAGCTCTCATGCTATAATGGCCGGAATCATGCACTGATTATGAGTAGATTAGGATATCAATTAAACTGAACTGGAAGGCTCGCAGCATGCGCACATAACAATATTCGCTTTATGGCCTTTGCGCCATGCCTCACTCATACCCTCGCATTGTCGGGACAAACGTGATGAGACAACAAAACGTTGACGCACATGTTCTGACAATGCGAGCCCACATACATCCCAGGCCTTGCTCCCTTTGGCATTCCCTCTTGAACGCTTACTTGGGATTGACGTCTGTGCACTCAAAGCCCCTGTTGCCGTGAACATTGACACATTCCCACTTGTCAAGAGGGCTACCATTCATCTTGGTGAAGTCGATTTCGGCAACCTCCACATCGTCGCATCCGCCAGCCGCAGCACTGCACCGGAATCTGCCGGTGACGTTGACCTTGTCGACAACGGTGCCGCTGATGCGACGCCAAGCAATGTTCCTCATTTTGAACTTGCTAGAATTGCAGTCCTTGCCTGCGAAACCCGAGTAGTTCTCGCATTGCCAGGCAAAGAAGGGCGGCTTCCGCAGGCGCTCGGCGCGAACGTCTTCGATGACCAGATTCGAAGCGATACCAAGACCGCCCCCGCCGCCGTTGGGAGGAAAGCCGCGCGAAACGCCCGCCCATGTCTTGAGGTAAGAAACGTGGCCGGTGTTGACCATGGAAATGTTGCGGGCATAGAAGTTGGTGATGTACTCGTAGCGACCGCTATACTGGCCCATGGATCCAATAGCAATGCCCTGGCCGTCGTAGAAGACGCTGTCGTAGATGGCAATGTTGCTCGAGTTGCCTTTGAGGGCAATGGAGTCATCACCGTTCCTCACAAACCAGCGACGGAACGTGATTCTATCCGAGTAAATTGTGTCGCAGCCGTCGGTGTTCAGCGTGTTCCACTGGCTGTTGGATACACTGCTAACGTAAATGTCATCGAGATCGACATTCTTGGAGTAGGTGATGGCCATGGTCCACATTTGGCTTTGGACGAAGCGCATCCGCCGGATCACAGAGTTGCTGAGTTGGCGGAAGTTGATGTTCATCGGCCGGCGAGGCAAATTCCCCATTCCCTTGGCCCAGTCATACCAGACTTGACCGTTGCCGTCCAATGTGCCAGTGTTGTGGCCGTCCCAGACGACGCGGTTTCCGCCAAAGTACCATACGGTGCTCTGATTCTGGAAGCCAATGGGCATTGAGACGGATCTCCAGTACTCTATATCGGTGGACCATACTAGACTCCCGGGCATCACAATCTCGACATTGTCCATTTGCAGCGTCGTCATCGGGGTTTGGATGTTGTACACAGGCCCGGGCAAATAGACTATACTGTGCGACCGACAGCGATGATTGAGGGCCTGGGCAATGGCTGGCGCGTCATCGCCTTTGTCGGATCGGGGCTTCACTACGCAGAAATGGCGTTTCTCGGCCTCTGCGCGTCGCCTCAGCTCTCTTTCGTTTGGCAGATTGCTGGGGGCATTATGGCGCCTCAGCTTGTTGGGCCGAGCTGGTTTGTGGTCGATGATGCCCGGCGATCTGGCCGGCTGGCGCTTGGCATGATTGAATTGAGGAGGGGCATGGTCGACGATTCCTGGTGATGGCTGTCTAGCCTCGCGTTTGTCGAATCTGGCCGGTTTGTGGTCGACGTAGCCGGTGGTTGACGACAAGACCAGCGTAGCCTGCAACAGCAGAGCAACTGTAAAGACCTTCATCTCGTGCTAATTTGGCGGCAAGTATACTCAGTGCCTGTTAAAAAGAGTGTGCTGTTCCGTTGGATTGGTGCTCCTCGGACCGGAGCAAGGTCAATGAATGGCTGAGGAGAATATTCTCCTTCTTCTCACACTGGCGCCGACGAGGACGTTCTGCAGCAATCTCGTCTCCCTTCTTCACGCGCGAGCAAATCGCCTTTACAGCCGGTATTTAAACAGTCGGGGACCAGGCAGGGAGGGAAATTGGTGTTGTACTGCCAAGGCGAAGGGGCTTCTAATGCCTGTCTCGGAACCAAAAGATAATATCAATCACGGCAAAGACCCTGGACAGCCTAAGGATCGAGACGATGCAGAAAAAGCAGAGACACAAGGGAGGGGCAGTTCTCTTTAAACTTCGACGTTGCTTCGTACGAAGTGCAAGACGCAGGAGCTCTCGGCTTTCACGGAGGACGAGAATGAGTCTCATCCAGCAGCCGATGTCCAGATGCGAGAGCTTGGAAATCGTCAGATGACCGTTCAGAGTGCCCCCGGCTCGAGGTCAGAGACCCCAGGTACCTTGCAGCCATCTGCAATGCAGGCTGCCATGGCGGAATGCAACTCTCTTCAATCCCTAGCGCCTCCCTCATTCCGCCGCGAGTGGAAGCTCCCCCTTCTCCAAGAGCGAGGACAGGGGAAGCTCTCAGTCGCGTGGCCCCTGTCGTACGTGAGAGAGGGGGGGAGAGAAAAAATGAAAGCCTTCAATGTACTTTTGCTCCTTTACAGTAGAGCCATGAAGGCAGTCTTGTCGGCCGCAAGGTCCGGCCGGGAGCAGGGGGGAGCACCGGTCCTCTGTACCAGACGCTATTTTGGTGCGAGGCAAAGGACGGGGTCATGGGAGTGCTTAAGCATGAGAGAATAAACAATGTGACAATGGCAGTCGTTGCTTTTGATTTCTTGGCGGACGAGGCAATTTTTTGCTTGCCGTGGGTGCGTCCTTGTTGACGTCCGCAAGACATTCGCGCGCGCCGCCCGGAAAGACTGCCCTTCTCCGCTGCTGCCGTAATGGGAAAGCGTTTGGATCATTCGACGCCGGAGACGATGCTTTGGTGTCGCGAACTGCGGGCGGCCGTAGCAGCCTCACGGTAGTCAAGCATATGAACTCTGCGCGGATACGAGGGCTGGTGCATTTAGACTTGATTCACAGCCGGCGATCCCAGATGAATGCAAGTCCGCGTAGCACAGCCTCGATGAACCAAGAGAAAGCGTTGCGCATGGTGTTTGCAGTCGAGTCATGATACTTTGAAGGCCTTCGGATTCCTCGTGTTCACAGCCATCTACCGGCATTCGTGTCGACAGTGTCTGCTCGAGCTTTCACCACGTAGTACGGAATACGACAATTCATCAACGTAGTTTCCGGGGCTCTTGCAGTGCCCGATTGCTTCTCAGATAAACTCCAAGATAACCATGAATGTAGCTGTTGATGTAAGTTACGTGTGTTCGGCTTACACGGTCGCGACAAGACAAGCCTAGATCTGCCGTGGCATCTGCGAGCCTTATTCCCGTCGCTCATTCGACTGCCAAGATTGGCTTTGGGTGGCTTGTCTGCTGCAGGCTCACGCACATGCAGTTACTGTCATACGGCACCAGACATCGAAGCTAGCCAGCGAAGATCATCATTCCCTCCCCCGCTCCCCTTTGACCCATGAGGAAAAAGGAAGGTCGGTGTTTTCGTCCCTCTTTTTGTTTCTCCCGCCGGGCTTCTGCCACCCGACGCTGCCTTGATGAAGTGGTCTTGAGCGCACCGGAGACAAAGAAATGGACGAATGATCTCTAGCGCACACCAGAGCAAGGCACGTGTGAGTGGTGACGGTAGCCAAATGTCCTAGTCTATCCCCGTGATGGCTCCAGACGGGCTATTTGCATGCGGTGTCCTGTCGACAGTCGTACGAAGTACAGGTTTCACTTTCAGCCACGGCTTATCGTCAATCCTGTGCGACCATATTGCGAAGCCATGAACCATTGCCAGGCTGCCACTCGTATGGCGCTGAAACTGGCGGTTCGCAAGCCACTTGCTGCCAGTTTTTTCCCAGAGCATCACTCCAACCCTCAAGTTGCGCCGAGAAAGCCACAGCTCCTCCGCTGCACAGCAAAGCCAATGACATGGTCTCGTTTCTGTGTAAAGCTCGTGTCTACTGCAAAGACACGCTTGGCCATTACCTGGACCGGCTTCAATGTGCACGCGTAAGGCACGTTCAAAGCACATGATCAACCAGACGAGTTGCCTCGCCGTAGCTAAACACTATTCTTCGTCCCACACCCTTGATTTCAATCCAGCCGTTTCTGGATGTTTTCTGGCGTACTCAAGGCTTCGCATCCGGGGCGACTTGCCTTTGTGGTTGGGTCACAACATGGCACTTGCAGAAACCGCTTCCGCTCCCGCACGAAACGCACCATCAACTCGCGTCTAGTAGGATCGACATCTGGTAATGCTACGCACGTGCAGCTTTGCTCATAATCCTTTAGTCACGCCGTCCCTTACACCGCATCAATAGCCCGGATTTCGCCCTGTTTGCGGTTGAGGCTCGTCGGCGAGTCTTCCCCTCGGACGTCGAAACCACCTCACAAACATTTGAAGTCTTTACCGGCGTCCATTGTCTTCTAGGGTGGCCTGAAGTTGCAAAGCTTTTCTGCATCGAATTCGCGACGAATAGCAATATCTCTTTCGTAGTCATTCACAGATGCGATGATAAATATTCCTCTACGTAAGTAAGTTACAAAGCCTGTATACTTGTAGATAAGTCTATTCCGCTCAAAGACTACATGTACTTGCCGGAAAGCTGCAGCTCCGCGTCCACCGGTCGACATCTGCCAGATGACAGTTCTCGTGCCGCGCACCAGATGGGTTCAACGGATCCTTCTACTTTTCCAGCCAGTCACGCCGTAGGAGAGTGTGGCTGGACCCTGTCTATGCACGTGAGCATGGTGCAACCATCAGAACGATGCAGCTTTCCCGAGTGGGTTGATGACTTCGGAATCGCGCATCTTTGCAGGACGATTTCCTTGATCGTTACAGCTTGTGCGACGTGTGGATAAACAATCGACGTTTTTCAGTATTCTGGCACTGCGGGTGACCAGGACTCGGGGCCTGATGATCGTTTCAAGCGCTTGCGAGCTAAGGCTGTTTGGGAAATGAGGCGGTATCGGCCCTCAAAGCTGCTTTAAATCAGAGATCAATGATGGCGTTGGATCGAGTACGCAACCTGGGGCCATGAGCTGTTCTGTCAACTCCAGTCCCCGAGTCAGCGTCGTCTCGAAAGGCAACATGGAACTAACGTGATGTGATCTTGTTCACGCCTTGCGCTGCTTCGTTGGTCAGGAGATCGAGTGATGTTGCTTTTGTTTCTACATAGAGTAGTTCTCTCGCGTGTACCAGATGAGAACACTTCCAGCGTCCAGTCCGCGTCGGCTTGCCGATGAAAAGGGTCAACGGCCCTGCAAATTGTATACTGAGTCTAAAAGCTTCAGTAGCCACTGAATCCTCGAACCACCTTATGGCTCGGCATGTGGTCTCATTGTTGCATGTTATATCTAGTTTCAAGTCCAGAGCTAATTCATATCTATTCATCGTGTCCATTCTAAAGCAAGTTATTCGATTGTCAGCTATGGGAGGGCTGCCGAAAGGGAAGCACTACTTATAGTCGATCGAATGTTTATGGAGGATCAGCCTACACGTGTTCTTCCAAGCAGGCCTGAATCTTGAGGAGGAGTCCAACAAACCAAAGGCACTTTCTCGACGAATTCTACAAAACGATTCACAATTCAGTCGTACGATATATATCTTTATCCTCCATATACTCGGGAGCGTACGATGAAAATGGGTTGTTTTTCTGGTGCCACTCTTGCCCCAACCAGACATGGAGCCAACGAACTTTTCCCTTCACCTCATTATCTTGCCATCAATAACCAAAGGAATTAACACGTTGAAAGGATTGAGTGATTTGCTAGCCTATACTATCAGATACCCCAGGGGCCCGTTCTACTAAAATCTGCCGAAAGCCGGTCCCACGCTCCCGTCAAAGGAGGTTTGTCCCTGTCCTACGTTGGACTGCGCGCCATCCGCAGCGCTTCCTGGCAGTGGCGGAGGAGTCAAGTCTGCACTTGGCTCGTTGCTTCCCCTGCCTGACTGCACGCCTTGAGGGCTGCTTCCGGCCCGCGTTCCCTGGCCCGCATTGCCCGCGCTGTTCTGGCCGCTGGTAGACTTTTTCTTCCCTCCAGGCTGGGTCTTTGCTCCTCCAGTCGAGTCGATTACATTGCCCGCATTGCCGTTCTTGGGCTTATTCTTCGCATTCGAGCCGCCTTTGCTCTGGCCACCAGTCAGTTTGCCACTGCTGCCGTTCTGTTTCGTTCCTTTTCTTGCAGATCCGCCATCATCACCTGCGGTGCTGTTTTTGCCTCCACTGAGCGTTTTGCCTTTGTTGCCCTTGATGCCATTCTGAGGGACTGTACCCTTTCCGGTCTGTGATGCTTGCTTTCCTGGTTTTGTGTTCGACTTGCCCTGCTGCTGAGTATTGCCCACGCCCTTGGACTGGTCGAGTTGCTTGCTTGTACCACCTGCGAGACCATTCTGGCCCTTACCCAGACTCTGAGTCGACTGTTTTGTGGCCGCCCCCGCTTTGTTGCCTGCCTTACAGATATTGCCGTTATCGTTGTTACCGACCTGTTGTCCTGGGCCGGCCCGGTTGCGTCCCTGGCCGCCATTGTCCTGGTTCGTTCGCTGGGGAATTCCGTTTCCTGCCGCTCCCCGAGCATCGCCTCCAAGAGCATTCTGGCCCTGGTTGCCCCTATTTACACCATTGGCCTGGCCTCCACCGATCGGGCTATTTTTGTCACCACCTGCGCCCGTGTTGCCTGATCCTGATGGGGCGCCACCAGTCTGCAAGTCTCCATCGCTGCAGCCGAGAGCTACGGCGTGTGCGAAGAGTCCATAGGTATCCGCATGTTGAAGATTCTGCGCGGCCGAGAGAGACTGAACAGCCGCAAGGCCGTATGCAGTACCAAAGTCGCTCGTGCCGCCTAGCAAGTGTGACATTTCGTGAATCATGAGACTACCGGCATCTAGGCCACCGCAACGGCGGCCGCCACTAGGTCCGTCTGAAATTTCGAAGAATCCGCGGCAGAGCATGATTTGGGGTCCTCCAGGGGCGTTGGGGTTGGCGAAAGCGTCGAACTTACCGCAGGCGTTATCATCGGGGCAGACAAGGTTCAGTGAGCCGCCTCCAACAGCATCGCATTCTTGTTTGATCTTATTGTAAAGACCAGAGACTTGGCTTGCGGTTCCCTGGTCATTGTTTTTGAAGAATTGTTGCAGAAGTCGAGAATCCGGCTTGCTCGCCTCCTGTGCGGCAAGGCCAGCTCTCTCGGAACAGGTTTTGAGGCTTTGCTGGACGAAGTCCCCCTTCGCGTTGCAGTCTTCTCCTACACGTGCCCGCTTTACGTGGGTCTGTCCAAAGGCGTATTTACCAACCGTCCTCTTGAATGCGTTGAGAGCTTTAGAGCCCGCCGTTGACGGTGCGTCTGCCGCGTCAGGTATTCTCGTAATACCCTCAATGAGCTTTGAACCTAGTTGAGGCAAAGGCTCCCTTTTGTCGAAGCCTCCAACAAGTCCATTGCTCAGATCTCGCTTCCCGATCCCGGCGGTGTCGACTAGAAAATCTGATTTGCGCTTCTCGATTGAAGGCACAGCGTGAGTCAGACACGCAAGTAGCGTAACCGTGATGAGTGTGTCGTGCCTCATGGTTATGATGTTCAACTTCAATGATAAAGTGACGCTGATGAGACCTGGTTCCAGGAAACAATAACTAGGGGTTGCGAAATAGCAAAAGGAGTGTGTCGCACAATATTCAAGTCCTGCTTGATTGAAAATGATAACTCAAAGGATGACCGACTTTCCAGACATGAAATTGGGAGTGTCTACCCAGGTGCGAGTTGATCAGACTTTATAACTACAATGATGTGTTGTGACTACATGTACATGGCCGTGTAAGGCTACGACGTTGATTGGTGTCGACTCAATGTTGTTTGAGCTTACACGGGGACTTTCATCTGACCATACATGTAGAAGCAGTAGAAAGTTCCTAATCGAGTGCAAGTCTCCACGGCTATGGGATGAAAGGTGATCCTCGTCACAACAGCATGAACTAAAGATCAACTCGTGAAGCTGAAAAATCTGGCCCAGGAAGCTACAACCGCGACCAATCAATGTCTCGACGATGCATGTATGGAGCTGGAATTCCGTCCAATCTCTTGCGCGAACGTTTCAAAAAACATTCTGTCGTGTAATAAGCCCTCTTCGAAGTTTGAGCTCTGGAGCGTCCAGGAGGGCGTATACACGTACGTTGAGTGTAACACGTGCCACACCATGTCATGTATAGCATGACATAACAGCTCAGTAGACGTAAACAGGGAAAAGACGATTCAGGAAAAGGCTTCCTTCCAGTTGTACTTCAATTGCTGCTGAACACTCGCTAGATGATCATTCTCGAGAGTTCAGTGTTTCAGTGCTGAGTGTTCAGGTTGGGACGAAACATACAACTTAATGTGTCTGAGAAGCGGAATAATGAATTTAAGTGCATTTTCGCACATTTCACAGATGAAACTAACGCAGATGAACAAAGAAACTGAAGTACAACGGCCTTATGTTCCTATGAGGGCAAAGTGGCTCAACTTGATGTAACATGGAGTCCGCAAATGCGATCCGAAAATGTCTTTTCGATAGCGACTTGAACGACGAGATTCAATTTACGTTCAATGTTCTTCAGACAGACATGGCCGAGAGATTTGATTAGATTCCAATCTTACCAGAAGGTCTTTCACGTCATGCGATGCTTGGTAAACAGGTTCTCATTTGCACGATTCCAGTCATCACACAAGCCTTGTGCAATATGTAGGGAATTTCTTGATGTACCAGACCTTTTTCTTCATAATCGAACGTCAGCGGTCGTACGCGAGGTATTTGGGCTATGCCCAGTTATCAACCAAGTCAACCATTGCGTCGCAACGAATCATTTGCCAGCAGGGACTAACTTTGGGCATTGAAGGGATTTAGACGCTACGTTTCATCTAGATTGTTCATTTCCCGTTCGTCGTCTGATTCATGGGCCCGCTTATGGAAGCACTTCTTGACAATGGCAGGGTCTCTCCTCCCTCTTCGGTGGAGAGAGGCGGAGCACGTGTACAAGAGCGAGCAGACGGACCGATAACCTGGACTCAATGCAGTGTGCCCATTTTACAGCACGCCAGTCACGATTATACCGGGTTTGGGCTGGGTTGACGAAACGAGACACAAAGTGCCTTGTTTCAAGTCGGCCTCCTGCTGGCGTTGAAGGGCTCTGGCATAGATATAAGTAAACCATTCGTCATGTCGACTTCGAATTGTGGGCGGATCGAATCCTTGCCGCCGGGTCAAAAGCCTTCAAGCAATTGAGATGGGTACCTAATCTGGCACTTATATCTATCATGTGAATATCAAATAAAGGCACGACTATCAGTTCATGAATTATTGTAATTGATTATTCGATCTCGTTGGGTTTGAATCCGTTCATGGGGGTCTTGAAACACACAAGCTGCGTTCAGCCTATCAACGAGGTACTAGCATTGATGATATATGCGATGTGAGGATGGTTTTGAATTGCTACGTGTAGCTGCATTTGGACAATTTCGAAATTTGCAGTCATATGATGTTGTTATATACGGCATCTTTACATGTACTGATGAAATGATCCTGATTATTCAAGATAACAGTACTGAAGCGGCATTGGGTTCGCATCTTCCGATCCGCAGCCGCTTCAGTATGCCATCGCAATGCATTGCCTATGATTCCATCGAATTGAGACTCCACAATTATTTACTCCCTCTCAAGTCCAGTTCATTCACATGTCTCACTACACTATACACAGACCTGTTGAGTTTGCGGCTACGTATGTAAAGAGGAATCAAGCTTCAGTTTCCATGGTCGATGCCTCGCTCACTTACTGTGGTGTATCTAATGTATAAATATTCTGGTTGAAAGTTTTGTCAATCCTCGAGCGGTCTGATATCACCAGTCGTGGCACCACAATGACAGGAACAAATGATCATCGTCATTCATCCTTCACAAGACGTTCAACTAATTCAAGCATGCTGTCTTCACAGTTCAACGTTAAACTCATTTCAGCGGCAGCCCTAGCCGATCGTAGCAAATCATGCACGTCGCAGCCAAGCCTGGATTCAAGAAACAGAGAAATCGTTTGGTAATAACAACCCCGCCGCTATTGACAGTGCAGAACATCTTGCTGATGAATCTTGAAAGAAACCTCCACGCACAAGCTCTATTACAACGTTCCCAAGAACAAAGTTTCATCAAACCACGAAACTTATTTGCGATTGCGGAGGATAGTCGAGGCATTTGCCCAAAATCCACCCAAGTGATGCACTTTCATTCAAAATTGGGATTGACGGGGTACCTGTTTGTGAGATTAATGCCGCCCGGCCAAGGAGCAAGAGGAAGCTGCTCTATGACGGACTCTTGGACCCACGCACGCCGCGGCATCAATAATCATGCAAGAGTTGGAAAGCGCAAGACGTCAGCGTTATGCGTTTTTGTTTATGGCGTTTTCCTGCGAGCTTCGCCGCCGGGATTCATGGCCACTAGTCCTGTGCTGGAACAGAATATGCCATTCTTGCGCAGTGACGTTTCCGTTCTTGACCAGCTTGAACACAGACAACATACGCCTTCATGCCGTCTCTGCGGGATGTTTTAGACGACCGAGATCAATGCTCTGGGTCCTCCGTTGAACCACAATCTATTCACAGTGACGAGTCCCTTGCCCTGTCGGTTCTTTGGGCAAGTCATATGCTGAAGGGTCTATACATCAGACTTGGCAATTTGCTGGTCAATTCGACATTGAATGAACCAATCTAGAGTGCTTGAGCTAGTGACACTTGCGTTTGCGTCGCCGGAGTCGTCGGGGCCTCGGGATTCCGGGATGTGCCCTGGTCGAACGCAAGCTACACAGCCAAGCCTCAATGGTCCGGGAGACTGGCGATCATACAAGCATAGCCTTTGCGCATCAAGATCTCGGAGAATGAGCCACCATTGACCCTGGTTTAAAGACATCGGGCATGGAAGCCTGGACCTTTGTCATGATTATAAGTTGATCGGTGCGATCAACGGGTTTGATGAGCCCGCGCAGGTCTGCAGCTCATAACCGGAGTCGAGGCCAACCAAGATTTTAGTGTGCGAATGATACGGGCATTGAAGAGCACTACATGACACAGGTGACGCGTGAGAGAATCGGTAATGGCTTCAGTTGACTGTCGCGCCGGCTCTCGTCAAGTGTCACTGTTGCATTCGGCAATGCCCGGTCTTGGGCGACGAGAGCGCACGGGCAATTAGAGACGAACAAGTCATGGTGGAACGGCTCGGAGACATTTTCACGGCGTCTGTTGCCCTGTTGCGATGGAGGTGAAACCCGGGAAGCAAGCGCCCAAGAGATCGTAGTCTTCTGCACCTCGAGCCCTAGAGGCGACTTAAAGTCGACAAAATAGCCGAATCGCCAACTGACAAGGCGCCTAAGCCACAGCAAGTTGAAGGCGACTAGGGCCTTTGCCGAACGTTAGTTTCCCCAACCCGGACGAAGATGAAACATATGTAGAGTTTCAGACGCACCCCCTCTGAATCATTCGGCGCGGCTCCGCCATCAATAGCTCTTCCTAAGCATGGTACTTCCCTGTCTGAATCAGTGGAGCAGAGCGGGATTTGCTCTTCGTCGCGCCTCTTCCTCTCGAAGCCGCACCGCAACTCATCTAGGCAGACGCCGACAAAGAGTCGACAAACACGGGACGACGACGACGCAGCACTTGGCTGCCCAAACTCGACCCCAATTTTCGACTCGCCCACGGCGCAGAGGACCTGGTGACACATGCCTCGATGTCGAAGGTGGGCGAGTCAGGCCATTGCCGACGCGTCTCCAAAGGAAGACAATTGGGCCGACCACAAACCCAATCCCTCTGGATGGTAAGAAAGTTCAATGGTATGCAAGGGGAAAATAGGCTGTGTCCATCATACGTTCATCCCGCGGGAACCGTTGCCCATCAACTTGCGATGAGGATCTTCAGCGAAAAGATTCTGAAACCCACTTCACTATGCAACAATTGATACCCCGTCTTACGACGCCGGGAGAGGCGGATGGGGAAAGGCAGACTTGCGTTTCCTCTGTAAGTTACGTGCTCTTTTCTTCCTCAAGCCTCGCCAGGAAGCCTCTGATGGCTGACTCGATCCCACCCCCAGTACACTCCCCCATGGCCTGACAGGAAGCCCATTTACTGCGACTCGCAAGCTTGGCTTGCCCTGTACATTGTGCGGGAAGCAATTGCCAGGTGTGACATTGCCGGGGAGGGCCTGGCTGTCATGATCCATCTCGACCCTCCTCTTCCCTTGACTGAGCAAGTTTCCCAGGGCCGAACGGCGCGCGGCCTGGACGGGTAGCAGCTCGACTCGCCCTGTCGACTCGACGGTGGAGACCGTCCGACCCGTGTGTGCCGTGGGCAGCAACACACCAGACAACGAGCGCGCTTGTGCTGGAGCCGGTATGAGTTTCGATGCTGATACCCGCTTCTCGTCGTCCCCTCTCCTCACTCAACGGCCCCATCTTGGCACGCGATGCGCGCGTTTCCCCATCGCCGCATCCTCCTCCCAGGGCTCCGCCCGGCTAGGTGAAACAGCTACACGACACGGCCACTGGCCCGTCATATAGGGAGAGCATAATGATGGCAGGCCTGGCTCAAGACGGAACCCGGCTCGTCAGGCCTCCCGATTCTCCACGATCCCATGGCAATCAAGGCCCTAGGATCCTCTCGTGGACCCAAGATCCGCCGGGGGATGCTCCTGAAATCGAATGGCTGTGAGGCAGCACGCCCTTGACTCGACAACAGGCCGAATTGCGGCTCTGGCGGGATCCACCTACCACGTCTTGTCTGCATTGTCAAACCACGATGACAGGCAGCCAAGAGTGGTATATATTGACCCGGCACCGGCCCGTTGAGCTGTTGTTGGTCTCATCAGCATCAAGCAGTGATCAGCTCTAGCATCCACTTTCCTTTGAACAGTCTCTCATCACTCTCTTTGATAGAGACGGTTGCATTCTTTCTTGTTTGATTTGACTCCATCACAGTCCTCCCTTTTGCCCCCAGTTTGAGATCTAGTTTCGTTCAACCTCTTCATTCACTCGGCATCATGAAGTACTCGTTCGTTCTCGCCACCCTCGCGGCCCTGCAGCCGACCGTCATGGGTCTGCCCAAGCCTGGCGAAGGCTACGGTCCCGGCGACGCCGGTGTCAACTTGAACGGCACTCGCCCCGGCGGCGCTCGCACCCGTGTCGGCATCAACGCCCTTCCCAACTCAAACGTCACCGCTGAGGGCGTCGGCAGCGCCATCCCGACTGGCGGTGTCGTTCCCGGGGCCGGCCCCGGTCGAGATGTTGCCCCCGGCAGCGGCGTCACCACCGAGACCAACATCCTCATCGCTGTCCGTGCCGAGCTCACGGCTGAGATTGCCATCAGGACCACCCGCGAGGGTGCCCAGAAGGCCGGTCTGTCCGAGGAGGCCGCCAACAACGTCGCCGGAGAGTGCGAGAAGGCCCTCGGCGGCAAGTCCATTTCCAGCGTTGAGCAGGTCGTCGCCTACTACGCTGCCGTCAGCAGGGCCGTCATCCAGGTCTCCAAGGCCGAGGTTGGCATCCAGACCGCCGCCGTCTTCGGCTGTGCCCAGGACGTCATCTTCGGCACCATGGGCCAGAACCGCTTCACGCAGACCTTCATGGAGATTGGTGTTGCTGCCAGCACTGATGACGATGGCGCCCAGGGTGTCGATGGCTGCCTGAACAACTTCGTCGAGGCCGTCAACAAGGAGTCCCCCAACGTTGGCACTGTCCCCTCTACCAACTCTACCGCGCCTGCCTCTACCCCGATCTCCTCTCTGTCGCCTTCTGCTTCGCCCTCTTCATCCTCTGCTTCGCCCTCTTCATCCTCTGCCTCTCCCAACGCTGCCAGCCCCGTTCCCCAGGCCCCTGCCCCCGTTGGCTCGGCTGTCCCCAACGAGCAGGATGCCCAGCGCGTCCTCTCTTCCCCCCAGGTCCGCGACGCTGTTTCTTCTGGATGCCAGTCTGACACCTGCCGTACCGCTGTCGGCTCCACCATCCAGATGGCCAGCACCCTCTCCATCAAGACTGAGGTTGTCATCGTTGTCATCAACGCCATCCACTCCGTCAACGCTTCTGCCACTGTCAACGTCAATGCTGCTGCTGTCCAGCAATTCGCTGACCAGTGCGTGACTGGCGCCCAGAACCTCGGTGTCAAGGCCGACATCACCGCTGCCGTCTCCGTCGTCGTCGAGGTCTCCACCAAGATTGAGGGCATTCCCCAGCCCGCCGCCGAGCAGGTCAAGCAGCAGACCGAGCAGACCGCCAAGAAGGTTGAGCAGCTGCCTCCCCCCCAGGTTCCTATTGCTCCCTCCACTGGCCCGGCTGTCAACGCTCCTGCCCCTGCCGCCCCTGCCCCTGCTGCTCCCGCTCCCCAGGGCGGCATTGCCCCCCAGAAGAACACTCCCCAGGTCGGCAGCGTTCCCAAGGCCCCTGCCACTCCCCCGGTCGGCCGCGTTCCCAAGGCCCCTACCGCTCCTCAGGCCGGTACTGAGCGTCGCCCCGATGCTGGCGCTCCCGCTCCTGCTCCCGCGGCCCCCGTTGGCGCCCCCGGAATTGAGGAGGCGCCTGTCTGCTTTTAAAAATGATGATGGTTCACAATGGTCGATGGATTTTCTGCTACAGGTAGCGACGCATTAAGCCCAGTATAGAAACGATGTTTTATGTTTTCTTTTATGAACGTGGATTCTCTTGGTGCCTTCCTAGCCGTGTACATGTATGTGTTTGCAATAGAGATTCAATGTGCTTCCTAGGCCCTCGTTTCACATAGACTACGGCTCAATATATCCCCTACCAAGGTTGCACTTTGTCTTTGAGTATAACCTTGCCCACGTCTCCGTCTCTGCAGCCTTCAATCACGTCCTTGACAAACCGTCCTCCTATCGCAGGATCTATCGCGCCTTGAGCCTTGTTGAGCTCTTGGTCTCCACCGAGCCCGGTGGCCAAATACCCAGGTGAGACGCACCAAACCTTGACACCGTCCTCCTTGAGGTTTCGACACCACTCTCTGGAAACGCAAGGCATGATGTGAGCTCTCAACTTTCATCCTGCTAATCGCAGCGGGCTGCAGCGGGAATTCGACCGACCTCATCATCATATTCATGCCGGTTTTGGCACTTCGATAGGCGGGCACGTTGCTCTGTGGCGGGCCGCTTTTTGGCCAGCCCTTTGGGGGAACCCTGTTGATCGGGAGCTCCAGGTTCTCGCTGGTAGTTAAAGAGGATGCTCCGCTGGTGATGAAGAGCAGACGAGCATCGCTCGAGAGAAGTAGCAGAGGCACAAACTTGCTCGTCGTGACCTGCGTACCGACCGTGTTGACACTCCAGGACCGATTCCACACCTCCCTCATCGACATGCTGCCGCTGGTGTACTCTGGGTCGAATTGCGCGCCTGCAAATACACGCCACACGTCAGTCGTCATTGCGAGGCTCATCGTTGTCAGGCCGCTTGTAACCGTGCATCTGCTCACCCGCATTGTTCACCAAGACATCAAGCCGGCCATACTTGGCCTTGACGTGCTCAAAGGCCGCGTCTATAGACTCGTCCTTTTCAATTTCGATCTGTATCGGCACCAGGGTGCTCTTGGATGTCTTGTGTTCCGAGATTGCGATCTCGACGGCTGCTTTGGCCTTTTCCAGAGACCGGCCGCCGAGAAGAATCTCATAAGTCTCGCCCGAGCCGTGGAGGGCTTTGACGATCTGGAACCCCAGGCCGGTATTGGCTCCAGTGACGAGCACAATCTTCTTGTCCGCCATTGGGTCTTCTTTAAGGACTCCGAATCAGTGTCGTTCGAGCGAGTGCCTGGCTACTTGGTTGAGCAGGCATGGACGGACGGGACAATGCAAAGTGATATCAAGCCACGGCAGGGCAGTGCCTGGCATTCGTCTTTATATCATTCACACATCCTCTGGCCTCTAGACCCCTCACTTGTATATGCGCCTATACCATAAACGCAGCCAAACCAGATCGGCCGCTGAGCCCGTCGCGCAGCTAGTGCGCAGCATCGCCGTCGACCTCTGCGTATGATTGCGCCGGACCAGACAAGCGTCAACGGACTGACACAAACGCTTCAGCCGCAGCTACAAGCTACGGGCTCTAGCAATGAGTGCTTCTGGGATCGGGGCTGTAAGGAGCGGCCCGGCCAGAGAAACACCCGGGCACTGACAAAGTTATTGGGATCTCGGGCAGGCAAATTCCGTTAAGTCCGAGCACGAGGCGAGGCCAGATGCAATACGCATGGCTAGACCGGAACTAGCGAGGCCAAAGTTTGGGACGGTCGACGCGGCTTCGTTGTGGGAATATATCGTTATAGTTGACGTGGTTCAGCTCGCTCGCTGGTTCTCATCTTTGCAAGATAACTGACCGCTGCGGGTTCAGTGACCACTTGGCTCAACCTCGTAAACCTTGGAATCTTACAGGACAATGGAGTCATGCTAGAAACTCTTGTACGAGTACATGGTATTTATGCCACGCCATGCCATTGTGTCCTGTCTGATCGAAATATCGCACAGTCACGCAAACGGGTGTGTATCAAGCGTTCACAACACAAGCATCACACGATTCTCGGATTGCGTATCGGCAGTGCGGTCATTTCCGCATTTTCTTGCTTCAACACACCCCCGAGACTGAGCAGGAAGCCAAAATCTCGGAACGTCAACCGCGTTTCCCCTTCTGTCTCCTTTGGAGATGGCCACCTACGCTCTGGGCAGCACCCACGTCGTGACAGACTTCTGATACACTCGCCCGTTCCAAGTCCGGCCCTCTGATTCCGTCTTGAGCTCGACCCAGATATCCTGGCCGTACTTGTTCTGAATCACGATCGTCCGCGTGCCGTCCGGGTTCAGCGTCGCCACGGACTCCAGGCCCGTGCCGTCCGGGTTCAGGTGGCTGCCCGTGCCGCCAACGGCCTTGCCGCCGCGGGGCATGAATTTGCTGAACTGGCCCATCATGTAATAGTCGACTTCCTTGTTGTAGTTGCCCGTGTTAGGGTCGACCGTCACGAGGCCCGTGCAGATGTGGCAGGCATCGTTGCCGCTCAGCGCAGGGCCGCCGCCCGTGTACGTTCCCAGCGCCCACGCGATGATGCCGTTCGCCCAGTTCTGCAGCGGCAGGAGGGCGAAGTTGGACGAGTGAACCCAGTTGGTGCGGCCTTTGGCCGTGTAGCATTCCGTCATGTACTGCTCCACGCTGGGGAACTGGCCGTGGAAGCGTGTAAGCGGCTGCCAGTTTTCGGGGTTGTTTCCGGCGTAGCAGTGCCACGCCGCTGCCGGCACGTATTGCTTGGCCATGTTGACCACTGTCTCGGGATAGTCATATTGATCTGAGGAGGGGAGTGTAGTTGATACACGTCAGTGGCATTCAGTAAGTTGCTTTCAGTTTCAACTTACTGGTATTATGATCCCAGGCCCAAATCTGCGTTTGGAGGCCTGCTCGACGAAGCGCTGGACCAACAATGTTGCGAACGAGACCGCCAGACTCGCTGGCGTTGATATACATGGTTGGCATTTGGGCTTTACTATTCAACGGTTCATTCTGGATCGTAATGGCGTCGATGTGCACACCAGCCTTCTCGTACGCTCGCAAGTATTTTACAAAGTACTGCGCATAAGAGTCGGCGTATCTGTGGTTGAGGTTATTGTTCTTGGTCGTGCCCGTCAACTTGCCATTGAGCTTCATCCAGCCCGGAGGGGACCAGGGAGAGCCTAGGATGGTGAGCCCGGGCTGCAGGCGCTTCATCTCAGCCAACATCGACACCATGGCATTGCCTCGCTGACCAAGGTCGAAATGGGCAAGGCTGGTATCGACGTTGCCGCCGTTCTCGTCGTAGGTATAGGGCGGGTCGTTGGTCAGGTCAGAACCTGCAATCGTATGCCGCATCAGATTGAAGTTGAGTCCATCTGGACTCATCAGGTCCCTGAGCAGCTCGGCGCGCTTTGGACCGGGAAGGCGACTGAAGGCTATCACGGTGCTGTCGGTGACGCATGCGCCGAATTGATGGTCTGCTTCTGCTGAGTCTTTTCGGCGATGGAAAACTTCCATTGGTCAAGGCCAGCTCGGTTCTGGCCGCCCAGGACGGGCGAATCGACTCTGCTAAGTTTGTACTTGCCATCCGCCGAGGAACTCCACGCCGACGCCGGCCCCGCTGCCGTGACTTCCACGACGGCGGAACCAAGCAGGATGATGGCAGTTGCGAGCATGGGGTGAACAGAGGCTAGGCGGCCCCGGTGCTCGACGTGGTGGTCTCTGCTCAGTCAGGTGTCTACGAGAAACGCGCGGGAAGAGCGCGAGAGATGCAACGACATCCGGGGCTTTAAGTCGTAACCTTCCTTACAAGGAACGGATAAGAAGCTGATGTCAGACCCGACCAGCCCCAGTCATTCCAAATACAAGTTAAGGGTCTTGAGCCTAGGGGTCTAGAGCTAAAAGCTGACGGTGCATTTCATCGCCGTTTTACACCCGGGCGACGGCAAGAATGGCAGATTGGGGATGTTAGTCCGAAGTCGCCGTGACCTGACTGAACGAGAATTTCACAACCAAGAACCATGAGAACAGTGGCGTCACCGGCAGCCAAGCTCGAGCCGTATTGACTGCAGCAATTGAGTCAATCAAGGCAACCTCTGCGGGCATCAGAGAAGCGGCAGAAGAGAAGAGATCGTGTTTGAGATAAACTCGAAGACTATTTGGAGATGGCTTGACAGGAGTCCATGATTCGTCCGGGAATGCGATAGACGAAAATTCATGCCGGTCTTAAGATCTCGAGAAGTGAGTGACTGAAATTGCAAATCGACACTTCCTGCATTCACGGGCCAGTTCGTCACCAAGAGCGGTTGAATTCGACCACAGCCCTACGGTAGCATCAGCTCGGGTGGTAGCATGATAGCATCACGGCAATTTGACCAAATGCAGACTGGAATATCGCGGGACTCCTCTTCCCCCACCTGGGCTGTTTTAGGACGCTTGCAGTGATCTGATGTCGCCGACAGCAGTTTTGAAAATTGAGTCTGATCTTGGCAAATGTTATGCCTGGACTCGTGCCACTACGGGCCATTTTTGACTATGCTTGCAGTAATCTAGAGCCGATAACTTGTTCGCTCGGCATGCTCATTGATTGGTAAATTTACCTGGAGGCTCGAAAAGCTAGTCAAGTCGATGGGCAGCGTATAATTACGCCGTGCAATGAATAGCAGTCTTCGCTTCTGCCCATAACGTCAGACGTCGGTCAGCATAGCACGAAAGCTTCGTGCGCACGAGCCCTAAGAGCCTACAAGCTCCCTGATAGAGTTCTTGTCCACCATGTAACCAGAATGAGGTCCCAGCGACCTGGACACATCATCCATTCGGCGACACTTGGTCTGGTCCTGGCCGTCGACCGCAACCGCTGTCTTGCAAGGGCCGTCGGAGGGAACTTCTATGGAGACTGCCATCGGTCGTTTCACGCCTGGGGCGGCGACGATATTCGAGCGATTCAAGTGATGTTGGAACGGCCGAAAAGCTCACATGGGTTTCCTTGTCTCGTGGACCAGTGATGGATTGAGAGGCGGGGGTTAATTGCTTGCCGACGATATGGCGAAGGCTTGTCGGCAAAGCTCATCACAGTGGTGGACCAAACACGTCGTCTCCAGTTCCGACTTTTCTGCGCTTCACGTCTCGAGCGTCGCCCTCGCCAAATACACCCCCGTCGCCTACAGCGCCGGCACTCGGTTTCGCCGGCTTGCCTGCCGCCTGTTCGCGTCTTGCACGCTGCAGAGCGACGAGGTCCGCCCGGTCCGGATCTCGGCACTTTTGCAGTTTCTTTCGCAGCGGCTTCATCGATTTCACGATTTCGGGCTGAGAGCATTTAGCAACGTGTCATTGGGGTCAAGTCAAGTGTGTAAGCCTCAGAGACGTACCGTGCCCCAGTAGTCCGCCATCCTCTCCGGCGGCTCGTCTTCAAGCATGGCGCGACAGCTCTCAATGGTTGTCATGATCTTTTCGCGCAAGTCCGTGTGGGCGCCTACCGCGCCGTCGCCGCCCTGGCCTTGCGTGTTGTCGGAGCTCGGCAGCAGAGTGTCCACCAGCCCCGAGTCAGCCACGAGGATAGCAGCCATCATGACTTGGCTGGGCGTGAAGTGAAAGTACACGTCGGTGATGAGGGCGCTGAACTTGAGAACCTCCCTCGCGCGGGCGTGGGCGTTGTTTATTCGGGGCTCCTCGGTCGGAAGCCTCCGCCTGAGCTCCACGATGGCGCCCTCGAGGGCTCGGAACGGGTGCCGCACGTCAAAGGCGAATCGAATGCCCTGGCAGAGCAGAAACTCGCCGGCCAGGATCTGCTCGCTCGTGGTATTGGGGAACTTCTCAGCCAGCTTCGACAGCCGGATGTAGAACCCCTCGGCCTTGCAGCCGAAGAAGAGGCATGTCTTGAGCAGCTCGGTCGGCGGGTACGTCATGACGGAGTTGGTGATGTAGAAGCGTCGCAGGAACACGGCTGCCGTCGATCGGATCTCGGTGGGCAGCTCGCAGAACTGGGCGGCGCGGATCAGCTCGACGGTGAAGAACTTGACGAGGCGCGTCTCTTCATCGGGAGTCAGGAACTCGAGGGCCGAGCCGGTCCGCGCGGCTATCTGTTGCTTGGCGAGAGAATTAGTCTTGGCCCTGAGCTCCCGCAAGCTGGCTGGCGAGAAGGACCAGAGGCGGAATTGGCTCGACTGCCGATAGCGCTCGTCCTCCGTCGCCATCTTGCCCGGTTTGGGGTTTGCCAGATGGGAGGAGCAACGGGCGGTCTGGCAGTCTACTGGGTGTCGAGAAGACGAAGACGCGCGAATGGATCGGCCGGCCAGATGGTAGAGGCGCCTTGGTTACGTAGGCAACCTGTTGATGTTTCTGCTTTGCTGCCGGGCTG
Organism: Hirsutella minnesotensis 3608; assembly: GCA_000956045.1. Lineage (NCBI taxonomy): Eukaryota > Fungi > Ascomycota > Sordariomycetes > Hypocreales > Ophiocordycipitaceae > Hirsutella > Hirsutella minnesotensis. The sequence goes on along the minus strand of KQ030508.1, from coordinate 670,581 downwards.
CTTTCTCTTTGTTGGGCGACGAGCTGGTGTTTCCGGTCATAGCTCGCAGCTACTGCCAGTGGTTGGTTGGTGTGTGCGCGGGCTGGAAGTGTACGTAGGTGGAGTGGGGCGAGGCAACCCGAGCATGTGGTTTACCTCATTAGCGGCCGGCGCTGAGGAGGCCCCGGATTCTGCACTCAACCTCGCGACGGGCCGGGCACTCCACCCGGACCAGAGTCTAGGCTCGTTGCCCATCTATGAATGTCTGCAAGAGAGTCCTTGATGGCGATTGATTCTTGTGCTTACAGAAGGCCTCACTTGGGCCGACCGCCTCGTCTTTCCATCACCAATCTCACCACCTATGTAGATAGACCATTGATAGGTAAACTGAATTATAGAATCACCCAAAGGTGCATACGCCCAGTCACACGTTGTCCCTCTTCATACTGATACAGGCTTGAGATTTGTATTCTAATGCATTCCGCAATTAGGGTTAACCGACCTCCTTCAGTCTCGGATACAGACTGCACACATTCTACCTTTGGCCCTTCACCGTGTGATAATTGATGTTCCCCAGCAAAAAGTACAACAAGCCCATGTATGCTCGAGCAAACCATAAACTCCATTCCCCATGCATAAAAAATTTCCCAAGCAGCCAGTGCGTCGAGTAATGCTTAGTATCCTAGGTTGGCTCGTCGAGTGGGCACAGGAGGAGGAGGGGGCTTCTTGGCACGGTTGACGGGGGGAGGTGGAGGAGGAGGAGCCTTCTTGACTGCTTGGACAGGATTGACCCGAGCAACGCTGTCGTGGCTGGTGGTGGAGCTGACGCTGCGGTTTCCCCAGCCAGGGCTTTCGCTTTCACTCGGGGACAGCTCGTCGTCGCTGTAGGCCTCGTTGGGTCTATTTGTGCGGATAGACATGTCGGTCGCGGTTCGTGATAGTACAGGTGTTCGGGTGGCAGGTGACGCTGAGGAGGCGCTTCGAAGGCCGAATGTGGAAGTCCTTGACATAGACGGTCTTGTGGACAATGGTGGTGGGGGAGGCGGCATGACCTGGGAGGACTTGGTGCGGCGGCTGGGGACGCTCTCGAGCGTTGCCGGGCGCGAACGGGGCCGGGAGACAGAGAGATCTTCCTGTGGCGCCTGAGCAGAGATGGTTACATCCTCGAGTGACTCTCGGGTGCGGCGCAGCTCCTCGGCGGCTCGCTCATGGAAGGTCAGTTGGGCGTCAAGTAGGGAAGACAAAGCCGCAACGTCATCCACCTCGGCGTCCTTGATGTCCTGCATGCGGCGCAGGACTTCCTCGGTTGAGTCGTCGAATTTCGTTTTGCAGACGCGCATCTCATCTTCAACACGGAAGTCGTCGCGCTTTGACTTTTGGAACTTGGCCAAGCTAGCGTCATAAGCGAGGCGGCGGCTCTCGAGCTTCTTGCGGGCAGCCTGTGCGCGAAGTCAACACCAAGCTTCCCTCCAACTTTAGTGCAAGGCAGTTAATTGGCAGTAACCTACCTGGTATTCCTTCATCATGGTGACACTTCTCTCCAGATGCTGTAGCCAGCCGGCAGTTACATCCTCGGTGTAATTGGAGTGGTATTGAGCGATGCGCTCGTTGGCACAGCCGATCTGAGCAAGACAATTGCGATATTCGGACGCCGACTCCAGTTCAGAGGCGTGGGCGGTCATGGCTCCGCCAAAAATAGCGACAGGAGTGCTGCGGCTCTTGTCCTCGAGAGCATCGCATCGCCGGGAGGCCCATTTCATGTAGAGTCCAGCAGATTTTTGAAGATTTTCTGTTCCTATACGCCGGAATACAGGTTAGCATTGGCAACGAGAAGGAAGTGCAATACCAAGTATCTTACCAGACTGTCGCAAGGCCATCTCGGCCTGGAGCACTTGAAATTCGTCAGACTGGGTGGTGCGCGCCTCGGCACCCATCTTCTCGCCGGCCCATTGCCGGGCACGGTCGATTTTTTTGGTAAAAGTCATGGCGGTGGGCTTGCAGACTGGATCGTTGTTGTTGAATCAGGCGAATAGATGAGTGAGAGCGGGTGAAGGTTGGAGGTCTCTCATGTGCCGATATAGAGCAGGCGGTCGATGGAGAGTTTGAAAAGCCCAGAGGTAAGCGAGATCGTGGGCGCCGTGGCGTGACAAACGAAAGTCTCGAGTTGGGGTTGGCAGTCACAAGAGATGGTTCTTTGGCTGGAATGAATGGACGGGAGCGGGCAACAAGGGAGACGAAGGTCGCCAGCGTTGTGGGGGGGAAACAAAAAGAAGGGAAAGGCTTGAGTTTAAGGAGACGAGGTTGGGAAAGTAAGACATGTGGCGCCGTGGTGGTGACAGCCATTCATTCTAATGCAGCCGACCCGGTGTGCGGCAGCACTTCCAGGCACCGTCCAGGGGAAAGGCAGGGTGCTGCGGGAACCAATGAGCGGGTCCGCCTACTCGCCAGGGCCAGGCACCTCCCTCTTCAGACAAGGCCAGCCGCTGTCGCTGGAAGCGCACTGTACGGCTAAAGATTCGGACCGCCAAACGCCCATGCAAGAGGCGGCACACCCACCGTCCAGCCTCAGCCATAAACACTGTATGCCCTACCGCACTCGTCCATTACTCGACTTGTTTGTATCAGGCACGAGGCCCGCAAACTTTGTCGCGCCTTGTCACACGGCCTGTCAGAGAAGCTACCTATATTGGCAAGCGGCACAAAAGTATCAATTGATTCTTTGTCCCTTTTGACCTCGAAACGCCAGTCGACGGCAAAAAGTTTTGCGACGGCGATGCCAGTCGCGACAGCGTGTTCGAATTTGTACCTCCGGCCGAAAGCATGGCGCGCATCCACCGTGGCCCTTTCCCCCCCCCTTCGCCTCCGGATGCAAATCGATCACTTGCATGCTCGACTGCAGCAGCACGCCCACGCACACAGTGGAACCCCCCCCCCCTTTCGTTACCGCACCCGCCCAACCGCGCCCCCACTGATTGGCCCTGGGGGCACTGGGGACAGTGGGACGCCCTGGAGCCTGTCGGGTCCTCGCTGGGCGGGAGTTGCAGCGGACTCTGCACTGCCCCTGTAGCTGTAACAGCATCGGACAGGCGATCGCCAGTGCTTCCCTGGCACCTCTCGGGGCCTTTTGGGTAGCATGGAGCGATTGGCGATCAAGCTCGCGACGCTCGTCCAGACCCAGCTTTTGCCCCTCGACCATCGTCTCCCGTCAGGGCCGAACACGAGCCGGGGGATCGGCAGTTGCGGTCTCGGGACGTGCCATTTTTAGCGACGGTTGACCAAGCATCGACGACTCTCCTCATCGCCCGTCTCCTCGGCCGCGGCCCACCCGTCTTTCCCTTCATGCACGAGGCTAGATCCGCCGCATCTAGCCACGCGTCACTCCAGAACCCTTCGTTTCTGCACGCGAGTAATCGCCGTGGACGAGTAGTCGCCACAGACGACTCGCAGCAATCACTCGTTGCACGCCGTCGCGCTCTCCCCTGCCCGTCGTCCGTGGTGGCCGCCGCCGAGCCGCCAGCGATGACGGGGCTGCAGGGGTGCTTGCCGCGCGTACGCACACCCACAGCTCAGACCTTGGATGGTCGTTCTTGGCTACCTGTAAACAAAGCATGAAGCATGCACGCGAGTTGTGGAGGGAGAAGTGATCGCCAAGGGCGTTTGCCCTGTGCGTGTTGTGCAAGCAGAGACTTTGCGCCGCAGCGCCAGCGTCCGTGGTACGTCAATACGGGATGAAAAGAAGACGGGACACCAAGGGAGAACGGCCCGAGCAAGCGGTGACGTAGACGAGAGGCTCTTGCAGCCGAGTTGATAAGGCATGGCAGACGCCGTGTCCAAGGGGTGTCCCCGGGGGGATGCGCGTGTTGATCCAGTGCATTTCTCGACCCTCGCGCCAGCACTCGGCGTACTACGTAATCTGTTTGATCGCCGGTGCTGGCAAGGGATGAGCAAAATGGGGAATCACCAAGGGCTCCGTTTCGAATGCTTCTGCGCGTTACAAGTACAAAGACCCGTCAGTTACTGCTCCCCAGTCCGCCCGATCTGCCTTGTCGGCGGGCTGATTTACGGTTCTAGATGCGAGCAACCCTAGTTCGCCCGACTCGTAACCCTCCGAATCTCTCAAAACTTGACCCCTGTGCAGCTCTCTAAAACGTCTCCCCACACGATCTGTATGAGGATCTGACACGTGGTGCGCGCGAGTTACGTACAAACTGTGCTGTAGTATTTCCCAGTGTAACTTTCCGAGAACCTCGCAAGCCGCAGCGCCACATGCCGTGAGAAAAGAGAAATGGAAACTTCTCGCCAGACCTCGATTCCATGTGTGTTTGCGCGCGAAGCATCCAGAGCAGTGCCGATCACAACCGTAAATCAATTCATCATACAAAGTACAAAAGCCAACATGTGCTCACCCTCCGTAGAAGGCCCGTGCTTCCGGGCGCAGTGCTGCTTTGCTCTTACCAAATAGAAGCTCTACCTAGATTGGTCAATAAACCGCGGCAGAAGCGAGGACCATGAATGGCCGTACGTTTCCAGCAGGATGCCTAGATCGCTTGAACCACGAGAGCTCCGGCAGTCGCGGCCTCCAGTCGCCCCACGCCATGGTTTCACCATGCTTTTTTTTATCTCAACACTTCATGCACTGTGAATCAACTCAGAACTCGGTGGTACTGTATCTTAATTGAGGTGCATAGCTTGAAGAAAAGGGTCTACCGTCCAAAACGCCGCCCATGAACCCCGAGCCTGTCCCGTGACCCTTGCTTTTGGTGATGTGGGTTAGTGCTTAAATTTACCTAGGCCTCATCGTGTGCTCGTTGCCGATGCAACCTCGCAACGCTAGCGATGATGCCAACAAAAATGATGCAAAAACAGCAGGGATATCGCGCAAAATGCTCCCTCCCAGGGATAAAAAAAAGGCACTTTTCCAGCGCTGTATATGCTCGCTTCCATTACTGACCTGTCAACTCCAGAGGGTGAGAAAATGCTGTCAGAGCTCGCCGTCTTCACCCCAGAGGCGCGCCGACGAAAATGGTGAGCGTCTCTGGTTGATCTGAAGTCACAATGCCCGAAGCGTTGCCCCCGTCATCTGGATTGACATCGTCATAGGGAAACGCGTAGCCCCTGCCGTCGACCTCGAGCTCGTGGATGAGGCGGCTGTAGTGGCTCGCCGGGTTGTTGGTGTAGTAGCTCTCGGAGGTCAGGCGCGGCTGCACGTCGCCGCCGTCGAGAAGCAAGGTGGAGCGCACAAAGGCGGCACAAAGGCGTGGAATAATGGCCACATGCACCGCGTTGTCCTCTGGCCGTCTCTCGAAAGGACCGCTGTTGCAACCCCATATGTCGACGGCCTTGGGCTTCGCGTAGTCGCGATTATCTCCGCCGCTGCACTTGAGCGTATCGTCAGACACCCAGCACTCAACGCTGCCTGCTTCCGACTGCGTATTGATCTTCAAGGGCGTGCTGCTGTATTTGTCCCATACCTGGTCGACGTAGCTGTCCCAGTACGCCTGGAAGTCGGCGTCGTTGAGCACGGCGTAGTTATTCGGCGACAACACCCGGATAGGTATGCCTTCCTCGTCGGCGACGCACATGCGACTCCAGGGGAAGCCGTCTTTGTCACCCTGTTCAATCATGCCGTTGCATATTGTAGCCACGCAACCAACTCCCAGACCTCGCGTAGTCTGGGGCTCGTTGCCGTTTCTCGTCGATAAGCTAACACCGAGAGGTAGTCCGACGAAGTCGACAAAGCTAATGTTTGCAAAAAGGGCGCCTTCCTTGGTAAATGTCAGTTCGGCGAACCCCCAGTCCGTGGTTGAACTCGGATCTTGGAGGTTCATCGGCGACGGCTGGACCAACCCATCGCCATTGGGAGTCTTGACCATGAAGAATCGCAGCTCTCCCCTCGCGAACCATACGCGACCAGAAGAAATGGCAATCGGTATGCTCATTCGGAAGCTGTCCTCTGTAGCAGGCAGGGGAATGGCAACATCCTCCTGGATGGGGACTGGGACGCCGGACCCGCCAGAGCTTGGGTAAACTAGAGCACCGCTCGCCGTAACAAAGACGACTCGGTTGAGAGAGTCGAGCCCTGTGACATAGGCGCGCATTGCCCCGCTGCCTGAGGTGTTGATGAACTCGAGCGACAGGCCATCGCCTTCTGCGTGCAGGGCCCGCGCAACCCTTGGGTTGTAAATCTTCGTCTGATGATCATGGTAGGTTCCATTGAGAGTATTGTCGGAAATTTGCAGATCCTTGATACCTCCAGGACGCGCCAGGGTGAAGTACTGCTGTCTTCGGCGAGTCAGAACCGCGGCTTCTGAGATCGCCCACAGGAGCAAAACAGTAAAAATCAAGCGAAGCATCGCAAATGCTTCCCCAAGACAGGTGTGCCCACCAGATCTGCCGTGGTTCCATCACGGGAATATAAATCCTCCATGCAAATCTAGGTCCTCCTACATCACGAAGACTCAGGGTCTGGTTTCGAAGCCACAACAAGGAATGTGAAGAGTTTCAGTGCTCACCCAAAGACGTTGGAGCTATAATGGGGTGTATACCCCGGGCTGAGACAGTTCGCTGCACGCTATCTCCTCATCTTCCGAGAAGCACGTTTGTGATGAGTTGAATGTGATTGTTCATGTTGATCAGCTGCATTGTGGTTGAGCTGAAAGAGCCAGCCACTCAATCGATAAGGCTGGTAATCATGGACGAGCTTCAGAGCCTCGCTTGGGCCCGCGAGTGAATAATCAGAATGACAGGACTGTGCAACGCTTCACAGGCCGGCAGGACAGTGATTACTGAGTTTGCATTCCAAGAAGCCCATCGAGTAAGAGGTGGCTCAAACCACGTGGCTTTCAAGAAACTGGTCCTCCGACTAACGACAGGTCCCTACGGAACGGAGCCGGCTAGTTCGGCTAGCCTTGACTAGATCCACTCATGACGATGTATCTTTCGGCTTCGAAAGTTAACGTATTGTCGTAGATGGTATCTGCGTTGTAGTCTCGTAAGAGATCGATGATGCACCAAATCCATGCTTTGACAGTCTGAAGTTGGTCAAGTGGATTCGCGGAATGGCGTTGTTTGTTTGAGGAACCTCTGCTCGATTATTGCGGCTTCCAGTCTTGAAGAAAATCCCCGTGGCGGATTCCATCAATAGAATCGGGCTGGTTAGCCCCTCGTTGGGGTAAAACCATGTGTCCAGACCTTAACTCTCGAGTTCTCAATGATTGGGCTGGGGAATGTCTCATGTGAGCAAAATCCATGGCGGAAAGTATACCATGTACATCCTTGGTAAAATGTGGCGGAGTACGAAGTACACGCAGATTGTTTCAATCTGTATCCTTGCTCGACCGGAGTTTGGAGCGACCAACCACAATTACGGCCTTGACAATTCTTGTCCTGTCGAACCAGTCAAACAGGCGCCCAGCCAGCTTGTAACCGCCAATGGAAATGCCGTAGAGACTGAGAGCCTCTTCTTGACGCCGGAGATAGCTGGCGACGCCGCGAAACACGTTGTCGGAGATGTCGCGTATCACGATCTCCTTAGTGTCGTAACCGCACTCAATCAGTTGAGCCCTGTATTGATCCAAGGTCAAGAAGGTGTGGAGCGGGCAGCCCATCATGAGCCCGACCATGCGTACAAGGGCCGTGTTCCACTTGGAGGCCTTTTCGTTGAGAATCAAGTCGAAAGCCATGGCATTTGCGTCCAATGTCTCGGCCGCAAGCCGGAACACGGGTTTCCTCGACGGCGAAAAGTGGTAGAGGCAGTCAAGCGCCAGCAGCCATCTGTCTGTTTGTGTGGGATCGGCGAGTGCCTGAACCGCATCCCGCGCAGCAGCAGTCCAGGAGTCGGGCTTGGCGGCGTTGGCGCAAAACAGGCGAAAAGAATCCGATTTGAGAGCTGCTTCATTCCCTTGGGACGACGCGACTTCTCTATGGACTCTTCGCGAGGCGGTCTGAAGCTGCGACTTATTTAGGGTAAGTCCCACGTAGCGGAATTCGTCGCTGGATCGTGGCTGCAAGAGACGAGCCAGCGCCCACGTTTGGTCTCCACAGCCAAAGCCCACATCGAGGATTGAAAAAGTGCGTTTTTCCTGGGCCTCGACGGTCGAATCCTGGTTCAATAGCCCGGCAGTCTTGAGGATCTCCTTCAAGAGACCGAGACAAGCCTCGTCGAAGTGGTGGACTGCCTGGCCATCTGAGGTCTTCCTAGCGTCGAAGTGAATACGTCGCTCACGAGGCTTCCAGGGATTCTGAAACCTACCAGTAGCCAAGGTTCATCCACATTGAGTCCAAAGGGGCTCTCACGTTGAGCTTCCAGTGGCCCAAGCTATAGACATCGGTAGAACGAAGCGCCGTGATAAATGCCGCTGAGCCAAAAACTACCGTTGCGATTGCACCAACGACGATTCCCAGGACAAAGTCCGGACCGGAAACCGTCCAGCCCATGGTGTCGGAAGGCAGCGGAATGCAGAGAATGTTGCGGTGTCATCCGCAATGAAGGAGAAATTGCTTGCAACGCTCCTGCCTAAACCGCGATTCTTTAGTAGCATAATATCGCCTAGAGAGATCCGGCCTAGCTTAGCGATCTGCACCACACCACATGGCGACTGAGCGAACTAGACTCGCTGCATCAGTTTTAGCCTATTTGGCGAGAATCGTATCCATTTGATTCCAATTCTCCGAAGTAGCGGTATCTTGACATGCACACCAACACTTGGCTGTCCTAGTGCCTTCCAGAAAGGCTTCGAAAAACCAACGGCGCCACCAGGTAGAATCCCGACTACACGCAGGGTAGCCCGACTTGGCAGACCGGCTCGCTATAACTTAAACCTTGAGTGACGGTCGCATGTTGATCCGCCGCGGCGCTTGTTCCACCTCATCGACTCCAAGGCCTTGGATCGACTCTCTAGGAATTAAACGTCTTCCCAAGGTATCCGAACACCAAAGTCTCGACTCACCCGCATGGCCGACACGACGCATCCTTCCAGCAGCACCATGCCGTCCCAGCACCATGCGCCCGCGAGCCAAACGTTGTCCTCTCCATTGACCCAATCGACGGCGCCGTTGCTCACTTTCGGACCACGAGACATTGGTTCCCGCTCGTGTGAGCCCATGATGCTCTGCAAGATGGCTCGGCTCTCCGGGGTGCGCAGGGTCCTGGTGAAGGTAGCTGTCCGCAAGGCCGCCTTGGAATCCAGCTCCGAGTCGAGAGGAGACGTGCTGACCAGCACGCCCCCAGGCATTGCATGCAATGCTTGTGTTCTGGGGCAAGCTCCGCCGAACTGTGTGCGAAATGTGATGACCTGCGCCGGCCAGGCCGTTCCGCGATGATGCGAGCAGCCTGCACTTGCAGCATCCCCAGTCGCAATTGACCAGGCTCCTGGTTCAGCACTAAGGACCGAGCTCTCGACCCGTCTCGTTGGCAACCTGTGCAAAGCACTCAGGAGGGGCTGGAAGATTCGGCCCGCGACATCAGGAGACACTGCCAGAACGACGCGGTCAAAGTGCTCTCGACGTGTTGAATGCTTCGTCGTGCTCGAGCTTGTCGATTGCCAATGCACAATCAAACCGCCAGAGTCGACCTCGACGCTGGTGACCCGTGACTCAAGTCGAACATCTTGTATACCGTCTGCAAGCTTCGATTGAACTTGTCGGACTCCTCCGCAGACCGTGTAGTGCTGCTGACCGTGTGATAGTCTCTTGTAGTTGATAACGTCGCTTGCCGGAAATGTCATGAGCTCGTCATGCGAGCACGTCGAAACACTGCTCATAAGTGGAAGCAAATAGTGCGTCACATATCGTCGCGGAAGCCATATTCTCTGCAGGTATTCGGCCAAAGTCTCTCCCATCAACATGGACGTTTCGCATGAGGCCGTCTTCACCATCATCTTGGGGGACACAAGAAAGCACGCCGCCGTGAACCAGAATTGGCAAAAGACGAGGTACAAGACCTCGATGATGTACAACAAGGTGCCACGATTGGCTGGCCAGGGGGGCGGCGTCTGGTGTAGATTGGAAGCGTGGACGAAGTAAGTTCCGGGCGCGGAGCCGGCGTCCTCAGCCTTCATGGCCTCGCAATACCGGAGAGACGATGCCTGCAGTGCTTTGGCGAACACAAAGAGAAAGCGAACGGGATGCAGTGGGATGCCCAGATGGTCGTACAGACCCAGCAGGTTGTGGTAATACCCGCCGGCGCACGCGCGCATGGGCAGATCCACGCGCTCAACAACGCCCGTCTTTTCATCCTTGACAGCCGCCGAAGCCGAGTCGAAGGATAGCGAGTCGGCCTGCGGAAGGGGGCTCAGCTTGGGTTCCTAACATTCATTGCGGGTGTGCGATGCTGACGATTGAGGCAGATCGGGCAGATGACGGGAGCGGACATGAAGCATTTTGTTCATACCTGCTCGAACAAGGTCACCCGGTAGCGACCTTGCGCATCTTTGTTGAGCAAATGAGCCGTCGTCAAGCCGGCCAGACCGGTTCCGATGATGGCGACGCGGGTCTGATGCACGTGCGCCATGTCGCCTCGTGAAGTGCTTGACGAGCCGTCGCCTCTGCCTCAGACACACGGTATTATTCCTCGGTTGGATGCGCCAACGCCAGTTGATGACGGGATTGGCCGCGCATTCAGGTCCCGGCGCCTCGGGACGAATATTCTTCGCGTTGCAGCAGTATTGAAATCGATAGGCCTTCTTTTGCCTGGCGCAATCCTGAGTCTCGGGCCGGAACGAAATGGGCTGCGATATTTTAAGAGGTGCAAACAATGGCACTCTGTCGACATTCGCCGTGGATCAACAATTTGAGCGAAAGAGTGGGGAGTTGCCGCGCCAAACACCAGTATGTCCGATGGGTTGCCCCTGACTTTTGGCAGTGAGGACGGGGTTGGAGTTGCATAGAGAGCCAATGCCATCCTTGACAGCGGCACAAAGTGGCATAATGGACGACTTGACACTCCACGTGCATGGTCATCCGCGCGTCAGTTGTCCTCCAGTACGGACAAGCACTGATACAACACCACAATCGCACACTCGGTGAGCACATGTGGCGAAAAGCCAGTGGATTCAGCGGCGACCCCAGTCTCTATCGAATGCCGTGCGAGTCCGAATCCCGGCCTGCATGTGGATCGGGATGGCTCTCGGGGTTTAGTCTTGAGGCATCGCTTCCGGTCCGCTCCCAGCTCGCTTCTCAGAGGCGGCTGAGATAGTCCGACTCCGCTCATGGTGGTTTATTCCGGGATCTGGAGGGATCCCGGCCTCGAGACGGCGACTTTATCTTAATGTATCCCTGCAGTAGCTGACAATGTAGCCGCCAAGACTGACTTAGCAGTGAGATTAGGAAGTACGCATCCTTCGAACAATGACCGGTAGAAGCCTAACAGAAAACTCCGGAAAATAGTGGCTGCCTAGAAGGACAGCACGCAAGTACGACGTAATTGGACAACCGTTTCAAATTGCAACAATGGCAGACCTGCGGATTATTTTTGCCCTTTGCCACTCGCCTGCCTGTCCACGGCAGCCAGCATATCCAAGGCCGATTGCACCGAGCTTTATTCGCGTCTGCTAACGAGTCACACTTTGCAGCTCTTGGGTCTTTGTTGACGCCTCCTCACCGGGAGGAAGATGGCTTCTTCAGACCACTGGTTGGCCCAACGCTTCTCGTTCATGCTGGTCTTGAGTGTTGTCGATACACTGTTCACATGGACCTGCATAAGCCAACGGCGCTTCCTGTCGCTTCTATCCCGTACTTCTCGCGGCGATACCTCACCTGGTGTCATTCGCGCCCCTAATCGTGGGAGGTTTCACACAGCGCCATTCGTGTAACACATCCTGTCTGGCAAACCAGAATTACATCCTAAGGATTCCATCGACCGCCGCCTCCTACAACTACCTGTGAATGAGGAGAGCCTGGCCACTGTGTTCGATATCTTCAGCAGGCAACCTGCGTTAGGGAATCTTAGCCGGTTTGCTTCATGCTGTCTCTTGACTACAATCTGACATCAACTGTGCCCTGCATGAAGCTGTTGACATGTCTCCTCATGTTTCTTGCGGTTCGCCGCGTAAAAGAAAGGAGACGCAGAGATAAGTCTCAGCACAACTCGGTGTGATTGCGACCCAAAGTCAGCTGCGGTACGAAGTTGATGCTCACTACCTGGCTCACGTCATTCCCTGGAATCGTCGGTCGATGTAGACCTGTCAGTGCGAGCATCTGAATATCGCCTTGCCGAGGCTAATCTTACCTGCCCGGGTGACTTTGGAAGTACATGACATCAAAGGAGGTGTATTGAGAGCTTCGGATGCGGAGAAGGTTACATACATTGGCTGGGATGAGCGCCATCATACATTTTGCCACCATCCCGTTCCATTATTGTCAGGGAGACTTATTCGATAGGCTCTGCAATACAGGCCTTTTCTTTTCCAGCAAACAGACGGATCTTTGGCGCCAAAGCACGCCATTTTCTCATCGAACCAGATACGAATCTCCGAGTTGCCCAATAGGGCCAATGCCGTGAAAAAGGAGCCGTCGTCTCGAATTGCTGGCATTCGGAGCTCCGTGGCGGAGGATCGCCCGCTTCTCCAGGGAAACCATGAGACTGACAATTGTGTATCTCACCTTTGCTGGGAATTTGGGTATTAGTCTGGCGGCAGGGGCCTCCCGATCCCGTTTGTGTTGTCAGCCCTTTCACACCTAACAGGCTCTAATCGCAACAACAGTCCAACCATGGAGATATGCACCACTTCCGCTCGGATCTGTGAAGCCGAGGGGATGGCTTCTGGGAGAGATGCGCGCCGCTGCAAACGGCCTTGCCGGGCATCTGAATGACTTTTACGTCTACGTCAATGAGTCGAGCTGGCTCAACACGCCAGGACGAGGTGGCTCAGAGTACAGCAACTTGAACGAAGCCTTGCCCTATTGGTTCAATGCTTTGGTCCCCACGGCCTATACTTTGGAAGATGCCAGGCTCAAGGCTCAAGTACATCAGGTTGCCAGCACCGTTCTCGGCCATCAAGCAGCCGACGGTTGGATTGGGCCTGAGGTAGGGGAAGCGAGAAATTTTTGGGCGCGTACCCCTTTCCTTCTCGGCGTGATACAGGTCGCGGAAGCGAACAAGACTTGGGAATCGCAAGTCGTGAAAAGCCTCAGGCGCTTCATGTCTTTGACCAATACCATGCTCAAGAATGATAGCAGAGGATTTGTGCACTGCGCCAAAGATGTCGACTGCACCTGGGGCCAAGCCCGTATCCATGACATGATGATTACCATGCAGTGGCTGCTCGAGCACCACCCATCATCGCAAGACTCGACCTTGTGGGAGAACATGGACATGTTTTACGCGCAGAGCCAGTACAAGTGGGACGAGTGGTACACGGATGGCGTCTTCCAGAAAGTCGTTGAAGCCGATCGGGACGCCATCATACCCTTTATCCACGGAGTCAACGTCGGCCAAGGTGGGTTACGCACAAGGGCCACATGTTGAAGTCAATGCTCACCTCGAGACCGTAGGTTTGAAAGCCTCTGCCGTCATCTATCGCATCAACGGCAGCGAATTAATGAGCAAGAAAACATTTGACGGCATCGACTGGACATTTCGCTACCATGGCTCTGCATCAGGATCCGTGCTTGCAGACGAACGGGAGCGAGGCCTCGGACCATTCATGGGGAGTGAGCTCTGCACCGCCGTGGAAACTGCCTACTCTCTCGCCTACACATTCCAAGTGCTGGGGAGGAACAGTGATGCCGATCGCGCAGAGCGCACAATTTTCAACGCCCTGCCCGTCATGGTAACCGGTGACAAGTGGGCGCATCAGTACATGGCCCAGCCTAATCAACCGTTCGCTCTCAATACGACAGCCAGTGACGGACACGTTCCGCCTCTGTTTACCACAGCCAACAGCGGAGTATCGACGACATTTGGCATGGAGCCGCAATACCCGTGCTGTACTGTCAATCATCCTCAGGGATACCCAAAATTCGTGTCGAACAGTTGGGTAGCCGTTGGTTCGACTGGCCTGGCTCATGTTCTTCTAAGCCCCTCAACCGTCTCGACAACCATAGACGGAGCTGCCGTCACAGTCGATTGTGACACGAGTTATCCGTTCGACAATACGCTCTCTTATCGGGTCAAAGCCAGTCGAGATTTTGACCTGTTCATCCGCGTTCCTGAATGGTCACCTTCCCTCCGCATCTCGGGGGTACCTGCTGAGCGTGAAGTAAAGACTGGCATGTACAAGGTTGCGATCAAGGCCGGCCAGTCGAGCTTCAGCTGCCTCGTCGAGACAGCCGTCCGCACAGAAGAACGTTCCAACAACACGGTCTCTGTGTTCTTCGGAAACATGCTATATGCTCTCGACGTCGGCGCGTCTCAAACTTCGTCATATCCGCACGCCTATTTCGATACGAAAGGTCCCGGCCTTTCTTACTTGCCCTTTCCGCAGCTTCGGGACTACTACATCAAAAACACCAAACCCTGGAATGTCGCGATTGATCCGTCGACACTCCAGTATCATGGGCCAAAGGATAATGAGCTTCCAGATCCAATCTTTGAGCAAGGAGCGCCACCAAATTACATGACTGTCGACGGGTGTGAATTATCTTGGGGTTTGCGGCTTGGGGTTTCGCCTGACTGGGCTCCCAAGAATAGGACGTGCATTGGAGAGAAGAAGGGATTCAGGCTAGTTCCTTATGGTTCCGCCAAAGTCCACATGTCAGATTTGCCGGTTGTCAGGTTCTGATGCACCATTGAAGGATGTTGACCAGGCATCCTATGGCTAGAGAGAGACACCATCACCTTTTTGAATCAACTTGAAGATGACTCGGTTTCTCTAAGCCTTATGAGACTAATGGACGAGCTTATTGGTTCCTGAATGCCCTTATTTAGTGCTCTCGTGAGGTGATGTATTCTCAGATCGGTGCTCCTTGCACTGCAAACCACCTCGGCAAGTAGAAGCAATAGCCGTCGCGTTGCTGACATTCAGTCGATATCAGTCCACGGCAAGGTTTGAGGAGCCTAGTGGTCTAATGCATGTCACTACTTCTAACAATAGAGGCTAAAGCCGACGGCAATTGGAATCTTGATGTCGCTTGGATGATGTTGCGTGTCTCTACCCTCGGTCCCTTGGATTCGTCATTTGCCGGGGCTTCTGCCTGGTTCGAAGCAGTGGAAATGAAATCGGCATGGCGTAGAGTTCGTGCAACATCTTGTATTCTTTGCTTCCCGAAGACGCTGCGAACTCATCAGAAGGAACCTCGACGGCTATTGTAGACGACGAACCGGGCTCAAAACACTTCATGCGTACAAGCATTCAACATTGGGGCTACGTAGGGCCAACAGCAACATGCGTCTCCACCAACACTGCCCAGACACGTGTACCCCCAGGAATTCACGCCGAAGGCGAACCATCCGGCTGGGACGGAACACTGCTTCCCCGCAAAACTTACGCGTGCTGGGGATATGACAGGAGAATTAGCTCTGCGGGGTTGCCGAGAGGGATAGGTTATGCCTGTGACGATCCATGATGGGATCTGGTCAGCAGGCTCATCCGGGTTTGCTCGGGGCGGCTATTGAGCTGCAGTGCAAGCTTGATGGCATTGATCCTCGAGAGTGTGCCAACTTCAATTGCCGCGGCTCCCGTCGGATGTCGATGGATTCGACGACGGTTGCGAGTTGTGGAGGTTCCCGGGTCAAGAGCAATGGATGGGTCTGGGTCCGCTTCAAGGTCCATGTCTTGGTATGATTGGACGCCTCTTAAGGAGACGCAGCGGCACTTGGGTCGCTGTTTCTCTACCGAAGCCCGGGAGACAGAACCAACATGCGTCTCGAGTCTGGGGTTGACTTGCATACATAGAAAACAACCTGGCGCCTCTCGAGTGGAACTTGTGAAAGTTGAAAGGCCATTATCCAGGCAATTCGTAACAAGTCCCCGCCACGATTAAAGGAACATGAAGAGCCTGGAGTCGGCAAACGCCTGAGTCGCTGCAACGCGGGGAGCCAAGGACCAGGGGCCGGGAAAGTAAAAACACTCCATCGGTCCATGCGCCGGGCTCGTCTCGCAGGGTCGAATTCTTGATCCTGTCGCGTACAACATGGAATGTACGTATCGGCGTTTGATACGAGTTGTCAGCAGTTGCTAGAGGCGCGTGACCAGACAACACGATATGTGAGTTGCAGCCATTGGAGTGTGTCATCGAAACTCGATCTTGGAGCTGCTGGTCTGCAATTTACTCTAGAGGCGGACCACATTATTAAGTCCATGCGCGGTAAAGTGTATGTGTAGTTGTAGGAGCGGCAATATATACCGGTATTCTGCAACTCTATCCCCATTACAACTGTTGTGCGTCTAATAAAGCTTCCCCTCCGCCCATTCTCTTTCCATTCACCCCTTCTCTTTGTTCTCGTGAACCCAACAGCGACCGTCTTGACCAACTCGGAGTAAAGATCCGACGAAAAACAAATCGCACGAGTTGCATAACGCTTCATGGGACACTAAACCCCGTCCGAGCAAAGTTGGAGCCCCCGACTCGCTCTTAGCAAGCATACGAGTCCCGTGCTAAAAGCCTCGAGCGGGCCCCGCGTTTGCCTTCCAAATTTTCTAGACGGCTTCTGCAGCAGGGACAGTCTTTTGGGGGATAGAACCCCCTTTGTCTTCAACCGGGCGCCCGCCGCCCGCCGTCCTCGAGGCGCTTTCAACTCGACTCTTTGCTCGCCATGGCGACTGACGCCGCGATTACCAAGCTTGACGCTGGCCACAATGAGCTCTCGAAGCAGAGTGACCTAGGCGGCTCGCATTCTTCGGCAGCGTTTGCCGGCGAGCCCAGGGAAGCGGTCCGACTGACTGAGGAGGACAATCGGCGCATTTGTCGCAAGACAGACCGCGCAATTCTCATCATTCTTGTCTGGGTCTATTTCCTGCAGATTCTCGACAAGTCGGTGCTGGGATATGGTGCGACATACGGCCTCAAAGAGGATACGCGCCTCACAGGCAACCAGTACTCTCTGGTCGGCTCAATTGCACCCATTGCGCAATTGGCATGGCAGCCCTTTTCAACCGTTCTCATTGTCAAGGTGCCCCATCGCATCCTCATGCCCGTCCTTTGCTTGGGATGGGGAATTGCCCAGGCTGCAATGGCCGCTTGCAACAGCTTCTCGGGCCTCATGGCTGCTCGCTTCTTCCTTGGTCTCTTTGAGGCCGGTTGCCTGCCTCTCTTCAGCGTTATCACGAGTCAATGGTATCGTCGCGCTGAACAGCCATTGCGTGTCGCTGCCTGGTACAGCACCAACGGCGCTGCGACAATCATCGCTGCCGCGCTGTCGTACGGCCTGGGGCAGATCAAGTCCGAGACCCTCGCGCCGTGGCAGATGTGAGTAGAACGTCGCGTGCCATCTGACTTAGACCTTACATCTCTTTCTAACCATTACAGAATCTTTCTTTTTGTCGGTCTCATGACCATCGTCTCGGCTCCCTTCGTCTACTGGAGGCTCGACAACGACATTCAATCGGCTCGATTCCTCTCCGAGCAGGAAAAAGCGCAAGCGATGGAGCGGTTAAGGGCCAACCAGACGGGCACTGGCAGCCGCGAGTTCAAATGGAGACATGTCGGCGAGATTGTCCTGGAGCCCAAGTCGTATCTCTGGGTAGCCATGACACTCCTGCTCAACGTTGGCGCGAGCGTTACCAACACCTTCGGCCCTCTCATCCTGGGCGGCCTCGTCGACGACAAGCATCACGCCAACTTGCTCAACATGCCTTTCGGGGCCTTGCAAATCATCATTATCGTGTTTGCCAGCTGGCTTGCGCAAAAGGCCAAGCTCAAGGGAGCCGTTCTCGCCTCTTTTATGCTACCTGTTGTGGCGGGCCTTGCCGTTCTCTTATCCGTCCGACGCGACAAGTCCGCGCAGGCTCCCCTCTTGGTTGGATACTACCTCCTGGCTTTTCTCTTCGGGGGCAATCCCTTGATTGTTACGTGGATCGTTGGAAACACAGCCGGGACTACCAAGAAGTCGGCCATCATGAGCATTTACAATGCTGCCAGTGCCGCCGGCAATATCATCGGGCCCCTTCTCTTCAACGACAAGGACGCTCCGGCGTACAAGCCTGGCCTGCGCGCCTGCCTGGGTATTTTTGTTGCTCTGGTAGCCGTCGTGTTCATCCAGTGGGCCAATCTTGTTCTCCTCAACAAGATGCAGGAAAAGAGACGAGCCCGCAATGGCAAGGAAGCCAAAGTTGTTGACCACTCGATGCAGCAGCACTTTGCGGGAACTGCGGAGAGAACTACTCGTGACGAAGAAATTTGCGCTGCGGACGAGACGTCGAGCAGCTCTCCGACTACGACGGATAAGAACGAGAAGTCTATAGACAAGACGGACAGACAAAACGACGAGTTTATATACATATACTAATTATCTTAAGTACGGAAATATATCAGTTGTAATGCCTTCTCACGTCCGGGGTCTCGACCCGATTTAGCTTCCGAGCTTCGAGTCTGCTGAGAATTTCTGGGTAACGCAATTTGCATAGCTATTCCTCTGACACGCGTCTAACCGACGCATTTGCTTCCTTTCCTTTTCGTTTATTCAAATCCACATTCACATTGATCTTGCAACGACGAATCCTAGTAGACCATCTACCTCTTCCAGCGCTCATTTCGCTCGGGTACCACCAACCAAAGTGAGTTCCGTAGGCAGGTGTGATGCGAAGGACGGAAGGCATGAACTTTCCATTACAGGTAAATGTCACCTCAGTCAAATGCTTCAAAACTCAAGTTTCTTGGATTGGTTGGCCCGGATGGAATGAAGTAAATTGTCGGATGTTCGAGTAAGCATGCTTGCCGATTATACATTATTTTTTTGCAAACGAAGGATAAAAAGTGCTTAACAGTAAACCATTAAACGTGTATGAGAACAAGCACACCGAACAGAAAGGAAAAGGGGCCTAATGATTCAACTGTTGATCTTTAGAAGTCTCCCCTTCAAGCTTGAGAAGAGATGTTCATTTATTCACACCGACATGTTCCCCTTCCCCTCGGTTTACCTCCGGTTTATGGGGGGTCGCTTCTACGCGTCGCATAACATCTCCAGGAGAAATGTCGTGTATCGACCACTATCTTTAATCTTTAATAGAGCTACACTTGAATGCTCACCGGACTAACGGCACCGTTTCGGATGGTGCCTGGGAATCGAAGGTGGTGATTTCTCCGCATTTAGCTTCCATGGAAATCTGATGCTTCTCTCGCGGCCCATTCGCCGTCCAGTAAGGAAGTTCCCATTCTTGAGGGAAAAAGCCAGCCGTCTCCCAATCCAGGATGCTCACAATCCTGAATGTGTTCGGGTCGACAAGGATATTTTGTCGGTCCAGATCCGTATGACAAAGGACGTATTCATCCGTATCTATTGTTATTGACGGCCAAATTCGCTCCTCTTTCCATTCCCAGAGCCGACGTGGAGGTATCACTGGCAATTCTGGGTTAGGACTGCCCATGAAGTTCCGCCTCAGACGCCTGAGCTGAGGAAAAATGTCCGATTCCAGCTGGGCCGTGACTCTCGCGGTGGCGATAGAGAGTACAGACTTATCGACGTGTTGCAGTTCGACGCCGTTTTCCACAAGAGCAGTCTTCAAATATAAGAGTCCGTTATCCTCCCATAGATCGAGAAATTCTGGCACGGGAATCGTAGTGTGCTTGGCGATGAATTGAAGCACGGCAGCTTCATTTCGAAGACGATCAGCGATGTAGGGGTTGGTCTTCGGATTACCGTAGATGTCCAGACCGAGCTCATCTTGGTGAGGCTGCCTTTTGACGAATACCTTTGTTGTGTAGTAGTAAGAGATGATTGGGCTAATAAGTGTTGCGATCTCAGCTCCGTCATCCGGTGCAAACGAAGGCCGAAACCTGTCGACTAGTTGACATCTCGATTGGAAATCTTGGGCATTTTGTTTAATCGTTTGCAAGTGCTGACTTAGGTGTTCCATATCCAGTTATCCAAGAGATAAATGCTAGCAGACAACGATGAGGTAGCCAGCGGGGTCACGATCCACAGAGGGATAAAATAAGCCTGAGAGGGTTACAATTGGATAATTGAAGTGCTGCTTTGCAAAAGGGGCGGCTGCGCGGACTAATCTACTTCTGACATGGCTCCCCAGGCAGCGGTTTTCTACCGCGAATCGACACGGCATGCCTTGTGATCGAGTTGATCAGCGTCTGCGCTCCGTGTCCTTGGCTAATAGGTCCGGTACCGCAGCCGCGTCCTCGAGGTCAGGCTCTGTCTCCTGATCTTCTTCCAGTCCCACATCGGCAGCCTCCACCTGACTCTGGGGGATGGCGTCAAGCATAAGTCCGATGGCCTCCGGGTGCTCCGTGGATGACCGGCCGAAAGCGGGGTAACGCGCCGGGCCAGCCGGGGCCGCGAATACGGAACTCTGGTAACTACCATGACGGAAGTTCAGGACAGGATTGGTTTGCGGAACGATCGTTTCACCTTGCGCGGTTTCTCCGAGGCACCTTCGGACACTTGTGTAACCACTCATCCTCCAAGGGCCGCCTCCCGGTGTCACTTAGAGAGCGCAGTGCCATGTGTCCGCCTATCTATGTCGATCAGCTCATGAAATGGAAGATTTCGGCCAGAACAGTGCTTCCCATATTTTGTCGTGATATACTCAAGTCATTTCATGACGATTGTAAACAAACTGCGCTGAGAAGCCCGGTCATTCTGCAGATGGCAAGCAAAATTGTAATACAAGGCCAAGCCAATGCTTACAATAAGCTTCTCATCCCAACTTGACTTCAATGCTTCGAATCAACAATTCTCGATCTTCATTTCTCCCAAAGTCGCTCAGCTACATTGCGTTCGTCTCGACACCGCCATACTTTGTTGATTTGGGAATCTTCTCCCACGGGGCAAACACATTCTTGGACTTTTCTAGTACTCGTCCCAGCTCTGGGCAGTGCCTCACGAGGATATCCTTCATGGTTGTGTGCTGGACCCAGTGCAGTCCCTCCTTGCTGTATGTCTCGGCGTTCCAGTCCTGGGCGAAGAATCTGTCGCTCTTGAGCCTATTGCTGGCCATGACGATGAAGATGCGGAACGCCGTGTCGCTAAAGCCAAAACCCTTGGGCAGCGGCTCGCTGTGCGATCCGACAAGAGTATCGACGGTCTCTATGTCGTCGTTGTACGCCTCGCGTAGCTCCTGCGCAAGCTTCTTGTTGCCTCCAGTGAGCTCCTCGAACGTTTTTGGCGCCGTCATGCCGAGCAGACGGCGGAACTGATTGTATCGCGGCACGCCGCGTTCGCGGTCGCGCAGAATGTCAACCGTGCCCAAGTCTCGGACCTGTTCGTCAGGAGTGTGCAGGCGCCGCAAGAAGTCTGGGTAGTTGTTGTTGGTAATAGCACCCGCGTAGTTGATGCCAAACGAGTAGAAGCTGTCGGCAAGACTCAGCCCGGCCTTGAATGGTTTTCGGGCGTCGCTGAAGATCATGTCCTCAATGGGGACCGTGGAGTGATGTTCACCAGACGCCGCGTTGAAAAAGGCAACATTGTCTATGCCAAGTCAGATGTCCACTGTCCAACTCGTGACAGTCTGGATGCTTACCTGGGATGAGGGAGTGCATCCTGTACACGGATACAAACTCCTCCGTCAGCGAGTAAGGTGCGCCAAAGTAGTCGACGCCCGAGCCGGGAATCCCACTGATTGTCTCGCTCGTCTTGGATATTCTTCCGAGGAGCTTGGTCAGGGTCTCTCCAGCGAGACCCCACCAATTTGCGTTCATTCCGATCTGTAAAGCCGGGTGTGCCAGGACGGCCGGCGTCCACTCGACCGTATGGATCTTGGCCATTAACGCACAGTTGACCAGCCGTGCCGTGTCGAAAAGCTTATCACTACATGAGAACCACGAATCAACAAAGGAAGGACTTGTTATTGCTTCTCCGACGGAGCGTTCAGTACCAGACGTCGGAGCCGTTACTTACCCACTCCAATCCGGATGAGCCTTCCGGAGCATATCGCAGATGGTATTGTGCTCGAGCACGAAGAGAGTGTGCAGCAGTTCCAGGCCAAGCCACCAGTTATTGATGAAACCAGTTGCTGGGATACCGGTATCGCCGTGAATGATGGAGCCCAGCTTTCCGTCCTTTGTCAATGCCAGCTTACCGTCTTGGTCTCTTGTCCGCAGAAGGTGAGTTACACCCTCCATTGAGCCATAAATCTGCGATCCGTCCCACCAGGCCGTGTTTTCATTCTTATACCCTGGTGTCTCAATGTCCGAAGGGTCTAGCACGTCGTCGGGCTTGGTCTTGGGCAGTTTCATGTGATCATGCGGCCATTTGTCCCCGGGCGGTAGAGGAATGTCGAATTCTTGGTTACTCTAGAAGATGGGAAGTCAGAAATCCGTCTCGCCAGATTTGGGAGTCATTTGTAGGATAGGATAGGGATTAGAGACAACCTTTTCGTGATTGAACCAGTCGTGAGTCTGGAATTGGATCCAAGCGGCAGCTAACAGATTGAGTGTCGTCGCCGGTATAAACCCCTGAGGCTTTCGAGCCATGAACTTTTCGCTAATCATTCGCGGATTGGGAGTCCATAGCTCTTCTTCAGTCGGCTTGCGGCAGTGATGACGGGGAAACTGGCGTCCGAATCGCATTCCTGAGCAGCCCATCAAAGGCTTATCCAGGGAGTTGAACTTTCCGTCGGAGTTTCTGGCATGGCGAAAACGCTCGTCTTCGAGGGGATCGTCGACAATGTTGCCCTGCACAGTCTGGGAGCTGTAACCGCTGTGGAGGTTATTCTCTCTCAAGGATACTCGGAGAGCAACGAGGTTCAAGGCCCCGATGGGCCCCGGGAGCTTATGCCATGGGATTAATTTGTTTACGACCCCGAAGAATTTGACAAAAAGCCGATCAAGCAGGCCGGGCTTGTATGGGGGAATGTCCGTATTAGCCATGAGGATAGTTCTTCAAAGATGTTCAAGGGCCCTCGAAATTCCGATTCACGGTGCGGTTTTGGGAGCCCCGTTACAAGTATGCAAACCCTACATGAGAGGCTTGGATTACGAGGCGTCTATTTAATCATAGAATACATCATACTCCGTCATTTCCACAGCCTCCGTATGCATCCCGTTGGGTTGGTTCATCAGCTTAGATTTGGTGAGACCATGGTCAGCCAGCCTTCTTGTCGAAACGCAACACCATTGGACCTTTGACGGGCGATTATCAAGGGTATCACCTTCCGTGCGACGCGGGAAGAGTTCACTCACTCTGCGCTGCGCAACGTGACGCATCAATCGGATCGTCGAATGCTCGAGCAGCCAGGTTTCAGTCTTCAGCCAACCTCTGCGCTGACGGTCCGACGGATCCAGGATAAGGAAAGACGAAGTTCGTCGAGGTGCATCCGAATCTCGTCATGGTGGCCCAATCCTTATACTTCTTGCGGTCCAGGTTGCGCTCGCGAGAATGGGACGTGTGTTTATTTGTCAATGTCCTTTGCCCAGAAATGGCGCTCCGCTGTAAGAAGTGCCCGTGGATACGTCAGCAGTATGCAGACATGGTCATCCAAAGTGGCTTTCCGAGAAGTCGGAAATGACGACGTGCGGCGTCTGGACGCTCGAAACTGCAGTGTGCCGAGTCCATCACATGTAACCCCTTGTACGTCTTTGGTATATGAATGCTTCGCTCGCAGTACCGAATGACACATGTGACGCTGCTGAGATGGAACGACTTCTGCGAGCTCATATGTTCGTGCAGTCTTATCTCTCTGTCGGACGAATCGACCGTCCATGATACTAATTCCCCGAATTGTTTCAGCTTGCAGAAGCAGAGGACCACGCATGTTCTGGCAGGCTTTCGAGCCGTCCGTCACAGAAACTTTCGAGCCCGACGCATGCATACGTCAAAATCCAACGAGGCCCATGAATCGGCCAGCCCGCAGGCAGCCAGCTTCCGTGGTTTAAAAGCGTTGATTGGGGCCGTGTGCGTCGGGCTCCTTGGCCTCCTCGGCTAAGCCGACGTCTCGCTCTATTCCCATGTGCTCCGACTCTATCCAGAGGCAGAGAAGGAACGACAAGGGGGCAGGCACGTCATCGAAGCTGCGCCGGCTCCCGATCGAGGAAATCGGCATGGATCACGCCCAAGATGCTGACCAACAATACGTCCGCGGAAATATCGACAACAGGGGGCCTTGTCCTGCCATGAACGCTCTGGCAAACCACGGCTATCTGTATGTTTCGATGGTCTTTGTGCTTTACCGCCATTCTGACTACTGTCGAACAGCCCTCGAGATGGCAAGAATCTCACCATTCCTCAAGTAAAAGAGGCTCTCAAGGAAGCGTTGTCAATGACACCGGCTCTAGCCGCACTCACCTCACGTCAGCTTCACAAGATTGTCCGACCCGACGGCACCTTTTATTTGACGGACCTGCGACAGCATGGTGTCATTGAGCATGACAGGTCCTTGACTCGTCTTGACTATCGGCAGGGCGATAATTATTCGCTCCAGCCGGCCATGCTTCACGCGCTGCTGGACGATGCGCGCGGTAGCTCGCTCACGGTGAAGAGCCTGGCTCAATCGTACAACCGAAGGGCCAAGGAGCACCGAGAATCCGGAGGCGATCGACTCACGGTGGAGATGTGGTTTGTGAACTTGATCCAGACTGTGTCCTTCTTCAATGTCGCGCAATCGGGCGGGCTGCTGTCCAAAGAGGCAGTAGAAGCGTTTTATGGAGAGGAGAGGTTACCGGGCGAGGTTTTGAGCAACAAGCGGCGAAGAACGTTGCCCGGTCTCTTTACGAATGTCCTCAAGCTGCTGTACCACATTTACATGGGTGGACGATCATGAGATGTTCTTGATGAGCCTACAGTACTCAATATAATGTCTGCGCAACCTTCAATCTTACATGTACGTGCCAGAGACTGAGGAAAGATGAAGAGCGCTGAATCGGCGGCATACAACATTGAAGCGTCTGGCTATTCTTTGGTCGTTCTTCCCAGCGAAAGTTTGAGGTCTCGTTTGACATGGAAGATGCCGTCATGGTAACCACAGTCTTGAAGGCAGGATCCGAGGTTATCGAGGCATTAACAATGTGGGCTCTCAGAGTCAAGTCAACGGACATTGACACCAGCGTAGGACCTACCTTCAATCAGGCTAGAAACCGTCACGAGACTCGCATCGTGCAGCGGCGCTGAGGTCGTCGCTTCGTACAAGGTTTAAGCAAACCGCAGCCGCAAGTTTGTGCCAATCTTCACCATATCGTGGCGCCGCACCTGACTGTAGTCTTTTTTCATGCCACTGCCGACATCAAATTCTTTGTCAGACGGCTAACGACCAGATACGTCTTGTTGAAAATATATCGCAGGGACCTCGTTGGCGGCTTCGACCATCTCAGGACCCATCTTTCACTTGGCATTGTGGGTTTCGCACAGTCGACTGCGTTGACGGATCCAGACAATCAGTGGCGCGATTCAACGGTAAGAGCACGTAATTGCCTCCTTAAACACGTCCAAAGTCCTACCTTGAAATGTCACCCGAAAATATTATGTGGGAGGTTTTCAACCGACTTTGCCCCTGCTTTGACTGCCATCATGTCTCTGACAAAGGCGTCGGCGCCAGCAACAGGTTGTCTTCATCGAAACGAGAATCAGCAAAGCACGCCATGAGTTTGTCGCGGAACTTTCCCATTGCGCCCCTGATAAGACTCGCATAGAAACTGGACTGGCCGAACGTATCAGATTGAGACGGTCGACTCTTCGGCACTCATAGGCGGCCATCATCGCATTGACACTGAGGCGAAAACTCAACTCAAACTTACAGTAGCACTTTCCTTTGCGAACCGAATGATTCGACGATCCAAGTACCATGGACGAGAAAACGCCAGTGGTCGAGGACACTCGACCGCCAGAGTCGGTGTCTACTAGTAGTCAACATGAAAGTCCGGCTCAAGGTTTTGCGGGTTTGTCACTGAGCGAGAAGGCGACATTCCTTGGCGCCAATCCAGAAGACGTTCTCGACGCCGAGGAAGCTAGCAGGACGTTGGATACGCAGGATGCTCTCAAGGTAAGATGAAGCGTGAGGTGCAAGAAGGGGAATAATAGATAATTGATTCTCTGCAGCGCGCTCAGCACCTTATACAACTACACGAACACGACCCCAACTTCAACTCACAGTCTTTGGAGCGCCTTCAATCCTTCGTCAACGAGCCCGGACTGTTCGAAAAGCCCGACGCTCACGCAGGCCTGCTCTCCGCCTTCAAGACCGAGGTCTCGCTGCTCACCAACAACTCGCCCTACGCCGAGGTGCGCGCCGTCGTCGGCAACAAGGACGATGTCTCTGCGCCGGCGGGCTCGATCCGGGCCTGGACCATTGGCATGTTCTTCGTCGTCGTGCTGAGCTTCGTGAACCAGCTCTTCTCGGTGCGCCAGCCCAGCATCCGCCTCGACGCCGCCGTCGTGCAGCTGCTCGCCTTCCCCCTCGGCAAGGCGTGGGAGAGGTGGATGCCCGTCGGCGAGTTTACGCTGCTCGGCGCGCGGTGTAGGCTCAACCCGGGCAAGTTTACGCAAAAGGAGCACATGCTCATCTCCATCATGGCCAACGTCGCAAAGGGGTTGCCGCACTCGCGATTCATCATTTTCACCACTTGGCTCAAGAAGTACTTCAACTTGCCGTTTGCCGCGTCTTTTGGCTTTCAGATTACACTTGCGGTAGGTTCGAAAGTGCAAGTGATGGACGCGAGACTGACTCTTGGTAGCTCTCCATGAACCTGATGGGATTCGGGCTTGCCGGATTGACAAGAAGGTTCCTGGTCTATCCATCCTTTTGCATCTGGCCTCGCTCCCTTGCGACTGTGGCCCTCAATCAGTCTTTACATGACGGTCCGTATCGGCCTTGTAGCATTCGAGATGGACCGCTAACGATGCGCAGAGGACCATACCAAGGTTCCGGGTCCATTCAAAAGGCTTTACAGCATGTCTCGTTACCGGCTGTTCCTGCTCGCTTCTACCACCATGTTCGTCTGGTTCTGGTTTCCAGGATACATTGTCTCTGCGCTATCGCTCTTCAACTGGCTTGCATGGATTGCGCCGTCCAACTTCAACCTCACAGCCATCACCGGCCTCCAAAAGGGACTTGGATTCAATCCTCTCCCCACAATGGACTGGAATATCGTCACTCACAACGTCGACCCCCTGCTGGTCCCTGCCTATGTGACCTTCAATATGACTTTAGGGGCTCTACTTGGCGGCGTTGCCATTATCGCCATGTACTGGTCTAACACATACTACACGGGCTATCTCCCAATCAACACCAACATGATGTTTGCGCATAACGCCACGCCGTACAAAGTTTCTGCCATTCTGGACCACAATGGGCTCTTGGACGAGGCAAAGTACCAAAACTACAGTCCAGTCTACATAACAGCAGCCTCGATTACCTATTAGTAGGTCCCAGATTCAACTGTTATGTCCGACAATCCACTGACTATTACGCAGCATCTTCTTTTTTGCCGTGTATAGTGCAGTCATCTCATATGCTGCGCTATATCACTGGAACGACATTAAGCTCGGATTCAGCTCCTTGTGGAACAGCTTCAGGCGCGACAAGAGAGACGAAGCATCCAAGGACTTTCATACCAGACTCATGAGTGTGTACAGGGAGGCCCCCGAATGGTGGTACCTTGTTCTTAATGTGAGTACACATGTTTTGTTTACATTCACTTTTGTGTTGCTGAAACCCGCAGATTATTGCAATCGCTCTCGGTGTTGCCGCTGTCGCGGGATGGCCGACTCATTCGAGTGTAGGCGTCGTCTTCTTTGGCATTGCACTAGCCGTCATCTTCACCATTCCCACGGGCATCATCTTTGCGACGACCGGGATCGAGGTCGAGTACAATGTGCTTGCAGAGTTCATTGGGGGAGCTTGGCAGCCGGGCAATGCTTTGGCGGTAAGAATACCTTGCCGTACGAGGCAATTGAGCAGGGCTTACTCGAGCAGATGAATCTCTTCAAGGGCTTTGGTTACGTGACTGTCGCTCACGCGCTCGACTTTGCCAACGACCTGAAACTGGGACACTATCTCAAGGTTCCACCCCGTCAGACGTTTTGGTGTCAGATTTCTGCCAGTGAGTCTTTCCGCAGAGAGCGATTGTGCACGGCTAACTCAAGCGCGTCCAGCCGTCGTCTCGGCATTCGTCTGCACGGCCGTCATGAACTTTCAAATCACCAAGATTCCCGACATCTGTGAGGTCGGACAGAAGGACAAGTTCAGCTGTCCTGGAATCCAGTCGTACTTTACCGCCGCCGTCCTCTTCGGGTCCTTGGGGGCCCGCAAGGTCTGGGGTGCCGGTGCTCAGTACACTGCCATGCTTGCCGCCTTTCCGGTCGGCCTCGCGTTTCCAATCATCTACTATTACACGACCAGACGGCTGCCAAAGACGCATTGGCTCACAAAGATTCACCCCGTCATCATCTTCAGCGGCGGTCATACATGGTCGCCGTACAACTTTGGCTACATGTGGCCAGCCTTGCTGCCCAGTTGGCTATCTTGGGTATACATCCGCCGAAGATATCTCGCCTTTTGGTCCAAGTACAATTATGTAGTCTCGGCCGCCTTTTCGACAGCAATAGCCATTGCTGCAGTCGTCATCTTCTTTGCACTGAGCTTCCACGGCGCAAGGGTGCGCTGGATCGGGAACAATCCAGAGAGCGGTTGCGAGTCGACAGCCTGCACACGGCTCAAGCTGCCCCCTGGCGAGTATTTTGGGCCTCGCATCGGTACTTACGTGTCATGATGTAGATAAATCTCATGAATAATCCTGACTGGATAGACAGGCAGTAAGCATATGAACCGATGGATTTATTTGTGCGAGTGATTTGTGCTGGCAATGCCGAGGCCCAGATCCCAAGCCTCGCGCTTGAAGAAGTCGCTCGTCCGAGTGATACGAGGGCTGTGCTTAAGATGCCGTCTTGGCATGAACATATTATCGGGCCAAAGTAATGTCTGCGCTGTTTGCACCATGCCCATGGGGTTGAGATTGATGATGCTGGCAGGATCGGCTCGCAAAAGGCGTAGATGACAGGGCAAGGACCACCATCGAGATTCTGCAGGCCTCGAAACGTACAGCCTCAACCAACCCCGGCCCATAGTAGAGCTGATATTGAGATTCGAGCTAATGCAGGCGGGCGACGGAGCAAAGGAGGCCCCGCACGTCACGGCTCGATCTGCAGGACGACGACGGGAAGGCATTAACGTCAACTGCCTTCCATGTATGTTTGCGGCCGATCCAACCGGCGCCACGTTTGCCCGAGTTCGAGCCCGAGTCCAAAGCCAAGTTGAAGGGCACTTGGGGCAGCAGCAATGGGCAATAAGCACCCGACGCTCCTGCCAGCCCCCCCCCCTGGCATGGATCTGACCTCCTTCCCGTCACGCCCCGAGCTCTACCCGCGTGTGAGCAAGAGGCAGCCCGTGCGAGCTGCGTGCAACAACTGCCGCCTCAAGAAGACCAAGGTTCACAACGCCGTCCTGAATATTGACAGCGTTTACCTGATTCTGACTTTTGGTCGCTATCGTCATCAAGTGCGATGGCAGACGACCAACGTGCGCGCGCTGCGCAGAGCACGCTATCGCCTGCCAATATACTACGGCCAACGAGAACGAAACGTCATCCATGGCCCTCAAGTCCCATATCAAAAGCTTGGAAACGAGGCTCCAAAAGCATGCCGACATTCTCCAAAGTCTTCGCTCTGCCCCAGAATGCGATGCTCTCGATCTGTTGCGCCGCCTACGAGCTTCCTCTCAGCTTTCCTCTGCGTTGGCGTCCATCAAGGGCAGCATGGCTACGGGGTATCGACCGTCGGAGCTTCTGACTGCTCGTGCCATGCTGCCCCCGACTCATTCATCAGTCGAGTTTGAACTGACCCTGCTCCACGAGATAGTATATCCTGGACTGCTCCCGCTGGACATTGGCAACATTGACATTGATCACATGCTACGGGCTGCGCCACGGACAACACACCAACTCATGTCCCCGGCCGACGATGGAGGCAAGCGGCTGCAGCCTGGTCCGACTACTCCAAGTCCTCGGGACCAACTGGGCCCGCCAGTCGCTCCTAGGTACTGCGACGACCGTCTCAGGTGCCTCAGGCTGGACTATTGGACAACGATACCCATCAGCGATTCATTTGCCGCCAGCGCCCATTCCCTATACCTCGAGACAGAGCATCCATTACTGTGCTTTTTTGATGCGAATCTTGTTATTGGGGATTTGGTTCATCAGCGGCATGACTTTTGCACGCCATTCCTCGTCAGTGCGCTGCTCTACACAGCTTGCGTGAGTAAGGCCCCAAGACGCGTCAAGGTATGCCGCTCACCAGAAGCCAGCAATGTTATACTTCTGTCGACATCAACGCCATCTCATACAGCAATGCCTTCTTCAGCGAGGCGACTAAACTGAAGAGAGCAGAACGCTCATCCAATAATCCCGCAAATCTAGCCGCAATGATGCAATTTGGTTTTGGGTGCACGATGAGCGGCGAAGAAGACCTCGTCTTCGAGAATTTTAAAGACGTGCGTCGCAAGGCGGCCGAGATGAGCCTCTTCGGAGTTCAGGTGACGGCGAAACAACTCGAAACTTTTCGAGCCTTGCCCCCTGATCGACTCCGAGAAAGCGCTCATATTGCTTGGGGCGCGTACAACTCGTTGAGGCAGGTTTTCGTTTCATGCATCGTGTGCGATTTACTAACCCATTTTATGACGCAGCCTGCATTCAATGTTTTTCCACGAGAAGCCGATCCCATTTCCTCCACAGCTACCGATACCAGGTGAAACGAGGCAAGCCACGGACGGTCAATTCACCCCATGGGCTCCCCATCCATTGCCCGAATACATGGGCGATACGTTCGTAGCTATCAGTAAAATCTCGACCATATCGCAAGATGTCTTGACCGTCTACACGGATGAGTCGGGATCCGCGGGGACGAGCCAAGGTTCACTGGCGTTTGCTGAGTCCAAATTCCAAGAACTTCTCGCTTCTGCAGACGACTTTTCCAAGCGAATGATGCAGAATACTCAAAGTCCAGCCCACGTGCTCGTCTTTTTGTGAGTATTAACGCTTCTCTTGTGGCATTGCAAGCTAATGTGATTTAGTGGCTTCTTTCACGGTCTCGTTCTCGACATATTCCGACCATTCACAAAGAGTATGCGCTCAAAACGCTTGGAAACGTTCTCGGCCCTCAACAGCTTCCCCGAAGAAGTCTTCAGCGCATCTGTCAACCAGCTCAAGAGACTGCTCTTCACGTATGTCTCTCAGCTCCAGCCCAGTCTGTATAGCTTGATTTTTGGCACGTCTGTGCTGCATATTAACAACGTTTTGCTTCGCGGCGCGGATACCTTTGAGGCTCGGTTCTATTTTTTGCTTTGCATGGGCTACATGAAGAAGATGCATACGCGATACCCTGTATGCGCAGATATTATGCGTGCTCACTTGACGATGGCGCTTGAAAACACGGTTGTGACAAGCGCAGAAGCCCAGCAGCTACTTGACGATATCAAATCCGGCGGCCTACATCACATGGGCGCTGACAAGGCTATTACCACGTGTATCGTGGACTTTGATCGGGCATTGACTGGTTCGAGTGGTGCACGAGCCCATGCCATGGCCCAGAGGTTGACGACATGTCTATACTCTACGAATTTACACGAGGCGGGGATTACGACGGAGATTTGGAGACGAGGGTTGACTTGAAATAGTTCAAGGTCGAAGCAAGCCCTGTTTCGGTAGTCTGTCCATGTTGTCAAAACATCCCGAACTTGGGCGAGGAGCGCACACTGCGATGGAGCATAGCCTTCTCTGCCTCTTCGAAATATGTTTGTGTGATTAATGTTGAATCCATTTGATATGCAAGTCCAGCTGGAGAATTGCTTGGGGACAGCCAGTGCCTAGAATTAGCTTCCATAACCAATCATTACAGGATCCATGTTGAATTGACGATATCCCTACTACCCGCGACTGGGCTCTAGGTTAGGAAGACCTCGGCCCCTGAGCGATGACATAATAATGTAGGGGTCTTGCCGCAGCCGACGACAGCCGCTCGACGACATGCACCAGCTCTAGAGCTCTCTCTCCTCCTATTGAGCTAGAACTCCGGCTGCAGAAGTTTCGTCTTGACATTGAGCCAATACCCTTCTTCCCCCCCCCCAAAGAGCTTGACCAGCCGAGGGTCGGCAAAGACGACCACCGTCAATCAATCGCATCTACTCTTCCAGCCACAATTACCGCGATCCAATCCCACTGCCGCCATGCCTCCGCGCCTCCGGCTCCGCGTCCGTCTGCCGCAGACAAGCTCACCTCCTCCTCCGTCGTCGTCGTCGTCGTCGTCAGCGGCGACCCCCTTTCTCCTTTTCCGGCGACCGTACTCTTCCGCCGAGCCGCTGATCCGCATCACTCCCCACCCCCCCCGCCGCGTCGTCAGGCCACATCCGGGTGCTGGAGCTCAACCGGCCGTCGGCCCGCAACGCAATCTCCAAGGCGCTCCTGGCGTCGCTGCGCGCCGAGGTCGACGCCGTGCAGGCGCAGTACGGCCGGAACGGCGACGAGCTCGGGCCCGCGACGGTCGCCGAGATGGGTCCCACGAGGGCCCTCGTGCTCGCCAGCGCCGTCGACACCTGCTTCTGCGCCGGCGCCGACCTCAAGGAGCGCCGCGGCTTCACGCAGCAAGAGTATGTGCTCCGTCATGTCCGCCATGGAGCACTTTGAAACAAAGAAGAAGAAGACAAGGGGAGAAAGAAGTGGAAGAAGTTGGACTAACGTTGCTCGTGTTGCCCAGGACGGCCGACTTCCTCTTCAACCTCCGCTCCACCTTCACCGCCCTCGCTGACCTGCCCATACCCACCATATCGGCCATCTCGTCGCTCG
>KQ030508.1:549358-637713 GCA_000956045.1 Hirsutella minnesotensis 3608 | reverse complement strand
CCGCCGATGTCCTCCCCGCCGCCCGTAGGCTCGCGCTGGCAGAGGCCGTGCGCCTGGCCCAGGAGATTTGCGAGGGCGGGCCCGTCGCCGTCAGGGCCGCGCTGCAGGCCGTCGCCTGGGCCAGGCCGGATAAGGAGGACGAGATGTACCAGAGGATCGTGGACACGGAAGACCGCAACGAGGCGCTGCGCGCGTTCCAGGAGAAGAGGAAGCCAGTCTTCAAGGGTCGGTAACGGCGTCTGAGAACGCCGGCATGGATTTTCGTCCAGACACATGGCATACATCGACGAACGTCCATGTACTAGGCCAAATGTGCAAAACGAATTTGAACACGCGCAGACACGATCTAGGGGCTGCTTTGAGTTATGATCACAGCAACCACAAACTGGTGCTGGCCGAGTGTTTTACCATGTTTAGCTCAGACAGCTCTTCCTTCATACTCCATGGCCTTGACGCCGACGCATACCCCAACAACGACAAGCTTGCTTCGTTACCCATACCCGTTTAAAATGCATAAAACAATCCCTCGTGCTGCAATCCATCACACCGCAAGTACCATAATGACCTGACGCTTTTCCATGTCTCCACACTAATGATGCCCAAAGGGAGACAAATTCGGTTCTCCCTTGTCTTGATAACCACCGCCGGTTGCAACACGCTTCACTCTATCCGATACTCTGGTGGAGAGGCACCGAAATCCTCGCACGCCGCATTAGAGGCAGCACGCCCGGCGTCCAGAACCACAAGGTCGCCATCGGCATCTGTCGAAGCACCTTGTACAGCCGACCGCGCTTGCTCGCTAGGTTGGTCATCGCGCTGTCGCTTGGGGACATCAACGAAATTCTCCTTGTCCTCGTCGCGCACGTAGCAGAGGAAATATGGCTCTCCACTGGTGCTGAGCGTGTTCAAGACCTCAGCTGTGTCTCTATTTTCCTTGACTTCGGCGTCGTTGTACCAGCGCCAAACACGATCTTCGAAATCGCAAATCCATACCCAATAGTGACCAGACATCAACTGACCTCGATGGCAGATGACGGCGTGCAGCCGGTAAGGGACGTTTTTCATGCTGTCATGATGCTGATCGAGCTCCTTCTCACGTTGCGCGAGCTCTTTGTCCATCATCTCGCGGATGGCCGCGTGCGTCGCTCGAGCGTCGATCGGCTTAGATTCATCGCCCATGTCAGGAGCACGAGTCCGGTTTGCATCGACAGGATTTATGAGCAGAAAATCGTCGTCCACCGGCCCATCAAAATCCCATTGTTCGCCTGAGCCAGTTTCTCGACTTTTCAACTCTTTTAAATCAGTGTTTTCGACGCCGCTCTGGTTATCAGGTTTACTAGCACATGCCTCAAGGAAGTTCATGTACGATGGCTCCGATTCCGTCTTGGCAAGCAGCGACTTGAGATCAGAGATGCGATCGGCAAGTGCCCAATCTTCGACACGACGACGAAAGACGGGAGAATCGTGCGGTGCATCCATATATCGGTCGAGATAGAGGATCTCCGGTATGACAACAGGATTGCCGTTTTTGCTTCCCATGGATTGTGATCGTTGAATGAGGACATGGAGAACCGGCGGTAGAGTCTGAATCGCGGTATACCTCGACAGCTTGCTCTCTTCGAGGATTTGCTGGTCGAAATTGCGACCCAACGCATCGTAGAGTGAACAGGGGCCATCTGGAGCGGGGAAAGCCGTGATGGAGCGATCAAAACTGATCTCATGCTGGTAGATGTTTTCGTCAAACTTTTTTGTGTAGTTGACTGTTGTCACGAAAAACGTCTGCATTATCTTCTCCAGTTGGATGCCAGTCTTTTCGTCCACAGAGCTTGGCCGAATCGCAGCTTGAAGACGATTGATGATGCTCCCCATAACCTCCTCCACGTCTTGTTGGTCTGTTCCCGACGAACGCTTCTGGTGTTCCAGAGCATTGAGGACCTTCTGGTCAATCATCTCGGCATCCTGGTTGTTGTCGTCATTCGTGCCTTGGCCGAATTGCTCCATCATGCCGTTTGATTTGGGTGATACTTGGGAAAGGCCCTCTTTGATCGCTGCGTTCGACGTGGATGGTCGAGCATCAATCATCTTGGTATCCTCTACTTCTTCCATTTCTCCGATGCCCGAGTCGGTCGAGCAAGCTTCTCGCTCAAGAGTATTCGGGTCAACCTTTTCAAACGAGTGATCTGATTTGGCATCGTCTTGGTCTACCAGAGTCTTGGAACTTGAATTGCTCTCCAGTTCCATAGAATGAGAGGCAGACTGCGCGTTTTGACCCGTCATTTCTACATCTGTAATTGAGTTGGGCGGCAGAGCCGGCGATGGTCGCGCAGGAAGGGGTGGTGGCTGCAGTGCAGTAGCTGGCTGCTCTGAAGCCTGCTTAGGGCTGTGCAAAAGCGTATGCGTCGAGAGCAAAACAGCATTAGCGAGGCGCTGCGAAGGTCGCGTCGCGGCCTGATTAGAAGACTCGAGGTTGCGAAATAGAATGGCAAGCTCTTTTGCAACTAGAAGCCTATCAGTATCCGTCACCATTGCGAGCAGTGGAATCAAAGAATACTCACAAGCTTGAGCCACGACCGCCTCGCCACGATCCATCTGCATTTTGTTGCCGCCCAACAGTCGCGATTTGATGGCGCTGTCGGTCAAGTCAAGTCTTAGATCGTCGTAATGCAGGACAATATCCCGAATGGGCTTCACGGTGAAGAGATACTGCAAAAGACTGTTCAAATAGCACGTGTTGCCAATATTGTGAAGCCCGACGGGAAGTGTCCAGTCAACGGGCGCGCCGTTGACAATTGCTCGCGACTCTTGGCTGCTAGTACCCACGACGCCGAGCTGTTGACGGAGCTCCGTGACGGCTTCCTTGAGTGCCGGGCATTTAGTGTGGTCCGCGACCGCTTCCAGAGCGTCGAGGTAGACCTCTGTTTCCTCTGGGCCTTTGCTTGTTCCCAGCTTTCGCAATGTCAGCGCTAAAATATATCTAGGACCCTTCCATTTCACGACTAAGGCCGCGCACAGTATTTGGTGGCTCTGGTCGTCAACCTGCTAGGATAAGGGGCTCGTGCTCACTTTCTTCTTGGCGATATCGACCGCCGTTTGCCAAGGTGCTGATAGGGGACTCAGACCGAGGATGGCGCCTGCAGTTTCGAGTGACATTTTTGAATCGGACTCCATGAGGAGCGCAGCTTGGTAGAGGTCATCCGACGAAGTCCGCGCAATTAGCATCAGCATAGACCGCGCGGTGACTGCGTCAGTCGGATCACGAGCCACTTTCTGCCTGAATGCCTGTATGATGGTATCGGAGCTGTAGTTGTTTGGCGGCTGAAGGCCGAGGAAAGCCAAGGCCTGCGAAACGACGCCGTCATCATCACCCGTGCCTTGTCGCTGGAGCTGGCTTTCAAAGACGGATGACTGAGTCATTGCGTAGTCAGAGAGACGCTCGTCCCCAGTGTCATTAGCAATTCCCATCAAGGCTTCAACGAGCACTCGTCTCCGGGTGGGAAGAAGTTCCCATTGACGCTTGTATGCGCTAACGATAATCTCGCGGGACTGGTTTGGTAGGACTCCAAGTTGCTTGTAGCGCTCAATATTGACCAACGCGTTGTCACCCACATCTGGCACTTCCTGGCAATTCAAATCGGCGTGCAGAACAGGTACGCAATACGTCGGACGCTCGGCCGCCTGTCCAGCTTTGTGAATGAGGCACTGGACCTCGGCTCTCACGTCTTCTAGAAATGCGCGATATGTTCCCAGCTCCGTCGTTCCAGAAGGACCACCGGCCGGAGCGGGCGGCGTAGGCGTGAATAAACCTTCGTCAACGCCGTTGCGAACCGTGACTTGTTCTGTGAACTCGAGCTCATGGAAGATGGAGAAACACCTAGGGCCAAAAAGAACCGCGAACCGCTTGTTACGCTTCGATATGCTTCTGACATCGTCCGGACTGGATTCAAGCAGATTCTTGAGATACGTGTTTAGGTTCAACGGGGCTTGATCGGCCCAGTCGTCGGTGGCTCCCTCGTATCTGGACGGTTCTTGCTCTTTTGCCGACCTCAATTGCTCGAGTATAGCGTCGCGATCCAGAAGCTGCTTGACCCACCACGTGGACATGCGAGGCTCTGAAACCTCGAGAGTGACCTGAAATGTACATGGTGGTGCAGAGCAGACGAAATGTTCGCGAGCCAGGAGGGGGTAATATTTGCTTTGATCGGTAAGGATATCAGCCTCGGCTACAGAACCGACCCAAGTCAAGTGATGCCACGGGAAATTGTTGTCCTGCAGCGGCCACTGCGACTGGCCCGGATGGCACAAGGCGTCGTCGTGAGCTTGGTCCCAACCCATTTTAAAGACGAAATGGAAGTGGCAGTCGAGACAAATCGAGGACAAGATGCGCGAACAAGGAGTCGAAAAGCTCTGGTTTCCATTGATGACGAGCTTATGTGGATGATCCCAAGTATAGGTGCTGTCCAGCTGGGCGTTTCTTGCTCGTTCGAAAATGTCGCAAACTGTGAAGTCGTTGTTGATCAACTCGTAGATCCAGCGACTCGGATGGCATCCTGGTGATACTACTCTTAGCATTTCGTCTCAGCTACGCTTGTGGCATCAGCTAGACCTACCAGCAACCTCCTTATCGGATGCCAGATTCGACTTCATGGGCGTCATGTTGTGAGGTACGAATTCAGTCTGCAGCGTGCCAGGCAGAGCAGCATAGGAGCTCGTATCGTGGTCCTGAGACCGCAAGCTATATTTGCCCGTCATTTCGGCAGATCAGGGCGACAGAGCGTCGCCGAGCATCAGTTTGTCGACACAGGAAACGCGCCGCCGCCGGACGTGCTGGCGCTTGAGAAGATGGGACGGGCAAAGCAGTCGACGTGAGTGTCGGGCAAGACGAGCCGCGCGTGACGATGCAACGACACCTTTTACAGCGTGACTGCTTACGCGTCTGTGTGACGAACGGAATACGGAACAAGATTTGCCTTGTCGTCGGGGCGTCCAGCGCT
Source organism: Hirsutella minnesotensis 3608 (assembly GCA_000956045.1). NCBI lineage: Eukaryota > Fungi > Ascomycota > Sordariomycetes > Hypocreales > Ophiocordycipitaceae > Hirsutella > Hirsutella minnesotensis. Next base: position 632,722 of record KQ030508.1, on the reverse strand, counting down.
TTTTTTGCAGCCGTCTCGTCGTTTAGGAGATCGAGGAATCGTGGGCGCGGAATGCTGGCTCAGGCAGCATTGTCCGGCAGATGGCAGGGTATCTCGAAAATGCAGCGCTGCGTCGATTAGCAATGAGGCGCGGGAGAAAGGATGCGAGTCTCTGTGCGATGCGGCTGTGAGTGTAGGTTTGTGTGTTTGTATGTTGGTAAGAAGAGCGGGCGATGCTGTTGGAAGTGGCAATGACGGAACTTGAAGCCAAGGTACTTGGTACCTGTAGATAGCTGACGCAGCCTCCTCGACGCGCGGTCCCCACCCTTGTTCTGAGCATGCAGTGGAAGCTTCTCCAATTCGGCTAGAACTGTTGGCGCCGGCCGAGAAGCAACATGACTAAGCAGCCCTGGAGTTAAATCTGGTAGACAGCCTGACAGTTTAAGGACAAAGGGGCGATTGGCTTGTTCCATCATCAATGCCAATACCGGCGCATCTAGCAGCATAGAGACGAACAAACGCAAACTCGAGAGGAGACACTGCACGGGTACATTATTCATAATGTTCTTGACTCAAATATTCCGCACAAACTACTCCGAGTCTATCCTGCTACCCTGTGACTGTCCTCACATGATTGATGTGCTCGAGTTTCAATTGTCTGCGTGCAGTCACAGACCCAGAGACCTGAGCTTCCAAACCGCAAGTTGAGTTATGAGATGAACAGATGGGTTTAGCTGTTCAGGTGACAACGACTGGGCGTTCAAAGGTGATATAATCTAGGACAAGGCCATCCTTGAGAGTTGAGAACACATCGTTGCTCCATGGATCTCACCTCAACACCATACGCCTTTGTGATTCAAAATTCACACTTGAGCACAAACCGACCAGGCACATTGTAGCACGCAGGACTTCACGTGCTGAACCTATCAGCGTTAATGTAAACTAACACGTTGCATACAAAACATCTTCTTGATCCTGAATGCCTCCCAGATGACTGAAAGACTGCACGGCCCACCCGTTTCTTGTGGCCGACTGGAACGGCATTGGCTCAGGCCATGTCTGCAAAAAAGGCCTCCTCTCAAGTTCGCTTCTCAAGTCTTCATCTCCATTCACTCTTTCTTCTTAAGCTCACGTTCCCACTCCTCTTCCCGGGCCTCGTAGAGCAAAAACCTGAGCTTGTAGTAGCGCTCTGGCGGATGTTCTCTCAGACGCTGAATTGCGGTGTAGCCCTCTGAATCCTTGAGGCAAAGCGACATGCCCTTCTTGATGAAGAACCTGGCCTCATTAATTGCGGTCTGTTCGCGTACGCCCTTGACGAGCTTTTTGACAATCATGTGCATGTAACTGCCCTCATGAGAGACGTAATTGGGATCGAAATCGATCTCACGCCATGCTTTCTTGAAGAAGCTGTGATTAGGCTTCTTGGCCAACTCAGCTATAAGCGCTGAACCGTTTCTCGGCTTTGGGAGATACTCCTTGAGATACTTGGCGAGGTTGTCGTCTTGCTTGGAATAGGCAAAATGCCAGGCTGTGTCGCAGGCATTCCTCGACACATAAGTGGAACATTGGCGCAGAACGTCGTAACCGCGTCCCGGCGTCCGAAGTTTTGGATTGCCCATCCAAGAACGGAGCACGACGTCAACTTCGTGAGGCGCCAGCGTGGCTCCGAGGCCCACAATCTTTTGGAAAAGATTTGGCTTGACACTCTCGAATTGTCGGATAAATTTATAGAGAATGGTGTGACTCAAGGGAAGGCGAGGGTCGTAACAGTTGATCTCGCCACCATTTAAGACGAGAAAATCCAAGAGGTTCTCGAGGGCGGCATTGCTTCCCGAGGCCAAAAGTTTGTTCGCAATCCGATGTAAATAAGTTTCCCCTCGTGCATCCATGTAATTGACGTCTGCACCATGTTTGACGAGGTCCTCAATGATGGTCTTTAGTTCTCGATGAGCCGTTGCCCAGTCGTCGGGCATGCCGGAAAGCGTACAAAACAGAGGTGTCTCTCCTCGGCGAAAGGGAGAAGAATTGTAGTTGGCATCGGCCCCATGTTCGAGAAGCGTGTGGACAATTTCCACCATGGCCGCTCGAGTCGCCGGCACGATACTCTCACTGCAACGCCGGATCGCATTGGTGAGCGGAGGTCTGCCGGTGTCCTCGATGGTATTGATATCAGCCCCAAATCTAAGGAGCTCCTTGACCATGAAGACATTATCACTCTCCACGGCGAGATGTATGGCGGTGCGCCCGCGTCGGGGAGTGAGAGTGCCAATTTCCCCGATCCACCGGGGCATGATTGCATCCAAGTTCATGATCGATTTCAACTTCTCGTATTCTGCCTCATCCGCTGTCGTGCAGGCGAGGTAGTGGAAGACTGTGACTGCCCTCGCGTTCTGATTATGCTGACGAGTAATGGCCATGATAGGTCCGGCGCCGGCATCGATGAGAGTCCTTGCGGTAGCATAGTCCCCTAGCATAAGGGGCTCCGAGAGAGGGAGCCAGTTGGCTGCGGTGAGCTCGTATTTGAGGCGGTCTCCTCCATTTCCATCTCGAATGCGGTCAAACACATCTGGGCCGGTCTCTACGACACCTACGGCATTAAAGAACCCTATGCCAGAGCAAAGGGCGCTGACATCTGCCCCGGCCTCGAGCAGTTTCTTGACGACGGGGCCTCTCCCAAGGGAAGCGGCCAAGTGAAGCGGCGTGGCGAAGAATTCCTTGGGCCCACAAGTCGTTTTGAAAACTTTGTTGACATTGCCGCCATATGTCAAAGCTCGCTCGAGCACAGTGACGTTGATCCGGGGACTGATGCACAGTCGAGACAGACAAGCAGCCCACTTGATGGCGCGTGCGTAGGGAATATCCCGTTTATACATGGGGCCCTGGACAAAGTACGCCCAAAACTTGTCAACTCGGCCGAGGCGAGCCAAAGATCGTCTACTCAACATGGAGCAGATCAGGGACTTGAGCTCGGCGGGAAGGCTCATGATGCCCACGGGCTCAAGTACGCCAGGCGCTTCGGGGGAGGCCATGGCGCCTCGAGAGCGGTAAAGCAAGGTTTGGGACGATGGTTCAAGCTCGAGGGACGCGCTCGAAGAGGAGGCTGCGATGGAGTGTTGTCGAAAGCTTGGGGGATGCGAAGAATCCAGATCAGGGACATGCGAATGCATGGAGCTCGGGGCAAGCAAAGAGCTCGTGGTGTGAAAAGAGGTTAGGAAGAAGTGCTCCTGATGTGAAAATTGTGAAGAAATCAAAAAGAAGAGGTGCGAAGAATCGGGGGCTCAACCAGTTCAGTTCGAAGGAGAGGTTGGGGCAGAGAGCCTGGCACTGGGTAGGGGGAGGGGACAGGACAGAACAGGACCTAGGAACTCAGCAACAACACGTCCGTGAAAAACAAGAGACGGCGTGTACCTGGCAAACCGCGACTGCTGTTCAGAGAACTCCATTTTTCTTGCACGTTTGCCCCCCTTTGACACTGTTCCTTGATACCAAATCAGCAACAAAGATGCACGCCAGGCACCCAAACGTCCAAGCTCAAGGCTCGCAGCATCAGTGGTGAAAGACACTTGCACCGTTGCTAAAGAAAGGTTGAATCAACTCGGTTTGCATACTTCGACTTGTTCTTGGCGTACTTGATTTCCTGGGCCAAGCTTTTCAAACCGCAGAGTGATTTAGGCGTCGACGTGACTATCGCCTGCCACGCGGGTACGAAAACATCAACGTTCCAAGGGCAACTGCCTTTCGATTCAAGAATGGGATACGAGATAGCAGTTCACCCGAAGGCCTTAAGCTATTCACTTGGGTCGTCTCCCAGCTGATTCCGTTCTTTTCGCTTTAGTACCCATGGCGCCGTTGCCCTCACGACCCGCACACAGCCCCTATTGCAGGCTGCTGCCGCCCCATGCTGTTTCACTGCTCCGGCTTTTCGATGTTGTTCCGGAATTAGATGGCGTCGTGAATTGCGCGGCCTGTTCTTGCAACCTGAATTTGCAGGCTTGCACCGAGAGCCCTTCCAAACAGGTGCAAACTCTGCACGCCCACCCGTCCTCGACGCCTCCAGAACAACCAAAACTCAAACCTTCTGGTCAAGTATGGCATCGTGCCCGATCCCTTCTCATTACGCAAGTCTTAAATAGGACGCAGCAGTCACAGACTCCCAGTCCTGAAACCAAAGACTCACACTCCAAAAACCCCTAGGAACCAACCAAAACACCACCTATTCGACAAGCGCGAGGAAAAGACCTTGCCCCTGAACAACAAGCTTTGCTTCACAACACAGCCGAGCTTATTGATCAACTCAAAATGACATCCGGCACCGGATATCGCCCGATAGGGCTTCAGTTCCTGCCGCCCGAACTGTTGGGGCTGATCTGTACTGAACTCAGCCCTCACGCGATCCTCAACTACCAGAGCGATCCGCGTCCAGCTATGCAAGATCTACTTAGTCTAGCAAGAGTCGTCAAGCATCCCCCGACTCTGACATCAGTCAGCCTCAGAGTGCTGTATGAGCATCACGCCGGGAAAGCCCTTGGCTGGGCAATGGAACACGGCGACGAGTTCGCTACCGTGGTCCAGCAGTGCCGTGATCGCGGCAGAATCATGTCGGCGGATCGAATGTACGACATTGAGATGAACGGGGTGTGCACCGACGTGTCTGCTCTACACTTTGCAGCTCACAATGGCCTTGTTGACATGGTTCGCGAGCTTTTGGCCCAGCCTGACGTCGATGTCAACGTTCGCGGAGAAGATCCCTATCCCGACCAGATTTGGCTGTATACTGATCCCCTGATCGGAATCACACCACTCTTCTGTGCTTTGTACCAGGGCCCCCAGGAGGTCGCCCGATTGCTGATGGATCACGGAGCTACTCCAAATGTCGGGCGAACTCCTCCTCTATTTTCCAGCAGGACGGGGCCTCGTCGCCAAGTTTCCGTCGAGGACCGAAGCGAATGGACGCATGCCTTGCACGTCCTGGTCAAGCACGACTGCGGTGAGGCTTTCCTCAAAGAGATGCTCAACAGGTTCGCCTTCAAGCCATCGACTCTCGACTCGAACGGCAACACCCTGCTCCACTGGGCCTGCGCGCACGCCGAGGGACTGAAGAACGTTGAGCAGTTGCTCCGACTCGGCATCGATTCTAACATTCAAGGCGCAGAGGGTGAAACGGCTATTTTCCGTCTTTCCCTGCACGGAGACAATGAAGACGCCTTGGCTGCCTGCGTTTCACTGGTGAAATATGGAGCGCGGCTCGACGTTGTCAACAGCTTCAACGTCTCAGCCCTCGGTATGGCGGCATCTCGCGGTGCCTTCAAGCTGGTCGCGACAATGCTGGACCTCGGAGGCCAGCCCAACCTCGGCATCCCAGTTCCCACCACCGTCTTTATGCTCATCCATGGTTTCCACGACCTACCGGTCCACAACGCGATTCTGTGGTATATCGAGCAGGCCGGGTCGGTCTACAACGAAGAGCTGGCGCTGGCTACGATTGAATGTGTCAAGAATCTCTTGAGAAAAGGAGCACATATCCGGTCGCACATGTTCTGGAAGCTACTGGAATATAACTTGGCTTCGGACGTTGAGCTCTTGGATAGTCTCAAGCATCTCGTTGACCCGAATACCCTTGACTTCAGGTCCCACTATGCTCGCCTACGACGTTCCGAATGGGACGTCAGCGCAAGCATCGAGTACATCCAAACGGCCTTTCCAGGTGTCCACATTTGATAGCTTGGAGTCACTTTTTTGTGTGAAGGCAGGGATGAAGGGGTCTGGGACCCTATGGGTCTAGTTTGGCTTTGCTAATTTGTGTTGCGGCCGTCTCATTCGAATCAGTTTTGACTTGTCAGTCGGTAAAGCCTGTCTATTGTGGCGATGGGTCTAGGATATTGTACTCCATTGGAGTTTGCGGGTTGGCCGTATTCAAGTTGGCGAGGAGCATGATGACTGGCTCGATAGAAGCCGCAAGCTTTGATTCATGTAAAGTGCATGTAGAATCTTCCGCGCAAGCGAGATAATAGCGAAAAGAGCCTGAGAGTCTGAGTGGTTCTTAACGGCAGGTGTAGCCTTTTGCCTCTGTGGGATATGTTCTGCGAAGGTTGAAGCAACGTGATGCTCGATACTATATCGCATCGCCTTCGGCCGGATTGATCGCATCCATCAATGATGGTAAAGAGTAATGTACAAACATTAGCTACGACCAGTTGCGCTTGTAAGTGTTGATGCTCGTCAGTTCGGTCGTCAAGTCATGTCTTTGACTATGCTTACATTTGAAGCCGGTTCGAACATCGTCATATTTCACAGCGGCCTAATATCTGGCATCGACCTTCAATCACATCCATGTCCGTCGCGTGTTTTACATGTAAGCGAGAAACGGACCTCTGGCAGGATGTCAAACTCTCCGACATGTACCCGACTAATGCCACGTACCGAGCGAGGACTTGGACATGACAATAACAATCACGGCGTGCACGTTGTGTTTGGCTACCTTTCTACTTGAGTTCCTTCAACAATCGCCACGATCAAAAGGAGCATTAGAACACCAGAGTAGAACACCAGAGTAACTATTCTTCTGTTCCGCTCTGTTATGCGTTACATACAAAAGCTCTTCATGACGACTACTTTCCGTGGGAGTTGAGATTAGAGGTCTACTGCATGTGGTAGCATTGAAGCTGCAGGATGTTGAGATGCGCCTGCCCGAATTGAGCCCACCAAAGACAATATATTGAAGCCAGAGGAGTTGTTTTTCTCAAATCATTGTCTTCGTCAGATGCGTCGGTGTCTGTACTCTAGGCTTTGTTGAGATCCGTCGGCAAAGCACGCAGAAGGGACAACGTTTGCACATGAAGCTTCAATTGATGGAAAGACAAAGCGATCAATCGACAAAAGCCAACGACAAGTCTGAGCAGAATCCTTATTTCGATACTTTGAGCTTGGTGGAGCAGGCAAAAGACATGTACCAATCGGCAAGTTTCAGCGGCCTTGAAATCTCTTGAGCCGGTTTGAGTTGTTCATTGGCGTCGATAAGCCCGAGCGCTTAGATGAGGGGTTCGGGAACTAGATTACAGGTGCAGATTATGTTTCTTGTCGAATTATGGTGTAGAAGGGCATCATTAGGTGGTAGTGTCTCATGACACACGCAGCAAAGGGCCGTTGACGGCATGAACATTACGATTGTTGCGTCTGATGGCTTGAATCGGATACACCCGCATTCACTTGAAGCCTCACTTGAAGCTGGACATTTTACGACGCTTTCGATTATTCCCGTGACTGCACGGAATGAAAGGTAAACTCCGCAATGCTCCTATCTCGCACAAAGCTCGTGTTTATGCCGTTCCGTCGCCGTGAATCATCAACGCTCAACTGACATGGGCTCCGGTCGAGATTGATGTCATGAGGCAGAGGATTCAATCTCCCCCGTCTTACGTGAGTAGCCTCTCACTTGCAGCATGCATGCAATGCCTACGATGACACTTCTGGACACGACGACGACAGCATGATGCATCTGCCCCTGCCAAGCATGCGAGGTGTACAGTAGGCGTTTATTCTCCGGCTGTTCTAGCGCCCCGGGTCAAATCCCTCCAATGCGACCGGCCCCGGACTCGTTCGGATCAGATATCGCGGAGTCTCGGCCACGGATGCCGCGGTTTGTAGGAGATTCTCTCCGCTTTAGCGCTTATCATTCGCTGTCCTCGTAGCATCGACGTTTCAATATTGCTGGCAGCGCCGTCGACCTGCCTATTTCCTCTGTCCACGCCGGCTCTCACTCGCAGATCTCTCCACCGGCATCTCACGCGGCCAGCAAAAGCCTTGCAGACTTGCCGGTTCGGGCAAGTAAGCCGCGGGATACCGGGGCCGATCACTCAAAGCCGGCGGGCCGCGTGATAAGCCAGGATGCAGGGGGGAAGAGGAGTCCCGGCCAATCTGGGGGTTGGCCCTGGGAGTCGAGGATGATGGCTGCGCTTGTCAAATCTCGACCACCCATTCGACCAATCCCATGCTTTCTGCAGCCCGTTGCGCTGGCCAATGTTAGTCCTCGACGCCACGTGGACCTCGGTAGCTGTGCATGCTGCAGCTCAGTCCGAGGGCATCGTGGCGGCCAGACGTGGTTGACAGAGTCGAATCAGATGGACATTTTGGCAGCTCTGCAACATGCTGAACCATCGAGTCTGGGTCGTCCTGGAAAGGAAACCCCCCCTGTCTTAAGCGCATCCTGCCCATCCAGTCGTGTTCCGTATAAAAGAGTCGCCTGATGCGCACCCTGTTCCTTGCTTCGGCATCACATTCCCTCTCTGCTCACCCTCCTTTCGAGTCCCCCTTTCCACTTTCGCCATCGCCTTGGCCTAGCTGCCGTCGAGGATCCCGCAGGGGTTACTAGCATTGGAAATCATGAAGTTTGCCATCATCCTCGGCTGGGCCGCCGCCGTCCTCGCTTCTCCTCTGCCGACTCCTGTAAGTCACGCCATGCCTCGTCCGGCAAGCACACCCGACGCTCCAACTGGGCACTGACAGCTTGGAAGCCCGGCATTCCGTCCTCAAGCACGGCAAGGACTCTGCTCAATGGCCTCGCGGTGGCCGAGCCCGGCAGCGGCGACGGCTACGACCGAGACGCGTTCCCCCATTGGGAGACCATCAGTGGCAGGTGCAACACGCGGTAGGACAGGGACCTTGACCCCTTGATGGCGAAATGCCTTGTTTTCCACCGTCTCGTCTGATGCGCGGATCCAGTTTGTTTGTGTTGAAGCGAGACGGTGCCAACGTCCGGACCGACAACGCCTGCAAGTCCACCGCCGGAAGCTGGAAGAGCCCGTACGACGGCGCAACTTGGGATGATCCCAGCGACCTTGACATTGATCACATGGTTCCGCTCAAGAATGCCTGGATCGTGAGTACTCTGCGCACTGTCCCTTGGTGTTGTTATCCACGCCGCTTTCCTCCCGCAGCTCTTCGCGGATCATCACCTCCCCCTTCCTCACTCACCACCGCTTCGCCGTCGAGTCCTCGTTGCACAAGGTGTTGTTCTTGATTGGCTGACTCGGCTGTGCTTCACACCTTTGTGCGTGATTCCAGTCCGGTGCCTCCTCGTGGACGCTCGAAAAGCGCACCTCGTTCGCCAACGACATTACTCGGCCGCAGCTCTGGGCCGTCACCAATAGCGTCAACCGGTCAAAGAGTGACTCGAGCCCCGACGAGTGGCAACCGCCTCTGGCGAGCTTCCACTGCACCTATGCCAAGAGCTGGGTTAAGGTCAAGAGCTACTATAAGCTGACAGTCACCGACGCGGAGAAAAGTGCCTTGTCCGGGATGCTCGACACTTGCTGAGCGGGTTTCGGGTGTTGGATTCCCTGGGGATTATCTCGTCGTGCCGTCAGCGGCAGCTTAATCACATTGCCTTGTATATGGGCAGGTATCAGCGAATAATTCTTTTTTTCCCTCCAACTCACACTCTCGTGCCTCGTCTCGTGCCAAAGTTTTATATCCAACCGTGTCCGAATCAGAGCACAACCTTTCAAGGGCATCGCACCATTGCTCACAACGCACACGAAACTGTTGGCGAGCGAAGCGAAGGAGCAAGGTAGCTCAAACCAGCGGCACGCGGCCGCACCGGGTCCAAGTTCACAAACAAGACTGCGGACCGGCGATTGTGCAACGCACCCGACGCTCACGCCCGCCTCCATCGTCCCGCATCCATTGGCCCGGCCGTCTCATCTTGCTGCTCATAAAGTGAAGGCCCGGGAGGCCGCTCTCGTCTGTCGTGGACGGCATCGATGTTTGTTCGTCTCCCTCGCCTCCCTCCCACCGCTCATGGCGCGTGGCTCGTCGAGTCGACACGGGGGAAGTCCGCTCTCTCGGCCTGCCTCCTGACGTGGCTCGGCTCTCCACAGCGGAGGAGCCCTCGGTGGTGGTTCATGGTACACGCGGTGCGATGACAACGATGCTTCTCATCTCCCTCGTGCGAGTGATTCGTTACAGGCGGCGACCTGGCCCGACATAAATCCCCTCGCCTCTTCAATGTCACCGCGCTCAAGCCCGTTTTCTCCTTTCCACCTTGATCCGCGCTGCTTTCCAGCCCGAAAACACCAGAGATACCACGCTCACTTCGTTCATCTCATATGCTTCGCTCGACGAGTTTCAGCATGCTTTCACCCGTGCTCCTCGTGGTCTATCTGGCCGTCTTGGTCTCGGCCAGCCTCAAGGACCTGGCTAACTGTGATCCCCTTCGCAAAGACACTAGTATGCCCATCACGGAGTAGCCGTCTGTACTGGGAGAGAATAAAGTGGGCTAAACAAGTAACAATTTCACAGACTGCCCGCCAGACCCAGCGTTTGCCGGCAAGGCCAAGTTTGACTTCGCCGCGGCCCGCTGGGACGACAATTTCAACAGGTTTTGGGCCATCGATAACGACACGGCTCACGACCAGCGGCGCCTCAACTTTAAGACCGACGGCAAGGGCCTTGCCATGAGCGTGCACAAGGCCGGCGACGCCCCGACCCTGACGAGCCACAAGTACCTCTTGTTCGGCAAAGTCAGCGTGACGCTCAAGGCGGCCAAGGGGCCCGGCGTCATCACGGCGCTCGTGCTCAAGTCGGACTCGGGCGATGAGATTGACTGGGTAAACTTCCCGAACGATGTCGTCCAAGCCGTACGGTGGCGGACCGGCTTTTAGTCTCCCGGCGACAATGGCGATTCGAGGCTTTGCTGACTCGGGCTGTAGGAGCTCCTGGGCGCGTACGACAACCAGGCGGCGTCAAACTACTTTTACGACGGCAAGGCCCTCTTCAACACGTACAACACGACGTACCGCCTCAACACGTCGTCCTTTGACGACTACCACACATACGGCATCGAGTGGACCCCCGACCGCCTCGTCTTCTCCATCGACGGCCAGGCGCGCCGGACCTGGCGCTCCGGCGAGATCCCGCCCGGCCGCTGGCCCCAGACGCCCATGCACGTCAAGGTCGGCGTCTGGGCCGTCGCCAAGGGCGGAGATGCCGGCGAGATCGCCTGGGCCGGCGGCGTCCCCGACTGGAAGCGCGGGCCCTTCACTGCCCACTTCGCCGCCCTCGACGTCGAGGACCACATGGGCGGCTGCTCCCGCGCAGAGGGCCCCGTCCGCTACGAGTACAACGAGCGCACTTGGGGCTGGCAGCATGTGCTCGTCGATGGTTGTACTGAGCGGGTCGCGGGGGCCGATCTCGCGTCGCCTCGCGGTTCTGCTGGTAGTAAGCCTTCCAAGACGGCCCATTCGGGTCATGGCCAGCCCGAGCCTTCGGGCACGAGCGAGGCCCAGGACGACGCGGCCGCCACCCCCAGGCTGTCGTCCCCCTTGGCTGCTGTATTGTGCCTTTGCTGGCTCCTCATTCTCTAATGTTTTGTTAGTAAGGCAAATCGTCTCAGCAGGATGTGGATTCATAGTATAGATCAATACAAACATGAGCATGCCCAAAAAGCCATAAATGTGATGATGCAGTCGATTTGATGATGCAAGCGGGTTATCATAAATTTGATGAATAAGATCATGACCCGTTATATAACTTCAATGGTGCTTTCAACTACTTCCAGCTTGGTCTTCTTCTCCCTCTATGCTAGCCGCCCTCTGTTCTTCGCGCAAAAGTATTACTACATGGCGTGCCCGCGGTTCGTTGACCACGGCCAACTGACAATCGTACAGCGTGCTGTACAGATACAAGTTAAGGGGTATCGTGTCGGAGTAGAGAATCATACAAAGTGTCAAAGGCATTCCGAATGAGTAGGGTGGAATCGGAGCTGCCCACCACCGACGCGCGACTTATGCCTCCAATGGCGGTATGAAGCCTCTTTGCGACTGGACTCATTGGATGCTGGACTTTAGGATCCTGATAAAATGGTTAATCGCGGTCGTTCGGACCAACGACTCTTATTCTGGCTTCAATGTCTCATCGCCGAGCTCGCCGTCACTTGCATCCACCTCGCCTTCGTCGAGTTCGCCCCTGGCCGCCTTTTGCGCAAGAGTGCGCTCGGCGTAGACCTCGCGCTTTCGTGTCTGGGCGTGCTGCAAGCAATCGACGTACGTGCGGAATTTGACAATCTCTCGCAGTAAATGGGCACTCTTGCGTTCCCAATTCGCCATGGCCTTGCCCGCGTTCTGGCTCCTGGGCGTAAAGGCAAGAAGCATTGGACTGCGGAGTCGGTTGTGCGCTTGTAAATCGTCCTCGATGCTCTTCACATAAGCCGATAGTGTCTCGAGTTGCTCGGCCTCGGGTGCTCTGCTGGCTCTCATGCTCTGAGGCGGCGTTGTCCATGCAGCAATATGGATGCGGTCCCCAGGTAACTTGCCGCCCCTGCCGCTGCCATGCGTGAAGGAACCGGCAACCTGATCAAAACTCGCGGCTCGGAAGCTACCACTGGTGACGCTCGATTTCCTGGCATGCGCAGCGCTGCTTCCGGGACGCGATCCTTTGTTGCTGCCCGGCCTCGCCGCATTGCTGCTCGAATCGTTGACGACGCCTATCAGACTAGTATTGACAACAGCCTCGCTCCATCCGTACTCGACGTTACTTATGCCGCCGACTAACGGGTGTGTACTCAGACGCGCGCTCCAGTAGTTGGCCGTGTGGACGAATTCGCGGATGATCTCAGCTGTGCCTACTTGAAATAGATGCACGGCACCATTTGGCAGGCTCAGTGCCCACACATGGGGTCTCGTCCTAGAATACCCAGGTGGTGGGAGCGCCGAGGCCAGCGTTAGGCGAAGGTTGAAGGCGCCCAGGTTGACAGCGTTATCTTGCCAATTGCCGCCTCCAACAGGACCGCTGTGTTTGCCTGTGTTCTTGGCGCGAACCTTTTGTCGGGTTGACGATTTATTTGACGTGAAAGAAAATAGGCTCAGCTGCCCCTTTTGGATGACGGCAAATACCTCGGTCCAATTGCGATCCCGCGCCTTCTTACCCATGCCATCCAAATGGTGCTTATGGGTAACAATGCCTTCCTTGACCCAAGGCGGCCCGGCGAGCTCTAGAGTCTCATCTTCCAGGAGCTGCGCTTCGGGACCCTCGGCACTGCGTATTGACATGGCAGTGTCGTTACCTTGAGGGTCTTCCTCACGGACAATAGCCTGGCTGAGCGCGTTGGCAAACCCAATCGACTGCTGATAGTCGCCGCGGGGTCGAGATTGCGCGAAGGAGTCTTGGGACGCGGAGCCTTGAGTGCGACCGAGAGAATACCGACTCCATGTCGCGGAGGACATGGCCGGGCTCCACACAGAGTTGCCATCGTCAAAACTCGTGCGACTAGATGAGAAGCCATGGCGGCCCATGCCTGGTCGCGAGCGGCTTTTCGAAGTCCAACGTGAGGCACTGGTCCGGCTACTTTCCGCGATTCGTCCCCGTGAAGAGAGCTGAGTCTCCGACGGCGCCTTGCTAAGGACGCTGGGGCTTCTCTTGAGCATACTCATGACCGAAAGATTATTCTGCGTAGGTAGGCCGCCGAGGTGTTTGTCTGGCTCGGCGCCAAACAGCGGCAACTTCTGGTCACGAATAGAAGTATACGTGTTCTTGAGAACCACTTCAATCTGCTCTTCCCAGGCCTTTTTGGAACCATGAAACGGGGCATTGACTAGGGGACCGCTTTCATCGGCCACGCTGCTTTGAGTCTCGGAGCGAGGTAGAAACGAGCTTCTGCGGAAGATGCGTTCCAAGTCTGGGGAAGCGCGTCCTTGCTCGGAGCCAAGGATGGACGCGCTTTTCTCCGGAAGTATGCTCGGGCGGCTGAAGGCGTTGGGGGCGGACTCGGCAACGACTTGCATGATGGAAGTCATGGTATTCTTGACAAATTGGCTGCGGGTCATCTTTTGCTCAATATCAGCAAGGTGCAAATCAGTGTTGAGCAGCATAATGGAATAGCAGATGGTGTGAATGACATCTATGAAGCGTCAGCACCAGTCAACTCTTGTGCCGCATAGATGAATGACGGCGAGGGGGCTTTACCTGTGGCCTCGAACCCGTGATTGGGGTTGCAGAGGCACCAACGATTGGCAAAGGCAACAAGAATGCGATCCACCTGCTGAGTCTCTGCACGGAGAACAAGACGCTCGCAGACAGTCCGCAGTGACACGAGGATACTCTGATCCTTGAAATCGTATAGCTCCATGTAGGCCTGCAGCGTGCGCTGCCGCACAGGCCCTTCTTCGCCCATCCACGCCGCAGCCTTGTCTTTTGGGATGAAGCCTTCAGACCCGTCAAAAATCTGGTGTGCCTTTTGTCGGTCGTCGTCGGTTGGTGCTCCGACGATGAATTCGGGCTCATCCAGCATGTCGCCTGCTTTGGTTTCGGCGCCTTCGACGCGAACGCTGGGTGGCGCACTGGGTGCTGTCTTCCAATCGGCTTCGGAAGAGGCTAGGGAGCGAGGGCTTGTGGCTCGAATGGCGTCTGGCGGAGGTGCTAAGCTCGGGCGACGAGAGTCACGATCTGAAGAATCGGTAATCACGAAGGGGCGGCTTCTGCTTGCTCGAAGGGTGGCATCCGGATCATGCTCATCGTGAACCGCTTCCGATGGCTCGCTGCCGTAACATCTGCTCGCATTGCTGTTTTTGCGATTGGCGTGTTTCGTCTTGTCTGACGCAGATTCTTTTCTCTTACGACGCTCGGATGAGCTGACCTCGTTGTCGCTGCCTGCCTCTAAGTCGAGAAATGAGCTATCACCGGTGTCGGACGCCTCTCTTGAGCGTGGCACAGCTGTCTGTACAGGGGTGCTGGGGCCTGCCGCTGGTCTCCCGCCGCCGTCTTCGGAACGAACGGTCCGAATGCGCGCCGTCGTTCTCGGGTCGTACTCTGAAGAGAAGCCTCTTTTGTATGTCGCCTTGTCGGCGTGAGGGATTGCACGCTCCCCGCTGGCATTGGCGATGTCGCCCAGGGCAGATGTCTGTACATTCGAGAGACCCAACCCTGTGGCGCCCTCGTTCAAATACGGATTCATGACAACGCGTAGACTACTGGTCGGACTTTTCTGCGCGGAAGCGGACACTTCCTTGGCCGCTGGAAGGTCAAAGGTATTGAGAGAGGGTACAGGGGGAGAAACACGATCTGACCCTGGGGCGGACGGGTCATTAAGAACAATCTTCTTACGACGGCGAAAGAATGAAGAGGACTTCTTCTGCAACGGAGGCTGCGGCTGCGTCAGTGACGAGGAGGAAAAGTCTCTCGTCGGGGCGGCCGAGCCTGCCTTGGACTGGCCGGACTGCGCCTGCTGTTGTGACTTGTTGCTGCTTGGACGTTGAGTTCGGTCGGGGGAGGTGGGAGAGCGAGAGGAGTCTTGCTGATCGTTGCCGCCGTTATTGTATACGCCTTGGAGGTTATTGCGAGACGAGCCTCCACCAAAAACACGCCGGAAAAAGCCGGTACGCTCCTTGGCCGGAGTAGAAACGACCGTAGGAGAATCTGCTTCTTTTTCCTTGTCCTTTTCCTTTTCCTTCTCTTTTTCCTTGTCTTTTGGTTTTCGATAGCCGACGCTAGGTGCAGGAGCGGAACCGACGTCTGCAGCAGCCATGACTGGCGAAGAGGCTCTTGCAGAGGTGGTGCGATGGCCGTTGGATCGCTTGCGAGCAGACGATGAGCCCTTGGTAGAGAAGCTCGAACTCCTGTTGCGTTCGGTGGAGCCGAGCTGAACGGGCTCCGGGGGCGGAGGCGGGATGCGGAAGCCACCTGACGCATCATGGCGAGGGCCACTGGGGACGGTTGGCATTGGAGCGGCGTTGTAGTCGTCAAAGTCTGTTGCGCCTAACTTGCCCCCGGGGAGTGGGCTGCGGGTGTCGTCTCCGTGGAGGGCAAACTCCTCGGGAAAGTCTGGTTGGAAGGGCGAGGATAGGGTCGGCTTGTGGAGGGCGTGGGTGGGAGAGCTCCGATCGAGGCTGGAGGATCGCCTAACAGCGCGACCTCGGCGGTTGGCGGAAGAAACGGGTGGGTGGGCAACATCAGTGCTGGCCGTGCCGCTACTGACGCTTCCGCCGCGGGTGCCACCCCTCGCGTGGGTGTTGATGCGGGGGGCGGTGCCGGGTCGGACTCTGTTGGACGGATCTCGCATGGCGGCGATGTCGTCGTGGGAGCTGTGAGCCGAATGATGGAGGCGGCTGCCAGACGGGGCGTTGTTGGCCCACAGCCTGGCGGAGTAATCGTCGTAGGCAGCGGAGACGGCGGGTCTGGAAGCCGGTGCTCCTGGGGACTGGAGGTGTTGATTCTGAGCCAAGGACAGCTGGTCAAGAGACAACAGCATGTTGGTGACTAGAGAATCGCGGGTGGCATGGCCGAGGGCGAGGTCGTGCGAATCCCGGTCACGGGCACGACGGGGCGACGGGTGGTCGGCCATTTCGGCGCGGCGGCGATGGTCGTTGGCTGTGTCGACTACCTACAGTACTGCATGCCTAGCCAAAAAGAAAGCATTGGGGGCAGCGCACAGCCGGCCACGGTACGCGTACGGGGGACGGTCAGGGTGCGGCAGGATGGGTACAGGACGCACAGCGGGCGCGCGCAGCTGCGAGGCGAGGCGAGGCCCGGAGCGACGGGGGACGGAACGGGATCTGAATCGGGGGTTCTCTGTCTGTCTCGTGGTGGTGCAGCAACGCAGGCATGAGGGATGACTGCGATGCACTTCTAGCGTCTCGCGGTCAACGACTCGAATGCAGGGCGTCGGGCGATAGATTGCGGTGTCGGTCCGTCCGGTCGGCCATCCGAGAGGCCCTCGGGGTCTTGGGCGGGCGGCAAAGAGATTGGGCGAGGCGTGATTGCTGCGTGTATTTGAGATTGATGAGACGCGGCACGGCACACAGGGGGTGCGTAGCGTGCAGGATTGTGTGGCTTGACGCCTCGCTGTTGGTCTCTTTGGTCAGGAAAAGAGGCGACGGACGAGAGGGAGAGGCGACGATGGGGGCCAAGGGGGGGGTACACGCGTGGGTGGGTGGAGAGAGGCAGAGGACAAGAGGACGCTGCACCGTCAAGGATCCGCCTGCCTACAGCAGGGAAGCCGGGGGCTTGTCAAGGATGGCGATGGGCCTGGAAAAGAAACGAGGCGAGGCCGTGATTCTGGGATTGACGTTGCTCGGCGCCGTTGGAGGAGGCGGAGGACGATGGCCAAGGTTCCAGCGCGCAGGTACGAAGTCAGAGGGCGATGATTTAAGTTTAGAAAAGGGAGGGCGTGCTTCGTGCTTGTCCTAGTGTCGACAGCCCAACACGACGGTTGGATTGATGGTGGTCGATTTGCCAGACGGCCAGTCAAAGGGGATCCATTTACTTCTCCCCCACGAGCTGCTTTTGGGGTTTTTAGTGGGACCTCTCCATGCCGTACTAGTTGGGGCTACTTTGACCCGTCGGTAGCCAATCCCCCGCCAGCCCACGCCGGCAGGACAACTGGATGACAAAAAACGGCTGCGGGGGTTTGGGGGGTTCCGGTCATCTCGACCCCTTGGTCTTCCTCGCGAGCACGGCGACATCCGCTGCAAAAGTCAAAAGGAAATCCGATCCCTGGGAATCTACAGCAATTCGTCTCGTCGCGGCATTGCAGCTCTGCTGAAACCGCCGTCGCCCATCGTCGGATGCGTCCACGACCAGACAGGCCAGGCCGACTGCCTTCTTCCGGTCTCGACCAAAGACAATGCTCTCAGGCCAAACTTCGACAGGAGTCAAGGGCGGATTTGCGAGGGCTCAAGTCGTTGCTTTTTCCTACGATGCCACCCTCCTCGCCAAGGGCAGGTCGACGGTGCTTGAAACGCTCGAGACATGCCGTGCAGCCAACTTGCATGCGGCCCCGGGGGTCTGCCACCTGGCCAGCCATTGCAGGCCAAGGCTTCCCTCCTGCCTCTAGCTCAGCAGCGAGGCTGGCCCGGCTAACAAACGAAATGGCAAACACAGGGGTCCCAAGGTGCTCTGATTCGCGCCTCGCGAGCGCCTAGGTGCAGGCCTCGTCGGCCCAGCACGAATCGACCGAGAATTGGTCCCAGCCACCGGCAAAACCCCTTTCTCCTGTCGCTTGGCTTCGCTGGTAATAAAGTGACAGGCAAAAGACAAAGCGCCAACCGATATTGCGGTGACGTGTGGAAGCAGAGCACGACGCCTCTTGCATGCACATGCGTGCCGTGGGTTCTTGCAACTGACTAGCATGGCGGCAGGCAACGGACAGATATCAAGACCAAGGAGCTACGGCAAGCGGCCACTTGTCGTGGTCGTCACCCGTCTGCAAACTACCGTAGCTCTGCCATTCGTGGCGGGCTGTCAGCGACTGGTTCTCGCGCCGAGACAGTATGCACGCAGGCCACGGCTTGGCGTTTCACCATATCTGGCCCCCAACGAACCGTAATCCAGAGACGAGCTCGCAAAGTACATAAGGGCAAAGCATGACGAGATGGCATGCGTCGCATGTTGGTTGAGTGCTTGCGTGGCGCACAGGGCATCAGTCAGCTACCAGCAGGCCGACGACGCGCTTCGCAACGTTAATGTCGGGGGTTGAGCGTCGTTGGACTTTGGACCCGAGCCGACGTTGCACCTGGACTCTGAATTACTCGCCTTAGCTCCTGCCTCCCTTGCATCGAGCAAGTCGGGGTCCGCACGCGGCGCACGTTCTCGAGTCCGCGGCCGAGATGGCCTCATTCTTGATCCTCCGCCACCGCCTCTGCCCCCTCGCCTCGAGTCCGCGGGGCCTCGTTGGCGGCAAGTCGCGCAATGCATGAATGCCACGATTGCCGCGTGCTGTTGGCTGTGAGTGCACAGGCTATATTCGCACGCAGGTTCGCCGTACACTCTCGCAGCTTACTGTAGGACGTGACTGACCGGTCATGACGACGCCAGCCACCAAGTCCTTTGTGTCACTTGCGTGGATCACCTCTGGGCGTGGCAGCTCCATATTGCTTATTTCGTTAGTCACGTTGCACGGCCAGACCTTTGCCATGTCTGAGACCTGTCACTTTCCACCAGCTGCGCACGACGTCTCACTCGTCCCTGACGGCCGAGACAACTTCTCCGGCAGAGAAACCTGGAAATTTTGCATCGACCCTTTGCACTCATCTCGCAAACGACGAGAGACGAGTCGCAGTCTCCACCTGGTCGGCCGTTTCACACGCCCACTGGTGCTTGGCCCCTGCTGCCTGTTCTCTCCGTCTGCTGACGAAAGACGAGCCTCGGAGAATTATCTCGACAGAGAAGGTATTTTCCGACTCGTCGTCATGATATTTCGGTCAAATGGAGCCCCATTTTGCCGACGTCTCATGTCGGCTCTCGCGTGGGCCGGTGACGTAGATGCGACTCGAGATACTTCATCTCGACAGCTCGTCTATGCTCATTTCAGCCTCGTCTCTGGAGTCGGCTCCGTGTTATGGGAATCGCCAGCGCGAATATCGCATGCAAGCACTCTTTGTAGCTGCAACCACTTGAACCGGCAGCATCAAATTCCTAGTGATTGCTCCGTCATGATGCCGCGACGACGGCGTGCAGTACTTCAGACCTGCCATGTTGATGCCGAGCTGCTTCTCTCCACTTGCGTCTTGGCGCCTCCGCGCAAAAGAAAGGCTTTAGAGGACCAATGTGACGTCGGAGAGGAACTCCGCCGTCGTCATTTCATGGTCACTCCAGCGTGCCTTTTATCTGCTTTGCTCGCGTCAAAAGCAGACGTCGTGTCCAGCACTTTGCTCTTGCGCAAAGTTGAGAGACGCTGACCCGGTCGGGGCGTCGGTAGCGAATGCAGGATTTGCCTAAACTCTCGCGAGACAGACGGATGTCAGGTTTTGCAATACTGGATGAGCTCCGGACAGCCGTGTGTGGGGTGCGCCACGGCCGTCCGGTCCACGTTGCGCAATTCGACGACCGCCGATGCGTCCGGAGGTTTCGGACGGGAGCCGGAGCGGGTCCTGGACCGGAATCTCAGCTCCGGGCTCCACCTCCATGCCGAATTTCATTTCATCTCCGCGCAAGAAGACGTGCTCAAAGAAGGCCCTGGCAGGAAACAACTGATTCTTGGCCCGGCCGATATATACACGTGCACGCCCCGAGCTGCTGAACCGGCACCATCCACACAGTCCAGTAGCACACACCGCGCCAATCCGCCCACGCTCCCCCCGACACACAATCAGACCGAGGCGGGCTGCGGCATTCCCGGCGCCGCCGAGTCGTACGAGATGCGGCCGGCCGGCAGGAAAAAGAGGGCCACGAGCGCGCCGCCCCTGGCCTCTGGGTAATGGTGCGTGCCCGGGCCCGGCGACGTCCACCCGGCGCCCTGCCACCCCTGCATGCCCCGGAGCTCCGGCGCGGCGCCACTCACAGGCACGACGCAGTTGATTTCCCCGTACGGATGCGCGTGATACTGCCCGCGCAGCGTCCCGCCCTCGCCCCCGTCGGCGGCGCTCTCCATGTACACGGCCGTGATGCTCATGTACCGCGTCCGCTCCGACGGCAGCGCCACCTTGCCGCGCCGGTACGCGGGCCCGGCGATCTCCGTCGCCGCCAGCCACCCTTGCTCCAGGCCGCGCCGCACCTGCCGGCACAGCGCCTCGTAGTGCTCGCTGCCCGGGCCAAAGTCGCGGTTCAGCCGGGCCTCGAGGTCCTTGCCGGGGGTCCTGGGCGGAGGGAGGGGCTCCGGTTGCCCGACGGGTCAGCGCGCACGTCCTCGCTCGGAACCTAGATCTTCACAAGGCGAGACGGGCTGAGGAGGGAGAAGTTGAAGGGGTCCGAGGAGGGCGGCTACTGACAGGTTCTGAACCACGTCCAAAAAGTCGCAACAGCGCGCGACGAGCTGCTCGGCCTCGGGCCATTTCGCCAGATCCACTACGTCGGCATGGCTACTGTGCTGGTACATGATGCTTCGACGTATCGGGGGCCTCGTCGACACCTCACGCCAGCGGGCACGTCTTGGGTCGTTGACCAGAATTGGAGGGACAAGTAGTGTGCGTCATGGCCCCGGCTGAGCGGGGAAGGCTGCGTCTATTATGTACGATGCGGCGCTGACTGCGTCCAAGGCTAAATATGACAAAAGAGCAAATCTATCGGCTACGCATGCGGTCTAGTTGCAAATGCAGTTTTAAAGACGCATGGCTCAATCATCTCTCGCTTTGCTTAAAAAACCATCATGATCCCTCTCGTGTTCGCCGTATGCAATGCAGCCGTAGCGGCAAAGACGTGGACACGGGGCCCAAAGTCTTTGCTCATGCGATGAAACTCGTCTATAGTGTCGCCATCCGCACGACCCCATTCTCCGTCACGAGCGAGGGCGGCTTCTCCAGCGGCGGACTGCGTCCGTTTCTATAGCTCCAGAGGCGGCTCAGCTCCTTGACCTTGGTCGCCTTCTTGGCCTTGTTCTTGTCCGCGACGTTGTAGACGTCGACGGGCGGCTTGGCGTCGCTGGCGTCGATTGGCAGCGTGCCGAGGTAGGCGACGCCAAAGGCCTCGCGCGTCTTGTCCATGGCCTCGTCCTCGTGGCCCAGGTGGATGGGCTCCTCCATGAACTCGTTGTCCTCGTCGGCTCCGAGGTACTCGCCGGTGCTGGGATCCTTCTTGAGGGGAAACATGCCGTCCAGGTAGTGCTGGTTGAGCAAGTGGCCCCCGCGGCCCGTGGACCGAGCAAAGACGCGGCCGAGGAAGCGCGGAATCTGCGGGGACCCGGCCTTGTTTCGAACAAAGTGAAGGACGCCCCAGAGGGCGACAAAGTCGGTCGTGTGGGCGTAGTGCTCGACATGGCCGATGGCGCGGTCCTTGGCCGCAGACACGGTCCGCGACGTGGGCGATGCGGGCCGCGTGTCGTCGCCCGCGATGAAGCCGTTGCGCGTCTCGGCGGGGCTGACTGCCGGGCTCGCGACGACGGACTCGGTCATGAAGGTCTTGATGGCGGCAAAGGGCCTCGACTGGGTCAGGTACTCGGAGATGGCGTGGCGATGGGGATTGTTGAAGTGGTTGGCGGCGTTGCCAAAGGTGTACACCTCGAGCTTGGCCAGGAGGTCCTGAGGCAACTCTTGGAGCAGCCAGTCGAGGACCAGACCGCCCTCGATGCCGCCTTGGGAGTGGAGGATGAAGACGACCTTTGACTTTGACGGGTCATACAGGATGTCGCGGAGGAGCTTGAAGCAGACGCGGACGTCGGCCGTGGCGTAGGTGAAGTTGCGCTGGATCAAACACTCGACAATGTCAAACAAGATGCCGTCTGTCCGGTTGTGGATGCCCATGATGGGCCGTCCAAAGGTGATGGCCAGCCGGTCCAGGTTACTCTGCATCCAGTGTTCCCTGGGTTCATGTTAGTCTGACACGTGCAGCAATCCCGAGCGACCTGAGATTCCCATCTGCTCATGGTCGGTGAGAGACGACGAGAGCTTACCCGACAGCTACGCCATTCAAAAATACCCATTGCTCATGCGCATGCTCGGGCCTCGCCTTGGCGTACTTGGGATGCGAGTGAAAGACGATGTCCGGCCCGTTGAGCACCCTGCAGACGAGCCAATTCACGAGCAGAAAGGCCGCGACGCCGCCCACGGCCGTCCAGACGGGCAGCAGCACGGCAAGCGGCAGGACGACGAGGAAGAGGAGCTGGCAGGCCGTCAGGACGACCTGGACGACGAGGGCAAACAGGTTGGGCCAGCTGGGATACAGCTCGGCGAACTGGCCGCTGGGCGTCAGGCGCATCGGCGACAGGATGAGCGGCAGCGCCCACGAGTAGACGAAGAAGTAGTAAATGTCCCGCATGAGCAGCCGGCCCGGCATGTCGGTGTAGGCGTAGTTCATGACGGACGTGTCGCCGATTTGCGAGCGGTAAAACTCGGTCGTCTCCATGATGGGCGGCGCGAAAGCTTCCTAGGCTCTGCCAGGGCGAGGAGCCGTGAATGATATCAGCGGCGAGGAACGCCCCCCTTTTTGTCGTCGAATCTCTCTCTGCTCAGCGCCTTGATGTGTCCACGTCCGTCGTTGTCTCTTCATGGCGGCGGGCCGCGTGCGAGACAAGGCAGCAGCTTTCGGGATCGCCGCCCGGCCAGGGGGGAGACGTGATGCGTATCTCGGCGTTTTGGTGTTTTGCAGGAAGCGGGAGAAACGAAGAGGCGGCTAAAAGTCACATGAAGAAAAAGACAGAGAAGCGGCGACGAGTATGGGCGTCGGGCGCCAAAACGGCACGGTAGTAACGGCACGCCAGAAGGGGCAAGGGGGGGGGAGAGGTCAGCTGCATGCCGTCGCGGGCGTCATCTGGCGAAAAAAAAAAACTTGGGCTCTCTCCAAGGCGTCGGGGATGGGCATCGCGCGAGGGCCAGGTTGTTGGCGCCCGCCCATCATCAGCGCCTGCCTCTTCGCCCATGGCTTATTTGACTAAGACAGGGCGGTGCAGTAGGTCGTTGGACGGGCGCAGGCATGGTTGGTCGGGCGCGTGAGAAGCTGGGCTGTGCTTTTCTTGCGCGACGGCGGAGAGGAAAAGTGACGATGGTGTCGTCGAGACTCGTGTTGTTGGACCTCGGTGTGTGCCTGGTACTTGAGTGAAGCTCGGTGATACTTGATACTCAAGTGGGTTTCCTCGCTGATACAAGGTACCCCCCACAAAGCACAAGTATTTGCTACCTGATTGTCCAAAAGACTTGGCCTGGCCGCGATGCATGCTCACGGATGCGTGCGTGCAAAAAAAGACAGATGCAAGTAGACCGCCGCGGCATAGGCGACGCCGAGATGGTTCAACTTTGACGGCACAAAGATGCTGCATCTGAGTCCAAAAGGGTCATGTCGGGCGTCTAGCAATCGCGGCGCGGACGAGGTTGGCAGAGCTGGCAGGAACGGAAAGCAGCGAATCGTCCAGCAACAGCCTCGTCGAGAATAAGCAACAGAAGCGGCAAGAGTGCGCTGACATGCCATGCTCATCCACGTGCTGACTGTTCACAACACGACCTGTAACATCTGCGCGGCTTCCAGCTGCGGCCAGATGAATGGCGATCCGTGACGGCGCTCGGCGCAATCTACGTCCGCTGACCACACAGGGCAGAGGCGAGCGTCTGATGGACCGAGTGACACCGCTGCTGCCTACCTGGAACAGTTACATCAACAAGAAGCATCTCCAGTAAATCACCAATGCTTGTCCTTGACAGCTTCACGGGCACCCTTACCAAAACTACCCTGCATCTCGGCCATCTCGGCCACGCCAAGGCGCCAACGCCGCATGAAGTTGCAGTTTCAAAAAGCAGCTTGAATCCATGCTCCATCCTGGCTCCATGGCAATGATGTCAAGGCTGTGGGCACAAGCGGCTCTCGACACCTCCAAAGGGCAATGTGTCCTTTATCCGAGGAGCAATGAGGAAAGAGATCGGCGAGCGGATACGAGGCGGAGCGGTTCCGCCAGGTTACCGTAAAGACTCAAGAGTCAAGAGAATATATCGGAGGTTGCACACCAGATGCTCTCTGGCTGCCAGATGCGTCGTCACGCTTGGAGTGTCTGTAGTGCCGTCATGCGACCCGTAAGCGGCAACCAGCTCCTGGGGGAGACTAAAAGTCGGCGCCGTCTATTCACGGCTAGTCCACCTACTCACATGCCGCAAGCGGGATGACGACGTTGCGCATCCAAAAGTCTCAGGTCCCAACTCCACTCACGACTCGGGACAAATGCCCAATGACGCACTACCTACCTACCTAGGTAGGCGGCTAGGCCTAGGTACCTATCACGATCCGGCCTTCCGCCGCGCCAGTACACACCCGTCCGGCCCGTCGCGCCCCGGCCTGGATGCGGCGACAGCGCCAGTTCCATCCCCGACACGGGTTGGTCGCGCCGGTCCACCAGTCTCTCGGTGACGAAACCCTCCTAGCTCGTCCCCTTTGGTCCTTGGCCCATCTGCCATCATCCGACGCCCGTCAAGCCTCTTCTCCAGGATCGCGGCATGTCTCGCCTGAAACCGCAAGAGACATGTTTGCGCTGGCCTTGCGCCCCGAGTACGCACACGACGCCCGCGACGTAGATCCATGCTCCCACCCTTCCCCGACGCAGGCAGCCAGATGGCAGATTGGCGACCCAAGGCCTGCCCCTTGGTTGAGCCTCTCTCTGCGTGCCTGCGTGCCCCTTGCCGCTGCCGTGTAACGCGCAACACCAAGAACATGTGCCTCGCGGCCGCCTTTTTTCCTCATTCATCCTACCTATATTCGTACTTCGTATATACAAATACCAAGCGCAGTACCTGCCAAGTCGTGACCGTACCGCTCCCTCACCGACACCCGCCATGTCGCCCGAGGGCCGCCCGCGCAAGAGATGCTCGCACCAACGCCAGCGCG
Organism: Hirsutella minnesotensis 3608; assembly: GCA_000956045.1. Classification (NCBI taxonomy): domain Eukaryota; kingdom Fungi; phylum Ascomycota; class Sordariomycetes; order Hypocreales; family Ophiocordycipitaceae; genus Hirsutella; species Hirsutella minnesotensis. The sequence goes on along the minus strand of KQ030508.1, from coordinate 607,522 downwards.
GCAAACACCTCTCGTCCCAACCGCCATCCACAAGACGGCAGCCCCCTGCTCAACCACGTCGCCGGTATTCGCGGCGCCTGCCGTCCTTGAGCCCCGGCGGTCAACACACCGCTCACTCGTCGGGCCACGAGAATGCTGTTTGCTTTTGCGCCGCCATCCGCGTCTCTTGCGGGCTTCTCGTCCTCTCCAACTGTAGACGCCAATGTATCAGGAGCATGGTGACTCGCCAATGCCTATGTAGTAGCTACTTTGTACAGTGATGAAATGCATGTACTCTGTAGGAGATCAAAAACAACGGATGGATGCATTGGAGACGCAGTTATCCTTCTCAACCCCAGGCTCGCTCCTGTTCTTCACCGGGGCGCCCTAGCACTTCACTCGCATGCAAACCTCATGGGTCAATAGTGATAACATTGTTCCTGCAACCTTGGGGCAGGAAACCCGTCACGTGGTTGGCCCGGACTCAGCGGCAAGCCTCGCCGGCTCGCCTCCCTGCCGGCCTTCCATCCGTTGATTGCGGGTCCCGCTGCGTGCTCGGGCCGCCTCCGAAGCCACAATCTCGCACAGTGGCTTGTCGTACTTCGCACTCGAGGAACATCAAAACACTTGGGCAGTTGGCACATAGTTCAAATCGAATTGATAGTTCATTCATTAAATCAGTCGGTTGAGAAACTCCAAAGCATCCCCCCTTCCAACAGGCCTCTGCGCAAAACTCCACGGCCCTCAAGAGCCGTCTACACATCTCTATACACCGCGTGTCCAAATGAAATGGGAAAACAGACAACAGCAACACGAGCCGTGAAGCTCTTTCTGCTCAAGTGTCCAATGCTGCCAAAAATGAAATGCAAGTTAAAGCGGTACTGGCCGCAGCGCCGTGGCACTTAACCGTTGTGCCACATCTCATCAAAGAGCCCGTCTGTCGATGGATGCGCACGTCTATTTTTCTCATGCCTCATTAAAAAGTTGTCATTGTCGTCTAGTCCTTGGACTTGTGCATGCTGCCAGTGACGTAGTTTTCCGAGCCCAGGGCATCGATCGTGGCAATGTCCCTTGAGTCCAAGGTGAAGTCGAAGCTATTCAAATTGCTCTGGATGCGACTGGCAGTCAAGCTCTTGGGCAGGACAATGTTGCCTCGAGCCGCATTCCAGTTGAGCAGGATCTGGGCAGGCGTCTTGCCATACTTTTGCGCAATGGCGTTGATGGTGGGATCCTCGAGCTTGTTGCCGCGAGCCAAGGGCGAGTATGCCTCAATCTTGATGTCATACTTGTTGCAGAGCTCAACAAGGGCCTCACGCTGGCAAAACGGGTGGACCTCGACTTGGTTTACGGCGGGAATTACTCGAGCGTGCTCCAGCAGGTTTTGCATGTGAGCGGCGCCAAAGTTGGAAACGCCAATGGACTTGACCTTGCCGAGCTTCTGGGCGGTCTCGAGAGCGCGCCAGCTCTCGAGGCGCTTCTCCTCATCGTCCGACGGAGAGTGGATCAGGTACAGGTCAAGGTAGTCGAGACCAAACTTGTCGAGAGATGAGCAGAGGGCATTGAACGTGGCCTCGTAGCCGTGATCCGCATCCCAGAGTTTGGAGCAGATGAAAATATCCTCACGGCGGGTGCCGGTCTTTTGAAGCCAGCGGCTGATCGCGCGGCCGCACGCCTCCTCGTTGGCGTACCGAGCAGCCGAGTCAATGTGGCGATAGCCGGCGTCAAGGGCGGCAGTGACGGCGTCTTCCGTCTCCTGGCCGTTAGGCGCCTTGTAGACGCCAAGGGCGACCTGGGGGATGACGTTGCCGTCGTTGAGCTTGATGGTAGCGACAGACTGAGTGCGGCTCAAGGGTCCCCGGCTGACAAAGGCCTTCTTCTTGGAGAAGTACTGACGCTCAGGGGAGGTCTCGGGGGTGATAGCAGAGGGAGCCATTGTGAATGATGGGATTTGATGTGAGGAGTGAAGAGATCGGCAAGACAAGGAACAGTCGACAGCGATGGGACTTGAGAGTGGTTGGCCAGCAAGTTATCTCTTGAGTGAAGCTTTGCAGATGGACAGGAGAGGATGGATGATTGGAATGGGATGAATCGGACTGAGGAAGGGGGTTTCGGCAAGACTTATATACTCGACCTCGACAAGACTCTCAGAGCTTGCGTTGCCCAGCCGCCGAGTCCAGCATCTTGGACAGTCGGATAGACCCTTCTCTGCAGCAAACGCCAGACCGGCCCTGCCGCGATCTAAGGCAGATCCAAGCGGGTCCCCGTTGTCACCGCGGCCTGGCTGCCTCTGGCCATCTCATCGTCCATCCGTTAACACCGCCTCCGTCACGTCGGGACACCGCTGTGGGCCCGCGAAGTGCGCTTAGCGGACCGTCCTCGTCGGCGGCGGCTCAGCCCAAGCGTCCTGGAGCCAGGCTGGGCCGTGTCGCACGGTAAGTACCTGTACGGGTACAAGCGAGGGCCTGCTGAAGCGTCCAGTGGGCGCGTTTCGCGAAATTGGGCGGTGGGGGAGGTTTACGATAACGCAACTGCGGCATTTTGTCGAGGGATCCAGTGTTTTGTTTTCGTGTCTCCAGCATCATGTCGCAGCGCGGTTTAACCACATGGAGACAGCTTTCGAGGCAGAATGACGATGTTCGGTGGAGCCGTCGCCGACGGCTAGCCCTCGAGCCCTCCACCGAGTGGGATACTCGAGATCCAGCGATCCACTCATTGGCGACATTGATACGCTGCTGAAAGTCGGCGAGAGGGAGGCCTGGCCGGTTGCAGATTTGAACCTGTCTTTCCGCCTGTGCCCTGAATCCTGAGCGGCATGTGGAGACACCGCGGTTCCAGCAGTCCCGGGCGCAGTTCCAGCATTGACTTTTTCCCTATTGCTCAAGGCGAAACAGGGGGAAAACTGGGACCAAACTCGATCTGACAACTTTTCGGACCTGCCTGTACTGCGGTCAGAACAGCGAACTGCAGATTCTCTGGGTCTAATCTCCATCACAGGCCATAAGAGGATGACGGACAATTCGAGCAAACGGCTGAGCGTCGCCCTTGAATGGGCATGGTCTCAATGTCAGGGATGGCGACTTGGCGACGAGGACATGGTGCTGCCCGCCGATGGTGATCAGCAGTCAAAGAGACAGCGCCGGCAAAATTTGCAGCCCCATGTTTTGCGTATGCGAAGCGTCAATGGCAAGGTTTCGGCCCTGATTGCCAATTGCATAACGAGGAGCATCTGGTTGGGCGTCTTGTAGAGTACAGTACATCGTTCCTTCCCTTCTTCAAGCCCGGCGGTTCGCGCCAAGAGCAGGCGTGACGTTTGGGTGTCGGGTGGGACTTGCTGCATGTGCCCGTCTTGTGTGGGATCCACTCGAGATGCCTGCGGCATGCATGTGCAGATCGCTCGCTGTACTGTACATATAGGGCACCTGGTGGTCCCCTTGCCTCTCGCTAGTCGCACTGTCTTTGCACGCCGCGAATGACCGCATCGTACAGTATTTACCGAGAGCGTCTGCAGGTCCCGGTCGCTGCGGGTACAAGCCCGCTGCTGCAGACTGTCAAAATGAACCGCTAACCGCAATTGTAAAATTCCCGGGGCTCCACTTGCCTCGACGGTGCCTATCCGCAGCGCCGCTCCCTCCCTCGGTGACGCAAACTGAAATTGTCAAGACGACAAGAAAAGGCGTAATGACGGCGGTGTAATTGTTTGCTTGCGCATGCCAGGGGCTGGCTTTTCAATTTGCGCACACGTATTTCGCGCTTGCCGAGCCGTGCAAAGTACCGGTTCTTCGTCCTATACCCTGGAGCAAGGGCAGCCTGGTTGCGCGTAAGGAGCACACGCCACCTCAGTTACAGAATTCGAATCGAAGCAGGTACGGAAAGAAAAAGGCGGGTCTGGCCCCCTGTCCAACTTGTCCCCCTTGGTGCGCATGCTCGTCCGGCGCTGTTGTAATGGAGCCTTGGTCATTGGTGTACTCGACATGGCGTGTTGCCGCTTGTGCCCAGCACCTAGAGGTAGCCTCTACAAGTTTGCCTGACGCAGGTACTCTTGGATACCGGCATCATCTGCCGTGGGACGCCCGATATACAAGGCAGCAAGGGGCAAGTTGCTGTCGACGATGCGCAACGCCTGAGCGGCAAGGCTCTCGCCGGCGCCGTTGATTGGCTCGCAAGGCCTCAATCCAATCTCCTGCGACTGCCTATCTTACTGTATGTAACTTGGCTCAAAGGCGGTCCAAGTCGGCCGACGATCCACTTCGTTTCCAAATTCACATTCCACCTCCCTCTCCTTTCCTGCGTCCGGCCCAGCCTCATCCTCGTCCTCGCCGGCTCTGATGCGCCTTAGGCCCGCTTATTACTGTGCTCGAATCTACGACACGTGATGGTGTCCGCCCGGATCCCGCACGCTCCTGGACTTGACGTCACAGTTCCTCAACGGATTGTCTCAAAGACCCTCATCTCCCCGTTCCGGGCCACTCAGGGCCGTCCTGATGGAGATGCTGCCCTTGGAAGTCGGCCGTTGCGGATGCTGGCATGACGTTGGATACGGGGCCATCAAGAACGGATCAACTGTCTTGTCCTGTACGGATGTCTATCCGGTATTGGTACGTGTTGCGCCCTTGACTCCATGAACCATGTCCTGGCTTTTCATATGCGCACGTATGTACGTCGCCACGCACATACTATACATGCAAGGATGCATGTTTGCTGATTTCTGTGCGTCTTCATTGTGCAGGATCGACCTCCTGCTCCTGACTTGCCTGCTCGTACTTGGCACGCCTGGGCAGAGCGACGCGAGTGTCTCACGCCTCGGCGTCTTGTCAACCGTGATGCTTTAGAGGCACCGCCATCTTTGTCCACGAACGCCGCCGAGCCTTCATCTGCTACGCGGTGGGCAGCCGAGGTCGCAAACGTCGGGCAATGGCATACCTGAGCACAAGACGCCGGCTTCTCCTCCGTCCACCCCCTCTCTACAGGTGCTGCTCGGGCAGAGCATCGCCGTGAATGAGCCCATGCCATACCCGCGAGGCGCCAATACTACGCCAACTCCAGCCGCGCCATGCGCCAACCGTGGGCGCATGTATGGAAATCATGCTTGATCGCGCTCATCATCTGCACTGATTTCCCGTGTGTCCACAGATCTCTGGCGCTGTCGCAGCTGCACTCGTCGGCCCACGCACCTGTCGTTATGGAAGACTTGGACTTGTTCTAGACAACGCCACGTGTCGTGAAAATAGATTTGAAGCGCAAGGGTCCTGGTTCGATTCAACCTTGATTTACCCAGATAAGGTTCTGAGCCAAGTTGCCCAACAGACAGCCAGGCACGATGCGCTTTGGCACGCGGCACCCATTGCCTTCACCATCATACAACTGTCGCAGCGGAAGTCGCGGAACGAGCCTGCTCTTCCCAGTCACCCTCACCGACAGGGTCTCGTGTGGTTCAGACAACATTACGAATAGCTGCAGGCAATTTGACATGGGTCGGCCTGGCTCGTCGGCCGTTCGGATGCCGTCCGTGACAGCCATGCCAAGGAGGCACTCTTGACCCTGCAACCCAGTCGATTGGACGCCACTTTCTCTCGTGATACCCTTTTCGGGAATCGGCAGACCGCTCTTGTCCGTGGATGGAGTCCGCACCCAGGTTGATTCTTGTCCACGTCTCGATATCGATGCAGACCTCGACCTCGCATGCGCTTGCCTCTCGCGTGATGAGCCTCGAGTCCGCCATGCTCTGATCGGACTTCGCACCAATGTCTACCGTGCGCCGATCTCATGCAGCCGCTTTGATCATCCTTGAATACAAGACCTATCTGCCATTGTGGCATGCGTATGCCATTTCGCCGCAGTTTGCCTCGAATCGCTTCTTTCTCTTGCTTTTTCCGATCGGTGCAAGACATACGCAGCCGGACCATCGATCAACTCGGTCCAAGAAATCAAGATGCGGCATCCAAACGTCTAACCGCTAGGTTTACGTACTCGTCACATGAGACAATGGCACCTGTCTCTTCCCTCGCCGTTGGATGTTGGATACTTGCTCGAAGAGATTCGAGATGTTCCATCAGCGGGCGGCCGTCTCTGTATGTCGAGACGTATTTCCATGCGTGGAGCTCATGGATAGAGGACCAGCAACCGTCTCCCCGTCCGATACGCATCAGACGGGGCCCAGGAAAGGCGCCGCTCTTACTGGCCGAGTTTGTTTATTGCCCGTCTCCACATTCTTCTGCGTACCGAAGCTCCCTGCTTCCGGAAGGTGGCCGCCGCGTCAACTGATCCGCTGCTGGCGTGATGTCGGCGGCAATCACTTCCAGCCCGACATGTCATGAGAATACTCATGCGCTAACGGAGAGAGAGAAGTCTTCTTTGTCCATTTGCAACCCGGTCTCACTGAGACGATGTGGCATGGGCGCCATATCCATGCCGCGCAGGCACGTCGTGTTGCCACTTTTCAGCACCTGGCCCTTGGCCGCTGCAATTCTAGTACGCCCTTTGACGGAGATCAGTGCGCCTACTCCCGCCACGGATCTGCAGACTTCTCGAATCTTCATGAGTCAGGGTACTTGATTAAGCGACTTGGACGTGGCGTAGATCTGTACAACAAGCATCTGCCACGTGCGCTGCCGAGTTTGATGTGGCCTTTGACCTCCTCTTTCCATGCGCCGCATACGAAGTACATGATGGTCAAAGTCGTCGGCTCTAGTCATTGCTGTCCGCATGGCAACGGCTTCCGAAACGCCCACAATCTACCATCGGCAATAAGCAGACTTGGTCGCACTTTGCGAGCGGGCCAATACTGGCGACTGAGCACGACCGATATCAGCTAAGTGCCTCTCGGTGCTTCTGTCTTCCATTATCTGGGTACGGCATATCAAAGACGACCTCTTGTGACCAATGCCATAGCTCGCTCGCCCATCAACTTTCAAGGTTTCCGTTTAGCTCCCGTGACACGAGCAAAGGCCTTTATCCGGACTCGGACCGTTTGCACCCGATATCGGATGATGCAATGTACTAATTCATATTCGATGAGCTTCTTGTGTTGAGTATCGCCATGAGCGGTGTAGACTTCCACCAAGGAAGCACCTTGATTTGGACTAAGCCGTACTGGCAAAAGATTGCGCGTCGGCACACGTGGTGCCGGTTTGGATGACGATCGGGGCGAGGGCGGCAATGCGCCAAGCCGGGCTAGCAGCCCTACGGGGACAACGGCTCAATGCGGACCGTCTTGCCGAATCTACCCTAACCCACACCGTTGCACCACATCAATCTTTGGACGATTCCTCCTTGAAATCTGATAGGTATGCAGGAGCCCAAGACCCTGTGTAAAGGACGTCGGCGCCCGGTGACGGGCGATCCGGCGGCCTCGGAGCTCATTCGACAAGCAAGGGCACTTGCCATCCAAGAGTAATGGTTGAGGATTAGCCAGCTCTTTCATTGAACGCGCACATCCTTATTCATATAGCGAAACCCTCTTCTGGCCGCTACCTTGCCTGGCACGCAGTCTGTACCTTTGCAGGAACCAAGCATCTTTCTTCACCTCCAATTTTCCTTCCTACCTGTTGCCAACTACCAAGTCGCATGTCCAAACTTTACATTTCCGCGCGCAACCATTCTTCTACAATGGCAAAACCCCAGATATCGCCTCAAACACGTGCATCTTCATTTTTTGACGGTGAGTAGACATAACATTCGCATGGTCATTGCGAGTCCTCCGGTTGTCGCCAACGCTTTGTCGTTGAGTGACGTTGTGATTCCTGGAACATGAAATACCACGCGACAAGACAGGCGGCATAGATACCCACGAGGGCTTCTTCCCTCAAAACTCTTCAGTTTTTTCAACTCGGATTCCTGGCGCCCTTTCGTGGCTTCATCATCTTTCATTCCGAATCCGGACACGACCGGCGCCTACCGCAGCACCTTGTCCGCCATGGAGACTGTCAAGGCCATGGCTTGTCAGTTTGCTGGTCACGACCAAGGGAGGAATACTTGAGCACTAGGCGACTGACCGTTGGCTCCGGTGGCGTCCGGCTCGACGTGGGCCTCCGTCACCTTGCCGTTCTCAACCTTGAGCGCGTAACGCTTGCTGCGCGTTCCTCCGAAGATGGCCGCAGCGTCGTCGAAGCCCAAGTCCAGGGCCTTGGTGAAGGCTGCCGTAGGGTCGGCGATGAAGCGGATCTGTGCCATGTCTCGATGAGCAATCTCGTACGGCATCGGGGGCTCCCCCGGATCATGTCACTTACGCCAGTCTCCCCAGCGGGATCCAGCTGCTCGCCCCAAGCCTTCATGCTAGAATGCCAACAAGTCAGCCATTCCGCCCCCCTTGCCTGGTCCCCTCGTCATTGCGGCACTCACACAAAGGGGTCGTTGACGGAGACGACAAACACCTGGCCCGCCTTCTTGAGCTTGGGGTGGTTGATGTACGACGGCACGTGCTGGCCCGAGCAGGTCCCGCTGAAGGCGCCCGGCACGCCCACAATGTACCCGTCGGCCTTGCCCAGCTCCGCGGCCAGGTCCACCTTGTTGCCGGGCGACTTCTCAAAGAGCCCGTCGACGCTGGGGATCTCGTCGCCGACCTTGACGTACGCCCGGGCCGTCGAGTGGAACCCGCGGGCGGCGGGGCGGGCCGAGACGGCGCGGCGGAGGATGGAGGCTCGAAACGCCATGGTAGGTTCTTGCTGCGGGCTCGGGCGAGGTGGCCTGTTTGCGGAGTTGGACGTCGACGGCAGCAGATGCCCAGGTCTTGAGAAAGGGGGCGGATGAAAAGTCGGGCGAGTTGGAAGCTGCGTCGAGCTCGAGCTTGATTACGTACTGTTCGTTACTGCTCTCGCCGCACCCCCTGCCAGGGGACCTGGCCGATACGTCACCCGGCGCGGGGTACATGAGAGAGGTACCGAGTTCCCCATTGGGAGATGCGGCTCGCATCGTCCCCCAAGCCGTGAACACCAGGAAGCCCCCCCTATTGCCGAACATTGGAACCGTCGAGCCCAGCCCCGTGCTCAAAGTAACTACCTAGCAGTCAAACGCTACTCTAGCGTTGGATAATTGAGACTGAGAATGGCTAAACTCGCACCGTCCAGCTGCACGCATGGCTCTGGCTGGCAGACGGCCCCTGACTTGCACAAGACTGCGACGCCTTTCCCCTAGTAAGGCATTCTGGGGCTTGACACATCAACGGGCCAACGGGCCACTTCGACAGGCGTGCCGTGATTCACTTTGGAGGTCCAAGGAAACGTTGAATCTTTTGTCGACTCAGCACCGAAGCGCCTAGACAGCAACCGACAGTGATGAAGCAGAGGGCGGCGCGAGGTCATTGGGTATCATTCAAAGACGCGCTGTAGCCGTCGTCTATTCCTTGGGCTTCTTGGACTTTTTGCTCTTCTTTTCCTTCTTCGACTTGCCACCATCCGCTTCGGCTGCGTTGGCCAGTTCTTCCTCTGCCTTCTTCTTCTTCTTCTTTTCCCGCTTATCCTTCTTAGCGTCGTCTTCTTTGAGTTCCTTCTTCGGCTCGCCATCACTTGCTTCGTCTGCGTTACCCACTTCTTCCTCGGCTTTCCTCTTCTTTTTCTTTTCCTTCTTGTCCTTCTTCGTGTCGTCTTCCTTGACTTCCTTCTTCTCGTTCTCTTCTTCGCCTTCTTCCGTTGTGGGTCCTTCCTCGCTCACCACGACAGCGACCTCCTCGCCAGCCGGAACACGGGCCTTGGAGACTGGTCTCGCATCGTGTTTCGTCTCCCTACGGGCCAACACCGCCTGCAGCTCCTTTGGGGCGGCCTCCAGCTCCTTCATCCATGCCTTCCAGTCGCCTCGCCTTGTCTTCCACATGTCGCCTTTCCAGTTGCGCCAGACACTTCGGCCCATCCAAGAGTCTCTGAGCTGCGCCTCGTGAGCGCCGAGCTGTCCCATGATCGCCTCCTTGACGTGGGACGGAACGCTAAAGTCCTTGCCCTTGCTCGGAACCTCGGCAATGGAGTTGATCAGGTTATGGCCAAACTGGGAGACGGCAAGTTCGGGAACGTGATGTATCAATGTGCCCACGAGAGACTTTTGAAAGATGGAGTTGGCGGAAGGTGTGTGGAGTGCAGTCGTCAGCAGCGTGACGGTCGGCATTGAGGTCGTGGCGACGCGGACAATCAAATCGCTCGGGAGAGCGAGTATGGCTTCTTGTACGCCTTTGGACGGTCCAGAGATGGAAAGGAGGGTCGTCAGCAGTTGGGCTCCGTGAGACTGAATGGCATATTGGTTGCGCTTCAGTTGCTCGACGTCTTTGCCATTCTTCTTCTCGTCTCCCAAACAGCAAAGTATCGTGACGAGATCAGCGGCCTGATCTCCGCAACCTTCCCTCAGGCCCTTCATGAGCTGCTTAATCTCCTCGTGAGCACCACGAATGGCGCATCGCTCAAATAGTGTTTTGAGGACGTTGAACCTCGTCTTCGCCACAAGCTGGGGTACAGTGGGGGCAATCTTCTGAACCGCCTCGACGAGGTCATCCTTGCTCAGACGGTTGAGCACCTTGATCGCTGGGTACGAAGATATATCGTTGCGAACGTATCCCTGGATACGAGGGAGGAAAATATTGTGGTTCAAGGCCTTGAATATTTTGCCGGGGCAGTGTGCGGCGAGGATCTCGATTAGCCGGGAGCCAATCTGATCGTATATCATGCCATTGATGAATTCCGAAGCTTCCGATGACTCGTCTGCCAAGGACTGCGGCGCGCCGGGGAGGAGTTGAGATAGAAGGGACGGTCGGTCGTGGTCTGACGTCTGCTCTGCCTTCTTCGTCGTCATGTCAAGCTCGAGGAAGAGCTGCAGCGTGGGGTTGCCAATGGGGTGCTTGGCCAATACCCGAAGGCCTGTGGCGTCGAGTTCAGCAGTAGCATCCCTGATGATCTTGTTTACCGCCATGGCGAAGGATTCCGGCACAGCGCGGAGGCCTTGATTGGGCGCATCGGCGGCGGCAGAGCCGACTACCGAGATGTGCTCCTTCTTCTTGCTCTTGACGAGAGTGCGGACGGATGCATCCTCGAGAGGGCGGCCGGAGAGGACCAAGAGAAGGACGCGCAGTGTGTGGGATGCGAATCGATCCGTCATGAGAAAGGTCAGGCTGCCCTCGAGCTCGTCGAGCGTGGCCAGGAACAGGTTCTCCATGGAGGCTTCGGGCTGCTGCTGCTTGGCATCTTCGCCCGTCGTGTCGAGGACGAAGCCGGTGAAGCCGGCAAGTTCCTGTGTGACGACGCCCGCAGAGCGCAGGAAGAGCGCTTCGCAGCAGTGGCTGGCGAAGCGGTGTTGGACAAGAGACAGGAAGTGGCCGCCAAAGGCCTCGAAGAGGCTCTTCTTTTGCGCTGTGTTGGACAGCTGGATCAGCTTCTCCATCAGCCGTGAGCACGACTGGCTGCTCGCCAGCTTGAGCTCCTTGCCATGGGCCTCGCGGTAGACGCTCTCGACAAAGATGTCGCGTTCTTCGGTCGACGGGAATTGGTTCAGTTCCAGCAGCTCGTCGGCCCTGCGAAAGTATTCTTGCTCTTCGTCCGCCAGCATGCCAAAGAACTCGGTCTCTCCCGGACCGCCTTGCTGCGCCGGCTCATCTTCTTGATGGCTCTTGCGCGATCGCTTCGACTCGAATTCGGCGGCTTCATCTTGGTCATGGCGCTTGCGCTTGCGCTCCTCGCGATCACCGCCTCGCTTCGTCCGGGGTTTTGGCATTGTGACGGACAATGGCTGGCTAATTCAGGTGTGTGAGGGAGTTTTCGCGACGTCAGCAATTGCTTGGGATGTCGGAAAAATCTACATTCCTACCAAGTCGAAGCATTCACTTCGACGCAGCAGGTCCTGATAAGGCTTTCGGAGGAAAAAAAGATTATCACGATAACGGTCCTTATCGGTGGCTGCACCGCGTAGTGGGGCAGCGAACTTAGGCTATGTGGATGCCGCGAGCAGACCCGCTCATGGTGATCCATCTTTAACCCTTTACCTATCAATCTCATTGATGAACACCTGAACATTTCACAAGAGATGAGTCAAGATTTTGTAACCAGAGTGGTATCTCAAGTTTGGCTCATAGTCAGGCGCCAGTTGAGATCCTAGGGGTCCTTTTGTTACGTATTATAGTTGCCATCGACTGGCCTATTGCCCGCTATAATTCTATGCTGCTTTCCAGACATATAGCCAAGCAACTCAATGACGTGGCTCGGCAGGGTCACATCGCTCTCCTGTGATCATATCCAAACGAGAATTTTGCCGAGTTTCCTTGAGTTGCGAAGTACTGTCCGTCTCTATGGAAGCTTCCCAAAAGTCCTTCTCTTCACAGCACACCCTGTGCAACCTCTTCTAGAGCTCTCACCAATCCCTCGACTGTGGAGGGTAGCGTTTGCAAGTTGACCACAACCCGCAAGAAGCTGCCCTTGTCGCCGGGGGCATAGTCAACCATGAAACCTCGCTGGATCAGGGTGCGGACAATTTGTTGCGTTTGTTTTGTGTTGGTGGCGGCGTCATCCAACAGATTGCCTCCGGGCGCGTGGTAAAAGCAGACCTGCAGGCACGGCGGCGCGTCGTTCTCGAGCACGTAAAAGTTTCCAGACTTCCTGACGAGCATGTGCAGGTAGGCTGCCATGTCAAACGCGTGATCAATCTGCTCCTCGAACCCGTCTGCGCCGTAGTAGAGCCAGGCCAGGGCAAGCTTGAGACTGTCGCCGCGCCGACCGCATTGGAGGGTCAGGTCGGCCAAGTCCCAGGACTCTTGGTCAGAGTCAGTGTGGAAGAGGTAGGCGGCGTCAGTGCTGTTGGCCCGACTCAAGATGCGCACGTCTGGTCCGAGCAAGAATGAACAGGTAACAGGCACGTTGAGCATCTTGTGGGGATTCACGGTAAGTGAGTCGGCCAGGTGGGAGCCGTGAAGCTTGTGCTTCTGTTTCCCGGAGAAGATGACAGGACCGCCCCAGCTGGCGTCGATGTGCATCCACATGCCAAATTCCTTGCAAATGCTCGAGATTTCCACAAAGGGGTCGTATGAGCCTCGGACGGTGGATCCAGCGGTCGTGTTGACGTACAAGGGCGTTTTGCCTTGCTCTTTTGCGCGTAGCACCAGTCCTCGAAGCTCGTCCGCCCTCATGCAGCCAGCATCGTCAACGGGCACTTTCCAAACGCTCGAGCTGCCAAGCCCGCAGATCATGGCACTCTTCTCGACCGAGTAGTGTCCGTGGGCGCTGGTAAAGATGACAAAGTCATGCTTGCCGTTTCCCGCAGTCTTGGAATCGGGATACAGCGTGTTTCGTGCGACGACGAGAGATGTGAGGTTCGATGAGCTGCCGCCTTGGCAAGTAACACCCCCAGCCTGAGGACCAGTGAAGCCGAAAAGCTGGGCTAGCGTACGGCTGGTGATCTTTTCGACGACGGTCAACGCCGGTGAGACCTGGAATACGTGCAGCTATGGTGACAGGTCAGAAAAGGGAATGTTGGGAAAGGGATCCGATTGGACAGATCCTAGGAGAAAGTGTCCTTACATTGGTGTTGAGAACAGACAAGACCATGTCGGAAATGACACCGACCTAAACAGACCCTGCCATGAGTATTCGACCAAGTTTCGAATGCAGGGACAAGACTCACGGGGGTGTTGCTGGCGTAGAGCTTGTCTAAGAAGCCTTGGTCCCAGGTGTTGACACTATACTGCAACACGTTTTGGACGATATCCAGCAGGCCATCTTTGCCCTGGCCTTGATTAGGGAGGTCTATATTGAGCCTGGACACTACCTCTGCTGGAGAGTATGACTCGAGGAGGACATTCTTGTTGCGCCCCGAAGCATCGACAGGGAGCTTGCCAGTTGCACGGTCAACGACTGCTTTGTCGGCAGCGGCAACAAAAGGAATAATAAGGGCCCGAATGGCGCCGAGGAGCTGGATCAATCAGCCACAAGATCAAGCCTAATGCAAGGAAGGGTTAAAAAAAGGACAGGCAAGACACACATCGTCGAGCTCTTGGGACCTGTTCAAGACGGAGCTTGGAGTGCGCTCGGCATGGTGCCATCGGCCATTTGTCGTGGCACCGGGCATGGTGCAGGGTAGCACAGGGCAGGGCTGCCAAGGCAAGGGGTTCTGACTGATCAGGTGGAGTGGTACCGCGTGGCTACCTAGGTAGGCGACGGATGCACGAAGCTGAGGCTTGTTCCCGAGCACCCCACCTCTGCAAACGCCGCGCAAAAAACACCGCCCGTTTCCTCCCTCCTTTGACCCAAAATGCCTGTTGGAGAGGCGATAAGAGGCGGGAGCGGGTGAGAAGTATGGCACCCTCAGAAGGCGGCGAACGACACAGAGCCAGGGAGGTAGAAGAAGGTGAAGAGCTGGGAGAAACGAAGGATTCGAAAGGACTTCCAAGTTGCGTGGAGCCATCGACGGGGGAGGACCCAGGAGAAAAGAGCGCGGGAAAAGTTCGCCGGAGAGGGTTCCCCCATTGCACGATTTGGGATCAAAAGGTTAAAATCCCGCCGCCCGGGTCTTTGCCGGGTCCGTATCGGGCATGGGGCGACGTCCAAGGTGTGAGCCGCATCTTCAACTACCAGTCCGGCCACGGACAGCCCACTGCTCGCTGCCCTTAGCCCGGACTCTGGCTACAAGCCATTCCACGAGCCAGAGCCTCGTCTCTCGCAAGTATAATGCAGTATGGTAGGGACGGGCGTGCAGTTCGTATATTGAACCTCGACGTCGGGTTCATTTTGTCCAAGTCGCCTCTGGACGCGTTGGAGAGGATGGGCCGGGGCGGGAGACGGGCAAGCTTGCCGATCTTCGACTGCCACAAATAACTTGGATGTTTCGAGCTAGAAGCCGACGGCGCGTCAAGGGCTCACGCCCGTCGCCTCCGAGCGGCCACCCTTCGGAACGGAGCCGGCACTAGACATCCGCTCATGTTATTAGCGGGCTCCCGGCTCAAACTTGCACATTGGCTCAAACACAAGGGGCTCGTCCAACTGATTGGTCCCAGAAAACCGTTGGCACAGCAAGTCCCAGCTGCAATGCCGAAGGCAGAAGCGAGAAGCCCGCGTCCGACATGCACGAATGGCCCGACAGCGCAGGCCAAAGCATCAAGCGCAGGGTGCAAGCGGATTCGTGCCGGGACTGCCAGACGTCGAAATAAACCCCTCGCGCCGTTTCAGCCCGCCCGTTACGCCCAAAGAGTTCCCCGGCTCAGGGGTCTGTGCATCATGCAGCGACGGAAGAGCATCCGGAGACCAGAAGGAAAGTCTCACGAGAGCAGAGGCCTTTGGACTACGGGTTGCTGAACGCACGACACGGCAACCAAGATGCGTGGCTTCACATGCAGAAAGGTGTTGTCTTGATCCAGCCGTCTGGAGCATGCCGTGCCGGGTCGCGGGTTCTGCCAGGACGGCCCACGACCTCCTCCTACCAGCCATGGCCATGACGTGATGGCGGTGCGAACGAATGCCCAGTAGCCGACGAGGTGATATCAATGGACATGGGAGCACTCGCATGTTGGGCGCGCTCCTTTTCGAATTCGGCGGTCCGTGCGGATGGGACGACTGCCCTCCAAAGCAACGTCTCGGCGCCTGTCTGTCCCACGCCCTGTCATCCAGGCGGCGCGCCAAAAGTCCGCGTCTGTGCTCCCCGGAGATAGAGAGAAAGGGCGGGGGTTCAAAACATGATTGCTGGATTTGTCTTTCAGAGCCCCTTGCCGCCCAGAATAGTGGGACGAAAGGGTCTAAGACCTGGTGTCGCAACCATGGGATTGATCGCAAATGCTGCTTTGACTGCGGCTATTGCAGACTCTGCTGTCAGTGGCGGCGGCACATGTGCTGGCAGGAAACGTCAAATACGGCGTTCCGACATAGAACAATATGTGATGGGACGCTCAAGGTTCAAATAGTAAGAGGCACGAAGCAGATCTTGGGCGTGTGTTGAAGCGAGAGCGTCGCATCGGTACGACTAGAGAGACGACCCAGTATTGATTTGAACCCGAGCGCAAGATGACCTCGAAGCGGGTCGTCTCGATGAATCGATCGTGGTTGGAGGATTGGCGGCATGCACTGCAGATGCGACAGCTTCTCTCTCATAGGCACGGAGCGCTCTGGTTGCCATGCGTGATGGAGAATGCGCGAGCCGAGGGATTGATCCAGGCCGTGTCTCGGCCGCAAACCGGAGTCGCCTTGTATATCTTCGTGCGAAGTACAGCGTCAAGGATCGTTTCCCTCCCCGCCGCCGGGTTGGCAATTGTGTGAGTCTTGACCCCGCCATCCCGCCTCATGCAGGGCACCATCCCGCGATGGACGGATGAGGATGAATTGGGAGCCTGAAAGCATGTCGTGAGCTGGAACTGCCGCATCTGTTTTGTAGCAGCGAGACAGACCTGTCTTGTCTCCGTTGGACTGGACATATAACCTGTCCCCATTTCCCCTTGCGAAAATTTCGATTATTGGGATAAAAGCCAAGATCATGACTCTGTTCATATGATTGAAAATCTTTTGCAATTTACCGTGGAATGCGGGAGCTGCTCTTGACTCTTGCCCAAGTGCCCAGGTCTCGATAGCACCTTCCGGCTCACGTTGACCAACTCCCGTTGGTACCGGCATCTCTGTCAGTTTGGGCAGGCGCGACAGACTTGGCAGGAGGCGATTCCATCACCTCGGCTGCCCTCGTCAGGGATCAATCGCGTGCCCTGTCCAGCTGCAGACTCGTCATCGCTCACCACCCCGTCCACCGCCAACGGCAGCAACATTAGCCCGCCCGCGCCAACCTCTCCCCCGTTGCAAACCGACCCGGTGCTCTGGTTTTCTTGGAGATCGACCTGCGCACTCCCTTCCCAGAAATCGCTCAGCGCGCCTGCTTGCTGGCCGCATTCTTCAGTAGCAGCCCAGCCCCTTGGAGGCCCTTGAAATATTGGATTCCGCCCAGCTGGAAAACCCCCGCAGACCTTGCGAGGCCGAGGTGCGTGCCGACAAGGCAAACGCCCAAGGACAAGGGGGTCATCAAGAAAAGGAAAAAGGCGAAACGGCATCCCGTCTTCGGGGAGGTCGAACCAGCTGCCGTACCGAGTGGATAATCAACATATTCTCCCGCATTCCCGAACCTCTTGATCTCGTCATCCAGCAGCAAGCACGACATTGAAAAGCTATCGGCACAACTTGCATTGCGGCGACGGGCGGCGACCGGACGCAGCAGCCCAGACCCTCCGCCCCCTCCTCCCCTCCCTCGGCGTCTGACTTGCTCTCTCGAGATCCTTGTCGGAAGAGCAGACGCAATATACGCGAGGCAAAGAAGCAAGGAAAAAATTGAAACCTCAAGGTACGTACGTGCAATATGCATACGATGCATTGGCGATGCCACGTCATGCTTCGTCTGCAATCGCTCAAGCCTCCAAAGAACAGTGCACACAGACACAGCAAGCACGGGCGTCTACCAAGGAGTCTTGTCCATCTCCCGTCTGTCTGTAAGCGAGGGCGAGCTGCTGTGAGGTGAAATTAGAGTGGCACGGCAGTTCCCCACTGACTTGTGATCAATTGGCAGAGCTGCCCTCCCCCCCTCCATCGGGCCATCACAAGCAGACACCACAGGGTCCAAGAGGTCTTGTAAAGCACGCGCCGTGAGCTGGGGAAGGGGGAGAAGCCAAAGAAAAAAAACAGACGTGCGCACATCCATTGGACTCATCTATCCTTCTCTGGGTTCCCTTGTGTAATACATCTCCCACCTCGCCCCGTTCGTTGGCTTGCCAATTCCCTCGTAAACGTCCTGCCTCTCCGCCTTCCCTTATCTCTCCTTCTCCTTGGCCTCCCTCCTCCTCTTCATGGATTTGTCCCCATCTACGCCCGGCTCTCTATCCCGACGGTTTCTGTGGTGTCCGAGTGCGCACTGTCTCTTGAATTCCTATCCCCTCTTTCATCTAATATCTCCGCTTCTGTGATTTTCCTCATTGACGCAATAGTACATATATCCTACGTTCTGCCTTGCAAGCTGGCGTTGCCCAATGCTCCAGAGGACAGCCTGAATTGCAACGTCGCATATTAACAGTTTACAAAAATAGACGTCGCTCCCTCCTTACTTTTTTCTCTTCCCAAGAAATTACCCCTCCATCGCGCAGACCATCGCAAGCCTACACACGGATCTCTCTGGCTGCGAACCACAAGAGGGCGCATCGCAACTTAGCCCGAGACCCGTAAGGGCCCAGAGCAGCGCGGACAAAGCGCGGGGAGGCTGTTGCACTCGCTGGTCGAACAGGCCCATATTGTATGGGATCAAGACTTGGAATCTGAATCACGACGTCGCAGTATCTGCACAAGAGGCGCCTAGCAGCTTCGTCGAGTTGCGCGCGCGCCCACACACGTCCATCCAAGACTCCACTGCCTGACCCTCCCCGACTGACAGAACGTCTGTCTGACGGCCCGTTGATAGCGATCCCGTCCGCTGTCATTCCCGTGTTACGAACATCATGGCGGCGCCCTCTTTGTCGTCGTCGCACAGCCCATCGCACAGCCAGGCATCGGCAGCCGCGGCCGCTGTCCCCATTTCCATCACCATTTGCGGCGACGGTGGATGCGGAAAGTCGTCGATAACATTGCGCCTCGTGCGGTCGCAGTGGACTTCGGAATATGACCCAACCATCGAGGACTCGTACAGCGTCACCCGCCGCATCGACGGCACCACTTACCACCTGAACCTCACAGATACTGCTGGTCAGGAAGAGTATCGAGGCATGTGGGCCTCGTCCAATCTCGGCGCCGATGCATTTCTACTCGTCTACGACATCACCTCGCGCGAGTCGCTAGACGCCTTACAGTACTTTGACGACCTCATTGACATGGAGTCCGAGACCCGCTTTGACAACGCCGAGCGTGCCCGGCGCGCCGGCCTTGACCCGGTTCAAGTCAACTCGATCTCATCGGGCGGTGCAAAAACGGTACCCCCCGTCAAAATCGTTGCCGGCAACAAGTGTGATTTGCAACAGAGCCGGCAGGTCCCCGCCGCCGTAGGCCTCGATTGGGCGCGCCGGCGAGGTTGCGGCTTTATGGAGACGAGTGCCCGCCTCGAGGTCAATATCGAGGAGACCTTTGCCCTCATCGTCCGTCGCGTCGTCGAGAGGAGGCGACTCGCAGAGATTGGCGTTCTCGACAATACCGAAATGAGTTCTCGCGGCATGACGAAGCCATTGACGCCTCTGCCCGCCGAGTTCGAGAGCGAGAAAGAGCCCCCCCGCCTCCGTGGACCCCACATCTACGGCGACCGGCTCGGCCGTGGCTCGGGAGGCTTTTGGAGAAAGCTCCGTTGCTGGTAATACGGCACTCCCAAATCCTGCGACGACCCCATTGTAACCGACATTCTTGGATTCTAACGGCCTTTGGCGATTTGCTTCTTGTCTCGCTCAGCTTGACCCTTTTGCTTCATCAGATACCATTGGCTTCGTACAATTTCTTTTATAAAATGGCGCCTCGCATGCGCGTGCCAACCCGGGCTCGTCGGGGTTAGCTGGATGGATAAGGTAGGGAGCAAGGTGGTCTACGGCGCCCAACGACACGGTCGAGGCAAAGGCTTGCAAAGTGTCGAAAAGTTAACGCTCATGATAGTTTGTAGCGTATTTGATAAATGTATTTATAAATGTCCAGATGACGACGCATCGCGAAGCTGACACATCGCGCGTTCCTTGACACCATCAAAAGTGTCAACCGCCGTACGTGGTCCGAACATTGCGAAACCAACTGACGGCACATGTGGCTGTGGTGTCTGGCGCATCAGGACCGTCGAACAGCGCAGTATTAATGTTCTTCACTAGCTGTCAAGTCTCTTTCCGGCCCGAGCTATGGTGCCGGCAAGGAAACGAGTCAGTTGCGTCATGAATGTAGCAACGGAGTACTAAGCGTCCAACATGGCATCTAGGCATCTGCCATTACTGCCTGCTGGCCTTTACCCACTCCTTCCACTTCTTGTAGTCTGGGTACTCCATGCTGCATTTCTTGCCCCGATAGCGTGTCACCTTCAAGTCGAGATCCTTCCACCGTGACCGACTGCCTACCCAACCCGCCTTGCGAATGAGGCTGAAGAGCGTCTCGTCCTTGGTCCAGCCCTGTTCCGAGGCCACGTCGGGGAGATATGTGGAGCCGTAGCGTCGGCCCCGATCGTGAAAAGAGAGCCGAATGCCATGAGTGCCAATTTCCCAGTCGTGAGGATCTTGGACCTCTTCAAAGTCCGTCAAGAGGGTGACGGCAACCTGCAATTCCGGCAGCTCGCGCTTGGAGACGGGGTGAAAGCGTGAGTCCTGAACAGCAGAGATGACTGCATACTCGGGTATGCCCATTGCCAGCGGCTGAGCCTCGAATGTGCCGATGCAGCCGCGCAGCGACGTGTCGCCATCCGAGACGGTATTCCACGTGACGAACAGAGGTGTAGACGTCGGTGCCAGAGGCAGCGACGAGGTGGAAGTGGCGGGGGTTGCCGCCAAGGCCGGGGAGGCTGACACGGACGAGCAACTGGACGAGACGGACGAGGAGCCATCGTTGTCTGAGGCGGCGACGCGGAGCAGGGCGGGATCCTTGAGGGCGGCGGCACCGGCAGGGGATGACGACGGACCCGGGGCGGAGCTCGAGTATGCGGCCCACAGGGACTGGACGCGTTCCAGCGAGAGGCACTTGCGATCTTCAAGATGGGCTTCGACAGCCTCGAAGCACAGGAGACAGTGCTCGGCCGAAGCCATGACGACGCGAGCGAGCGAGTAACGGGATCAGGCTGAGTCAGGGCTGACAGACGGTCACGGGAGTAGCAGAGGGTATCACGATGAGTTGAGAAGCTGGCGTGATCTGAAAGAACTGGCAGGCAGCGAGAACGGTCATGGACGCGAGGCAGTGGGGAGGAGGGAGAGAGAGCGGGGGAGTCGATGTCTGAGGCACCACAGCCCACCTGGCGCCTCACGACCCCCGCGACCGGGGGGGGGGGCCTGGACCTTGCGCGGTGACCAGCTTGGTACCGGGGCTGGAGCTGCCGCCGAAGGGACTTGTGCGCGTTGACTGACTGGCACCGGATGCCGGATCGAAGCCGCTTGACTGGAGTGGACGAGATTCTTCAGGCTCGCGACGAGGGGCGAGGACCGGGAGGAGGAGGACAAGAGGACAAGTGGAATAGTGGGGCAGAGCCGAGTGGGCGGGGAGGTGGCATGTCACTGAGGCGCCAGCGCGCAACAATGTTTATCCATGGTGGGGATGATGGGCCCGTTGCCTGTGACTCTTGCAAAGACGCGCATTCGTCGGCTTCTAGCTCGCCGGGCTGCAAGATCCGCCCCCCTCGAAACCGAATCCTCCGTTTCCAAGAATACCCCATTTGGACAAAGGATCGCAAAGGACAATCCGTCGGTGCCTCGTACGACTCGCACCAGCCATTACACTGACAGGCGATTATGTGGGTCTGCGGCCGGACGACGGGCGCCAGTGGTTGATGGCCGCCGACTCGGGCCAGAGCTCCAGAAAACATGACGCTCGGATGCGTTTCATGTCCGGTGCCGTCGAGGGCCGCCCCATCTTGGCTGACGGCCGGCGCGGCGTCCACTGCGTGACTGGCCCGCGGGTTTCCAAGGATGGCCCTCGTCCAAACCTGTCCCGTCTCAACTCAGCCTTTGCGGCGCCGCCTGATTGACACGCGTCTGAGGCGGCGGTTCCAGGTCACAAGTCGGACGACAGGCGAGTCGCGGACGACAGGCGAGTCGAATACGCGCCGACAAGAGACGATGGTGTGGCAAGGCGTTTGAATAAATACGATTGATACTCCCGTGTTCCGTTGGTCTGCTCTCCGCAACCAAACTCTTCATCCGAAACGATCAGCAGCAATCAGGACTCACCGGCTGAGTCTTTGATATCGACATTAAATTCCACCAGATTCACCAGTGTCACCATATTCAACAATCCATAATGCAGTTTTCCGCCATCGCCGTCTTCTCCCTCTTCGCTGTCGCCTTGGCTAGCCCCTTGGGTGAGTTCCTGCCGTCAATTATTTGAAGATCAGTTGAGGATTCGTGCTAACACCGTGCAGCTGACCTCGACAAGCGCCAGAACACACCAGATGTCCTGCCTCCAGGTGACGAGGCCCTTCCCGGCATGGGCGTCGACCAGGATACCAATGGCAAGAGCATCTCTAAGAATGTCAACGCCGCCGACGGTGCCCAGCGTTTGAGCGACGACGAGGAGATCAGCGCAGTCGCCTAAAAGTTTCGCGACGAAGGCTGAACTCGCGCTGCATAGGAGAAGCGGCTGGTCATTGGGGAGGCTTTATTCGGCTGTCACTTTTTTCAAAACATTTGCAAACTGGCGCTAGACGCACGCAAGTCCTCACAAGAAGAAGGACATGAAGGACGCAACTGCCGCGGCACCTATTGGCCGCTCTTGAAACCAAACTTGGGGTAGACTAGTCCATCAACCGACCGATTCGGATTCCCGAACATGTTTATCATCCCGCTCCAGTGTGAAGGTTGTTTATACGCGACGATTGTTACCATCGCTCTTTTTCTTTCGATTCTCTTTCGCTGGCGCCATTCAGTTCCCCCTCTCGTGACTTGTGTGAGGGCGTCGGGTGGCCGGCATGTCAATTGAGACGCAGCCGGTCAAACATCCTCAACGCGGGCATGACTCGGCTGCTGCCGTCTTTGGCTTCTGTCTGCCGTTTTGAATGACAAGGAACCAACAGACTATGCATGAACCCATACTCGAGAAGTCAAGGCAGGCTTTGCCAAGGAACTCTTTGATCTCCGTTCCAGCGTCTCGTTCGCGATAGACCTTGTCTTGGCAGCCATCTCGAGTGTGGAGACAATTGACAGGTCAAATAGGCCAAGAGATCACAACGCAAGTGTCTCCGACGTGACGTTCGACCTCCCACGTTTACCGGCCAAGGCGAGCGAATTTGAACTGGACGCTGCTGCTTTCGCCATCAGGAGGATCTCGTTGATGCACCGCCACGCCTTCTGCACGAAAACGGAGTTTTGTTGGCACGACATGCACGTCCGATCCTCATGCATCGAGGTTGGGAGGCATTGTGCTTGCAGCCTGCTCGCCGGAGCGCAGCATTCCGTCTAAAATTAGTCCAACGGCTTTCCAGTAACTCGCGTGTTCACGGACGAGTCTGTACGGACATTGACGCTTTCCCGTGTCCTGATTCGGGACAGTCACGTTGCCGTGAACCATCTTTGTCAACCGTTTCGACTCTGGATTCACTCTCGGACGAGGACGGCACGAGGCCATGCGGCTCATGCCTGGCCGGTTTACGCGTCACACAGATCCTGTGCGAGTAACTGGAAGCATTTACGGACGCACAGATCTCGCCGATATGCCGTTGGCCGCGGCCTTGGCCTGCGATGCTGACTTGTCCCACCCGTCCTGCACACGCCGACTTCGCGCAGCCAACTCGCAGCGTTCTTCTATTTCCATCCGCAGCGTCGCATACGCAGCCAGGAGCAGCCGTAAAGCCCATGTCAGGCCATTGTACCGTAGCCTTTTTTTCAAATCAGGAAGCCGTTCTCCATTGTCAGGCTTTCGTTCCGCCAGAGCACCCGCCCCCCTATCCCGTCAAGGGCTCCCAGTCTGTCTCGGCTGCACTCAGCCGCAAGCCTTAATCCGTTGGCAGCAGACGCGCGGGCGTCACTGCGGCGGTCCAATGATGCACGAGAAGGATACCCCGGACCCCGGAGACAGGCAGAGTGGTCGGGATTGCGGGCGGGCGCCTGCTTTGGGGACACAAGCCTCAATCCTATATGCCTTGTCGTCTGAATCTGGAAATGACAATGGCCTTTGCTTCGTTTGCGGCTGGGGCTGTTAAAGAGCTCTAGAAGCCCCTTTACCTGCAATCGTCGCCAATCTAAACGACGCCTCATTAGCAAGACGACAAATAACAACGCCCTGAGATGAAGGGCTAAACGATTCCGCCGACAACCCTGCAACAGAAAGTGGTAACGAGCAATAAGCCCTGCAATCGAAATTTCGTCATCGCCAGAGACCAGAGTATCCCGCCAGCATGGCGAATCACAGAGCTCAGGCACAGTTTGAACGCGCCAGATGGCGGCTGAACCTCTTGCTCCCGCTATGGGCGTCTCAGTTGACGGTCACAATGATCACCATGGGCCTATTTTCTTGGAGAATGGGGGGTACGGTTGACGTTTACCGACGGGGAGGACAGGCTGCCGTACTACCCGTCTTTGAGATTGCGTATGTCGCTCCGAACACGATGTCATCCTTTCATACATTTCGAACTGACGGATCATCTGATGTTAGCGGGCAAGCGGTGAATATTGGGCTTTCCTTCTTTGCTTCAATCTGGACATGTGCCGAGATTGCCAGGTTCATGGCGGAGTCCCTGACGCCCTGGCTCATGCTGCTTTCCAATATAATCAAGCTTGCGTGTGCCTCAATCATCCTAGGAGTCGACATCGCAGTCTACCTTGTCCAGCGAGACGTTGGTTACCCCCTAGTCGGTCTGAGCCTCGACGCAATAACAATGTAAGGGCCATCACTACCAGACTCGCTCGCATGAGGAAACTGACGGAGAATCATAGGATGATTGCCATTGCGCTGACAGCGTACGCCGCGGCCAAGTATCGGAGCCTCTCGAGCTCGAGCGAGTATGAATATTCGGTCAACGCCAAGGCGTACGGATTCAACGACGGCCTCGATGGCGAGACGCCCGCATCGAGCCGCCTCAGCGTGCATCAGCCTCTTGATAGACGGGCGTCCATGATTCCTCCCCGCCTCGGCTGGGCTTTCAAGACGGCGCACGAGCCGTTGCCCGTCGAGGACCCGGAGCAACCGCCAGTCTCTTATAGCCACGAGCGGGACACGCAGTTCGACCAGTACATTGCCCGCCGCGGACTCGGAAAGAATCGGCCGGCTGTCGTCGTGGACTCGAGCAAGGGTCAAGGACGCGGCGGCACGGCAGGAGGTTCGCTGCCACTGTCCAGCCAGGGCAAGACACGGACACGCGGCTCCAGCAACTCGAGCCAGCACACGCTCGTGACCGTCGTCGAAGAGGATGCAGACGGCGTCAAGGGCCCCGGTGGGCAAGGTTCGGATCGCAAGGTCCCGTTGGAGAAGGGCGAGGTTACGGACAGCGGCGGGGAGGGGAAATCATGCGTCGAGGGCTCGTCGACTTCGGACGAGTTTGTAGACTGCATGTAGAGCCCGAGTCGAGGCTTCTGCAACGCCGTTAGCGTAGCTGTGCGCGCGTGAAGAGCGCAGGACAAGATACCCAGGAGATGGCCAGGGGCCTTGGGTGCCGCCACAAGGCTGTCTCTGCACTTGAATGAATGATTGAGGCTCCACCTCTGATGATTCCAGAGTAAATCATATGCTTCGGCAGCACCTCTGTCATGAATCGCAGCAAATTCAAAGCAAAGCGGCGCAGCTCGCTCGTCTAATCCGATTCAACTCTCTCTTTGCAATCCTGGAGAACGGAGCTGGTCCATTGTAACCGGCCCTTTCAAGCATGTGTCGACGAAGAAACTGCGTACGCGGGTCGAGCCCCGGAGGCTTTTCTAGTCGAGACGTTCTGCGCCTCCAGATGACTGCTTGTTCCCGTTGTCTGCCGTGTATCCTCAAATTCCAAATAGGCACCAATTCAAGTATCCTCTGCTTTCCTAAAAGTAGAATCAGGAACAGACGTGATTCAAGAAAACTCGAGCATAAATTTTGATTTGGAGCAGTAAATCGTCTGTGTTTCGAAGGGCATATATACCCTCGACGCGTCGTTAGAAATTCTGCACATCTGCTCTTTTCGTTAAGAAACGCGTTCGTGGTATTTGTTAACACATTCTCTTCAACCTGAGCCATATACAGGCTTAGTGAGTCGTGTTCGTGGTCGAGTAGGACTCCGCGCATCTGGCTCCTCCGGCTACAATCCCACTCATTACGGCCAAGGCCGCTCTGATTTTGGAACCATGAACTTATCTATAGATGGCTTCAAATACGCACTTCCGAGAAAGAATCTTGGACGTGTCCATGATGCTTTTGTGAAATCAATCTCGTGAGATCACCTCAAAGCAGGGAGATGCCGAGCCATTGGGCCGTAATCGTCCTTTGGGCGGGTATACTACGTGAATGATGAACCTAACGGCTCGGGATATCGGGACATACCGAGGCGTGACTCTTCGGATCCTGTTTCATGCCTGCTGCCGGCCAGCCATGGTCAAGTTGGCCCTGGTGGAGTTTTATGCTCTGCATCCATGTTCCGCCACCAGTGAACGACGGGTTCGAGAACCATGGAAAGGCTTTCCAGACGAGAAGGCACAGCCCGCAGTTTCCTGACGTGGTCGCACCTTACAACGTAGGCTGTGCGAGCCGCTCGACTGGAATCCAATCATGCTGACGCGGGCCGAGTGACTAGAAATCCGAAATCGCCGCGGCGTGCCGTGCTCACCACGGCTTGACAGGCCGGAATTAGGCCTAACGACTAGCATGAGCCGACGCTTTCCTCCCGACGCACTTGTTTCCTCGCACCAGCGTCGATCGCTGTCTCGCTCGGCCTGGAACGCAGACAGGGCTTAGGGGCAAGAGGGGGAGCCTGGGGAGCATGGATGGAGCGGTTGACAGCTGCTGTGAATACTAAGTTAGTTTAGTGGTCAGCGGGCGAGACCAGAACGCACCTGGTGACTGGCTGGTGTACAAGGAGGGAGAGGATAAATTTAAGTAAAAGATTTATGCATCACGTTGTTGGTGAATCCCCTCCCATGTACGGAGGTTGGGCACTAAAGTATTCAGACCAGCTTAGGTCACTCGGATTACATAACACCGTGCAGCACAATACAGTATTGTATCCACATGCCCTGCCTAATTAGGCAATTCGTCCTCTTTAACGTCTTGCCGTCAGTTGGTCACTTGGGGTTTATGACGTTATCCCTATTGCCAACCTTCCTCAACGCCTTCTTCCACAGCTTCTATAAGAGCTTCCAGGCCAGGCAGAATCGGATTCGATTGGCTCAAAAGAAACTCAATCTCATCATATAGCTCTTCCCTTTGCTGGTTGGTTAGATCAGGCGGATCGCTGCCTTCTTCATATAGATTATTTCCATATAAATAGAGCACCCATTGGATGTTGCCGGGTATTCTTTCCACAAGCCGTTGTAGCTTCTCTTGCGGGAACAATGCCCAAGCTTTCTTCCACGTATTAATAAGCGTTGCCCTTGACGTAATCTTCTTCTTTGATGTGATGCATTTGAGCATGAACCATGCAAGCTCAATTGGTGATAGGTCCGGCGAATTAGGTGGCCAATTGACCGTTTTAAACCCCTTTTGATGCCAAAGCTCTCTATTGCGCCGTTGTGCATGTGAAGCCGTCCCTCCATACAAATTACTAGGGAAAGAGCTTTTCAAGCTGTAGAGTGAAGAAACGGTGCGAAAACCGGGGAAAACTGATTTGCACGGTGTTATGTAATCCGAGTGACCTAAGCTGGTCTGAATACTTTAGTGCCCAACCTCCGTACGGAGTAAAGGAATCGCTGGCAAGCTCTTTTTCCGGCCCCTCCCCCTTGGAGCTTTGCTGGCCTAGGCGTCCCCCGACGCAACCGTTTTCTTGCAGCGGCGCCTTGACTCTGTGCAATGGAGGAAACGAGCTGTCAAGTGGCAATGACAGGATACTACCTGTAAGTCTTCTCTGTAGACGCTGGCCGGGACCGTAACACCCCGGTACTGGGAACACGAAGCGCTATCAAGCCATGTGCTTAGTAACTTACACACGCTTGATAGCAAAAGAATACCAGTGCCGCCCCGACGAGTGAAGAGACAGCGCTACGAAAGTTAGTCTCCCTCGGTCCCCGTCCTATCGTCTCCAGGCAAGAGCTGCTTAGCCCGTAAGGGGAAGGCAGAGGTGACTCTCAAGGTCCGGCCGAATGGTTAGCGAGTGCTAACTCGTTTAGGCTAGCGTCCCGCACCGCCAAGCCGGAGCCGACGCAAAGGCAGCTCCGGTTGGCCAGCAAAGTCGTCAAGCCGGATACCGTATTACCGTATTACCTCACGAGATTGGGCGCGACTTGGCAGTTGTGGAGCTTCCCTTGCCTGCCGATTCCCGAAGTTGTTTTTAGGAACCGTGATTTCTTTCCCCAACGCTCATTGCTCAGACTCGGCTGAAAAAGAGGACCCCCTCTTTAAGCGGCTTCCGTGGGGCCAGCGTGCATAGACGAATGCCAAGGCGCGCCCAATTTCGTGAGGTAATACGGTACTTGGGCTGAACCTCAAGGCTGATGCACTGCTTCTTTCGATTATCCAGCACCGAAACCGAAATCGAACTTGGTCGGTAACGGGGCTCCCCTGCGCGTTTGGCTGCTTCTTTGATTATTCAAACGGCCCACACCGACTACGGTGAATAATAACACATCGTAAGAGGCTAAGAGCCACCCACGTGGACAGCGTTGCAAACTGTGTGGGGAGGGCCTCGTATATCGGAATTTTGTATTCATGTCTTGTCGTGAAGACAGATGGATGTTAGATTCCTGTCATGAAGCCTAAAATAGCGGCGAGGGCGGATATACGGGCGTGAAACGTACTTTGGATTCGCTGCGGCAAGACTTGAGTCAAGCAACCGTACCAACCACGGGGTATATCGACATACTGTATGTGCAGCCAGCTGTTTAGGGGGGGAGGAAAATTCGGGCAAGTGGCAAAACCATAATGAACTCTGATAATCCCGGCCTTGCGGGCCGGAGATGTGGGGTGGTGGAGAGCCCGAGTCATGGAGGTGATTGTGGAGTACGTTCATGATTCATCCATCCAACCGTCTCCGATCCCCCAGAGACCGCAGAAGCCGTCCCAAGTCCCCCACGATGGGCAAACTTATTGAGGATGATCCCACAAGCGTTCAGCGTGGAAAACGATCCCGCTCCTTTCCGACCTGCCGCTTGCCATGCCGCTGAGGGACCATGCGTCGAAACCACATGGGCTGGCAGGCCGCCGACTGTAGGTGGTGGTGATGGTGACGAAGTCGTCCACCCTTGACCATGATTGGCCCAGGACCGGAGAAAGAACACACACTGAATATTCGTGACGGCCCCTGGGTCGCCGTCACTGGACGCCTTCAGCCGAGGCATATGTCTGAGTGTAAAAGGGCCGGTTTCCGCTTGGTGTGATGGGGATCCTGCCCGTGGCTGCCGTGTTGCAATTGGACGGGGAGGGTTCCTTCAGGAAAAGAGGAGAAGAGGGCGGAGGGGAGAGCATCGAGGATGTGTTGCACAGCATGAGTGGCAGCACAGAACCGTTACTCCTCCGTGCTCAGGATGACTATGCGTCGCCATCCAAGCAAGTGCGTCCGGCACAGGCTGAGGGGTTATATGTGCACTCGCGTATGACATCCACGCCGTCGTTTCAAGGGTTGACATGCTCCGTGCCGATCACGTCGGGCCGTCATGTGTGTGAGGCTTTCACCCTAGTCTCTCTCCTCTCCTTTCGACAAACGTCGAGTCCAGATCATCCAGCAAGAACCCTCGTAAGATAACAGTCATGGCCAAGGCTTCTCCACGATGGGCGTCTATACCCGTTGGGATCCACTGCGACATGGGTGAGGCCTTTGGTAATTGGAAGATGGTATGCTCCTGTCCAAAGGGTCCCCTCGTTGCCACTGCTGGTCTCGACGACTAAAGCGCCATGTTGATTCGGTATGATTGAAAAAGGGAGACGATGAGGCCATCATGCCTCACATTACAGCCTGCTCCATTGCTTGTGGCTTCCACGCAGGCGACCCCCTGGTCATGTACAAGACGGTCAAGGCGGCAAAGCGTCACAACGTTCGCGTCGGCGCTCACCCTTCCTTTCTCGACCTGCAGGGCTTTGGTCGTCGAGAGGTGAAGATGGACGCTCTCGAGTGCGAAAAGATGGTCATTTATCAGATCGGTGCGCTCAAAGCGTTCCTCGACATAGAGGGCGTTCCTCTGTCTCACGTTAGCGTACGACTCACCCCGACGTGGCGCAGTTGAAGGATCGCGGTGAAGAGACCGCCGGCCTGATTCGCGCGTGCTCAGAACCATCTTGAGTTGAGGTGCTAAAATGTTGATTTCGCATGACAGCCACACGGAGCTTTGTACGGCGTCATGTGCAAGGACCATGTCATTTGCGAGGCCGTCTGTCGCGCCGCTCGACACTTTGTCCAGTCCGACGGCACGCCAGTGCCCATGATTGGAGCGGCCAACACGCACATGGAGACGACCTGCGCGGCCATGGGTATCCCCTTTATCCAGGAGATCATTGCGGACCTCGAGTACGACGAAAACGGTGACTGCATCATCTCGCGAGAACACGACGCCGTCGAACCACAGGCACTTCGAGCGCGCCTGGCTCATGCCCTCCGAAACGGATCCATTCAGAGCAGGCAGAGCAAGCAAATGGTCGACCTCAAGCTGAGTACCGCGCCACTTAGCCTATGCGTCCATAGCGACACGCCAGGCGCGAGTCAGGTTGCCAAGGTGACTAGGAGCGTGGTGGACGAGTTCAATAACGAGTGCTTTTCGTGAAATACAGACCAAACGTTCCTTAAACCTTATACCTGCAAGGAAACGACGAAAATCATGCCGTGTGTCCCATTGGAGAGTGACTAGCCTGACACTCCGGTACGGTTGGGGGTTTCGGGGCAGCGCCAAGGAAACATTGGAGTCCATTTAGACTCTATGAGTAATAATCGCCAATCCGAGAGCGTGGACAACGCCCATGCCCATGAGCTTCTCGACTTCGTGTTCCGGACTCACCAGTTAAATAGTCAGTCATTTCAACGTTCGAGACGCGGGCTGTGTGTTGCCCTTTGGGACTTGTATTCGAGCGTTGCATTCAAAATTTAACCTTCCGAGTGGTTCTGCAGGAGTCCCTGTCTTGATGCTGCTGCACCTTGGAGAACTGCCACGCTCTCCAAGAACTCGGCTGCGAATAGTGTGGCGCACAAGGACATGGAATCGGGATCGACGACGTGCTTTGTCCGGCCTTGACCTCTCCTGCGCGGTCCAGGCAGGACCTATGGAATAATCCTTTGGTCTGCCCCCGGTTGTCTCGGCCCGCTCGGGATTCTCGGGATTTTCGGTCCGTGTTCGAGGACTCCTTGCGTCCGTGGCTGGTTCGCCATGGTGACGGTGTGTGACCGTTAATTTGACGAGTGTGTCCATCAAACTTGCCCAGTGGTTTGGGGTTCCCGGAAAGAGTCTTCAAATGGAATTGACAGATTGCAACTCGCATCGTACTTTTTGTGTCGGTTTGCGGCCGATGAGATATCGCCACAAGTGGTCTCCTCTTGCATGTTGTTGTCGTGATCAGGCGGTCCCTTTTCGGAACGACTTGAAGCACGACGGAGAATCCGCGAGATGCCTTGAACGCAGCATTTGAAAGATGGATATGCCAGCATGACCGGCTTGTTCCAGCACTGTTCCTACCTCCAGTGCAGGGCGTAGGCCTGCGGCATATAATTTCACCCCTGACCATGCAAAGCTTCGCTTTCTCCACATACTTCACGTATGGCGTCCCGACTCACGGACGAGCGACTGGGCCAACCAGGCTGCTCCGTTATCCTGGACATCTACCATTGGGAAGAACTCCCTGTACGGGGAAAGGCTTGGACTCCGCCGAGGTGCGGGCGAATTGAATATTGCAGACGAGGCTGGCAGGCCTCTTCAGAAGGCGCAAAACGATGGGCACTGGGGTAAGTTGGTTCAACCGATTAGCGAGCCCTACTCACTAAGCCGCCAGTGCACTCAACCCGCTATCATCTCCCCCGGGTAAGTATGTATGTAGGTAAGCTCACCGTTACTGAAGACCATCATGCAATAATTCCCCTGAACCCCATCTGGTCCAGCAGGCGACGGCGCCCCTTTCAGTCTTGCAAGCGGACGCTTGGCGACGTTGGAGACTGGCTGCATATTTCCAATTTCGAAGGGCAGCTTGCATTACCGCCTTTGAACGTGCTTGAACCATCAGCTTGGCCTCCGGATGGCGAAAGGCAGGAGCAGCGGTTTCCAGGTTGCCAACTCCTCTGCTTCCGAAGCACACTTCAATGATCATGTATTTGCGGACCCGTGAGTCTGCGGCCTGAGAGGATTTCTTAAGCATCGCACTCCGATGATGACCAGAAATGTCCTTTGCAGGAGCTCCCACCATCCCGGGTACCATTCCCTAGCTCTCGGCAGAGTTGTCATACCCGACCCCCTTTTGAAGAAAGGCGAACTTAACGTGAACCCGGGGGACGCGGAATAGCAGGCTATTGTCATACATGGCACTGCTGTTGCGCAAGAGGTGGTATCAATAACGTCGGCTGAATGGAGACACTAGGGGCATTCCGGTTACCTGGATGCCGCAGAGCTCCTCCGTCCTCCACTAAGTTACCCCGTCCACGCCATGGTGTATTGGATGGCAGAGCGAAGGCCAAACTATCTTCTCTCCAAGTCGGACGTTCGGGCTAGCAAAGGCCGAAATGAGGAGGCGGGGAGGACCTCGCAGCCTGGAAACCCGGGGGCACCCGTGCTTTGAGACCTGGCGTTTCGCGTTTATGTTCCGAATGGCGCTATTTCGTATAAGTTACAGCTCTGATGTACCTCTTGGGGGGGTGAAAGGGTACGCGTACTTGGGACTTGCATATAGTTGCATAACGCGGGTCACGGCTTAGGATGTGCCCACGTCTTCAGCCAAGCCGTCCAGTTGAACTACTTTCCCCTTCAACGTGCTCTGCTCATGCCGCCGAGGCAATGGCGCCGTCAGAGTTACATCTGACTCCTAATTCCATCGAGCGATCCGAGTTGGACATTCGGCATGCTAAAAGAAAAGATTTCAGCCATATCGAGCTCTCACAAACCCGTCAACGGCTGGCACGAGTGCTTCGAAGCAGATGGACTCCGGCCGCGGCATCCCGTACCTCATACTCCACGATGAACCCGAGTAAAGCGAACATGCGCAAGCGTAGGCAAATGCCCTCCCCCGAGCCCCGCAAACCGAGCAAGTTGATACTTCGAGCAACATGGCACGGAAGAAGAGGGTGTCCCGCACATGGCTCATATTCGCGTCGACTGTTAACGTTCGAAGTACACATCCTGGATTGTCTTTGGGCGTGTCAGAGCCGAGGAGGGGGCGGGCCATAGATCGGCATGATCATTTCCTGCCGGCAGCATGCATCAAGCCGTCCATCACAGCCAGCCGCCCGTCATTTCTGCTGCCATCCCTATGGCCATGATGCCTAGTTCAGGGCAAGGTTGCAGGTCGTAAAGGAAGGTACAGTTCGCAAGGCGCGCCAACAGTCGGACACTGACCCGCAGGTATAAGTCTGCTCCGCATGGTTTTCCACTCAGGTCTGTAGAGGAAACTGAGGGGCCGAGATAAATCCAAGTCGGGCCCAGCAATTTAGCAGAACCTTGTTCGACAATGGTATTCGAAT
Source organism: Hirsutella minnesotensis 3608 (assembly GCA_000956045.1). Lineage (NCBI taxonomy): Eukaryota > Fungi > Ascomycota > Sordariomycetes > Hypocreales > Ophiocordycipitaceae > Hirsutella > Hirsutella minnesotensis. Next base: position 574,222 of record KQ030508.1, on the reverse strand, counting down.
TCCTTTGTTGACGCCAGGCACCATGGACCAGCAAACCCCGGAGAGAATTCTCATCGTCAACAGAGGAGAAATTGCCTGCCGTATCCTAAGAACGACCTGCCGCCTAGGGTTTCACACCTTCTCCATCTATACGCCAAATGACGTCTCCAGTCCGCACGTCACCGATGCCGACGTTGCTCTTCCGGTTTCGTCGTACACCGACGTCGACGCGGTGATCGATATCATCAGAAAGCACCACATCCAGTACGTGATCCCTGGCTACGGATTTCTCTCAGAGAATGCAACCTTCGCCAGAGCTGTTTGCGGTGCAGGCGCTATCTTCGTCGGTCCAGAGCCCGAACATATATCGACTTTCGGCATCAAAGATCGAGCAAGGAACCTCGCAGCCAGTATCGGAGTGCCCACATGCCCGGGCTCGGGCATCTTAAGCTCTGAGAGTGAAGCTGCAGCCGCTGCAGCAGAGATAGGATATCCCGTACGGGACACTCGCCTTCGCTGCCATCATTAGCTGACTAGCTTTGCAGGTCATACTCAAGGCCACAGCGGGTGGTGGTGGAATGGTAAAGAGACAGTTTCCTTCCACAATAAACTAGATAAGCGAAATGTGACTGACATACTCACAGGGGCTTCAAATATGTGAAACGGAATCCGACGTACGCAGATCGTTTGTCAGTGTTGTTAGTCGAGGCAGCACTCTTTTTCAAAACCCCGACGTCTTTCTGGAAAAATACTATCCTGTCTCGAGACACATCGAGGTCCAGATATTCGGGGATGGACAAGGAGGTTGTGTCGCCTTGGGCGAACGTGAATGCTCTATACAGAGAAGACACCAGAAAATCATTGAAGAGTCTCCAAGCCCGTTCGTGGAGGAGCATCCCGCATTAAGGACCAGGCTGTTTCAAGCCTCGAGACTTCTCGGCTGCACAATCAGATATGCGTCAGCAGGAACGGTCGAATACCTTGTCGACGACGAGACGGGGAGCTTCTTTTTCCTCGAGATGAACACCAGATTGCAAGTTGAGCACGGTATCACAGAGATGCGGTTCGGAATCGACTTGGTCGAAGTGATGATCAGACAAGCAAGAAGGTCAATCAATCTCGACTTTCTTGATGCCATTGTCCCTGTCGGTCACGCCATCGAAGCCCGCGTCTATGCAGAGAATCCGTTCAAGAACCATATGCCGAGTCCCGGTCAGCTGCAGTTTGTTGAGCTCAGTAGCGATCCGGACGTTCGGATCGACACATGGGTGCGGACGGGAACCAATGTATCTCTTGCATACGATCCGCTCCTGGCGAAGATAATAGGATCAGGCCCCAACAGATCCGTCGCAATTCGAAAATTGGCCCAGGCTCTGGAGGCTACAAAGCTCCAAGGCATTGTAACCAATGTCGATTTCTTGCGCAAGATCCTCGAATCAGCGGCATTTGTAAAGGGACAAACGACGACCAACTTCTTGATTGGATTCTCCTACTCACCATGTGCAATGGAAATCCTATCTCCAGGTAGCCATACCACTATCCAGGACGTCCCAGGACGACGCGGGATCGGATTCGGAATACCAGAAGGTGGCCCCATGGACTCACTGCACGCTCAACTTGCAAACATTGTGGTTGGGAACAAACCAGGCTGCGAGCTTCTAGAGATCACCTACACGGGTCCCAGAATCAAGTTCCATCAAAGAGCTCTGATTGCCATGGCAGGCGCCACCGTTGACATACAGCTGGACGGATCGCACGTACCGATGTATAGGCGAATCGAAGTGCCATCAGGTTCCGTCTTAAACGTGGGCGCTCTGTCCGGAGGGTGTCGAGTCTATCTGGCCATCTGGGGCGGGTTCCCAGGAGTCCCAACTTATCTCGGGTCGAAGTCAACAAGCCCAGTTGTGGAAATTGGTGGCCTCCAGGGTCGGCAGTTGCAAGCTGGTGACATCTTGGACCTCCAAGTAGCAGGCAGTTATCAAATGTTCGAGCTCCCCGTTGCTCTTATCCCCGCATGGGACTCGGGGACAGTGTTCTGCATGTCCGGTCCGCACGACTCGCCTGAAATTATGACTCAAGCCGACGTGGACGCAATGTATTCGCAAGAATGGACCATCTCTCACCAAGCCTCGCGCATTGGCGTGCGACTCCATGGACCGCAACCCACATGGGCGAGACAAACCGGTGGTGAAGGGGGCTCTCATCCCAGCAACTACCTCGATTATCCTTACGCAATGGGGGCACTCAACTGGACCGGAGATACTTGTGTCATCTTTCCTGCCGATTCTCCATCATTGGGTGGCTTCGTCAGCTCCCATGTGATACCGCGGGCGGAGCTGTTCAAGGTTGGCCAAATGAAGCCAGGAGACTCGTTCCGCTTCGTTCCTGTAACCATGGAGACTGCCATGGACTTACGGAAACGTCAGATGGACTACCTGGTAGACATTGAGCGCCTGGCAACTGGGGAGTTGGAAATTGTCAAACCGCTTTCGCTGGAGGTCATGCCTACGTCGAGGGTGAGTAACGCGTCGACGGCTATCATCAGCAGGTTCATGGATGTCGTTATACGCCAGGCAGGGGACTCGTACATACTGGTTGAGTTCCTGCAGTCCCTGGAGCTAGAGGTTCGATGCAGGGTTCAAGCGATCGCTGAGGCAATCGATCACGCCCGCATCCCCGGAGTTCAAATCATAACTCCAATAGGATGCAGTAAGTTTAATAACGCGAAAGAATGCACGGAGACATGAGCTTACTCGGATTAAGGCCTCCTGGTGGAATACGACTGCTTCGCCATATCGCAGAGCAGACTGCTTGATAGAATCCGCAGAATCCTCGTCGACCGGCTAGACTCCAAATTCGTCACGAAGTTGACAAGCCGGCATATTCACCTTCCCATGGTATTCGACGACCAAATGAATCGAGACAGTATCGAAAGATACATGTCAACGCAACGCCCGTACGCGACATATTTGCCCGATCCGGTGGAATTCATAGCTCGCTCCAACGGACTCCGTTCGAAAGAGGAAATCCTGGAAAAGCTGCTTAGCACAAGGATTCTCGTCGTGGGAGTGGGCTTTTGGAGCGGGACACCGATTGGCATCCCGTTGGACCCCCGTGCTCGATTGATGGTGCCGAAATTCAACCCGTCAAGGACTTTTTCGCCTGCCGGCGGCCTAGGTATTGGCGGATGCTTCTTTTGCTGCGATCCTGTTGTAAGCATTGCGCGTAAAAGCTTCGTACGCGTCAACGACTGACGGAGGCTTCACAGGATGCACCAGGCGGCTACGTCAACTTTGGACGAACCCTGCCTGGTTGGGATAAGTTCTGTGTCAATAAGAACTTCAATAAACGTCCTTGGCTCTTTGACAACTTTGATCAGATTAGCTTCTACCAAGTCGATGAGGTCGAGTTCGAACGCCTTTACGATCGCTTCCAAGGAGGCAAATTCGACTTTGATATTACGCACGTCGAGTTCGATATCGAAGAGTACATGCACTTCTGCGAGAGCGTGGCGGATGAGGCTAGAGAATTTCGGGCAAAACAGCAGGCGGCTACTGCCATTGAGGTCGAAAAGTGCGTCGCAACAGGTGCGGTCAATCATGCGCGCGTGAGGTGCTAACCATCGACTTCAGGGAAAAGCGTCTTTGGGCCCAATGGCAGGCAGAACAAAAGGTTGAGAGAGATTCGGTACCTTCGTTGGATGATATTGGTAGGTCGCGCTTGTCTGCTCCTGCCTTCCGACCACGCAGCTCCTGACCGCCTCACTGCAGACGAAGCCCTCAAAACCCAGGCAACAATGCACGCGAGTGTGTACAAGATACCGGCACTTAAAGGTAGCGTCCTCGGACAAGGAGACGTTTTGGTCGTCCTGGAAGCGATGAAAATGGAAGTCAACGTCACGGCGCCGCCCACTCAGACGGGCCTGGTCGTCGCAAACATTGTTGTCGCACCCGGCGATGTCGTGAAGCCCGGGGACACACTCCTGGTGCTCTCACAAGCCACAATCCATAGTGCCCGCTGAGCCGCGGCGGTGCCACAAACATGAGATGTCTTGCATTCGGAGGTTTGAATCACGAACGATGATGACGGTCCTCTGCCCCCTTTCACGCCGATGCTGATGCTGATGATGGCGGCCTCAAAGCCAACCGGCACAGAAACCGCCTTTTCCCAAACGCCTGCGGGTCACGCCTCCATCTCTTACTGCCCACTATTGCGTCGATCAAGGAACCAGGTTGGAGGCTATCATGGTCTCGAACTCGTCGTAGTTTAATCCGCCATACAGCCGCATTTGCTCCCACGAGTATTCCAAGGTATCCAGGACGCGGCTCACATGCTATGCAAAAGGTCAGCACAAGCACTTCCCTGGAAAACTTGATTGTCGCGTGCTAATGCCTTACCCTGAAGCCGAAGCATTTCATTTCCGTCAGCCAGTCGCGTAGAACACGTTGCTGCTCGATATCGACCGTGGCGATACCAGCTGTCAGGAATGGCCAAAGGAACGCCAGCCGATGCACACCACTCGAGTAATTTGCGATGAGCGCCAGAGTTCTATCAACAGCAGCCTTAATGTGCGGGTCGAAAGCCGAACCGCCGATTCTCCTGGTTGCACTCCTCTCGAGATAGACGGTGCAAGAGAGAGCATAGCTTTGTATGGATGCTGCTGCCCGGAGAACCTCGGCTTCTTCTTCTGAAGTATCGTCAGGCAGGCCTTCAAATTCTCGAAGCCTGAGGTAAATGTCCGGTCTACTCTCGTGCCAATTCTTAATGCGGTATGCGATGTCGTTGCGAGTTATTTCTCTTTGTCGGTGGTCTAAGCCGTTACGCGTGAGTTCGGCGAACCTGCTAATCTCCGTTTGAATAGACATTATGCGTGACCACGAGCTGCGCAGCTGGGACATGATTCGGTCAGTCGGAGAACGTTTCGTGGCAAAGCTGGGCACTCCGAGATTATACTCCCAGCCCCCGCCCAAGGTTTCCCAGTAGTCGCCTGACACGAGAGGACCGCCACCCGTGGCACAAGACGCAGCAACATCCAAGTAAGACATCATGGAGACGAGGAAGCGACGAAGGGGAAGGTTGGCAGCGACCCCGGGGCTGTCGGCCATCCGACTGCCTGATACTGCAGTGGTACGTGGACCGTACATGGATTGGAAGATCTGCCCAGCGCCAGTCAGATGAATCTTCCACGAATCGTCGCTCGAGGACATCTTTTCCAGCATGCAGAGAAGCAGGCTGGTTGCGAGCAGCTCCAGCCCCGCATGGCCCTGATTTGAGGACACGGCATCCCGCAAGCGAGTGACTACGCTACCATATGTCTTCATTGCCGCGCTGCGATGGACGCCTTGATTCTGGACATTTGGAAGGCCAGACAGGTGCATCGCTCCGAGCGCCTTCATGGTGTCCTGAAGCAGCCCTGAGCTACCGGCGAGCTGGGGCAGCATGCGATACGGATTCGAGTTTACAGCCGTGTCATAGATGATGAGGTAAGAGGAAACCGTGTGGTAGAAGTGGTGGTAGTAAAGGGTATCGTTGCAGTCGATGCGAGCGTTAGGGTCGGGATGCGTCACACCGACGGGGGATTCGCTTCCCCAGACTGAACCTGTTGAAGACGTGACGTCGGATACCGCGAATTCGAAGCCAGGCGGCGCCCGGTGCTGAGGAAGGGTGGTGGAACTGGAACCGGAGCCGGACCCAGACCCGGACCCAGAGGCTGCGACGACCATCTGGCCGGCCGGTGGCTGATCGCGGGAAACGACATCGTCAGCTGGATCGTCGTTGCTCGATGGCGAGGCCGAGGAGCTGCTGGCAGAGGCATCCCCCTGGGCGCTGGACCGACGCTTGGTGGCGGGCGACTTGCTGCTCGGACGGACGGCCTTAAAGACGAAGCGGCGGTCAAAGTTGCAGGGCAGGTTCAAGCGCGAGCAGTTGGTGCACGAAGGCGTGCGCTCGTCGCACTTGACGTGGCGGCGGCGGCAGTTGACGCAGCCGGTGAAGACTCGAGGGTGCCACTTACGCTGCCGCGTAGGCAGCGCAGTCTCGGTGGCCGGACCGTCGGGATCGGGCTTGACCATTGCCTGCCGTCGGTCATGTCATAGCTAGCGTGTCAAGTCGATGCGCCTCGGGCGGCGCAGGACCGCGGCGTCGGAGCAGGTGCCAGATGGAGCCAAGACTGCCTCATCAACAGCCTCCAGGCTCGTCTGTGGGGTTGCGATGTCGAGTCGGTCTGGACGTGGGCTTGGCGTCCAGAAGATGGGATTCTCTGCCGGACAGTCTGGCTGGATGGTGCTACAGACTGGCTTGGCCTCTCCACATGCAGGCGACGATGGACGGTACGGCGCGCGACGGCATTAAGAACCATTTCAGATTCCAACACGGCACCTCGAGGGCGTCAATCAATCAGATTGACAGGCTAGATGCGGCCTTTCTCGTCTACGCGGCCCCATCACGTGCCGCCCGCTGTTGCTCACGCAGTCCAGCGGGCACGCCAGAATGCTGCGGTCGGCCATTGGCGCTGCATCGCGGACCCTTGTCGAAAGGATAGACGATACGATACCGTGGTTGAGCTGTTGCTTTTTCTCCCTCCTCTGCAATCGAGAACAGAGACGAGCAAACGCCGAGGGCAAGGCAGCGGGGTCCTGGATTCCAGACGGACGACGCAGTCGCTCGACCCGACGGCCCTTGGCCCCCGGGCGGTGCCAGGCAGGACAGGGCCCGAGTGAAAGTCAATCTCGCTAGCAGGAGAAACAAGAGTAGAAAAAGAAACATGGCAAATGATACGATACGATTCATCAGATGGCCGGCCCCCTTGTACAGTACGTACATATCCCATCCCTCCCTTCCCAGGCCTTGGAGAGTCCACACGTCGGACGGAGGATGTCTGTCAAAGTATTCTCCGTTGCTTGGTTCTCACCAAATTCCACGCACTCCAGACCATGACCGGATTGGGTAACCTCGGGCGGCGCTGCCACTGCTTTGCTACGGAGTGCCGTTACGCTGCTGACCCCGGAGGCAGGGAGGACGGCTCGAGCTGACCTGAGGGGAGATACGCCCTACGAATCAGCCTGGCGCGTCCTGCCGCCCTTCCACCGCAGCTTGCCTGCCCAGGCGGCGAAGTTCCTGATCTCTTGCTGTTGCAGCAGCAAGTCGACGGTGTAGTGGTGCTGTGCCAGTTCCTCGTGGCCCCTGAAGTGGTCTACGAAGCGGTGACAAGCGCCACAGAGCCAGGCGACGTTCTGCAGATCCTCCTTGCGATGCCAGCCGCGCTTGACGGCCTTGTCGTGCACGAAGCGAGGGATGAGGTGGTGTTAGGAGGGGGGCACCCAGGAGCGTCCGCAAATCTCGCAGGCATCCGTGCGGGTCGATGGGTTGGAGGGCGGTGCCCGGGTCAGGGTCTCGATGTAACTCGGCAGGATCGGTATGAGAAAGGCCTCGGTCGTGGGGGGCAATGAGAAGTCGAGCGTGGGGTCTGGGGATACGGGCCGGTTGGCGACACATGTCTCGGCGACGGACGGGGGCAGATCCAAGGCCGAGAGGCTCTCTTCCGTCAGCGGGAGAGCGAGTTGCGTTGGCAGCAACTCCGACTCCCTCCACGACCGGTACTCGAACGCCTGGAGGCCCTCGTGCAGGCTCGCGAGGACGCTCTCTGCCAGGTAGTCGATGAAGTCGGCCATTTCCTCGGCATCCTGCTGCGGATCAGGCCGCCCGAGGGCCGGCTCCTCGGGGTCCCGGATCCGACGCCGCCCCGCCCTTTGCCCGCTTCCGGCGCTTCGAGCCATCCCCGTCGGCGTCGGTGGGCTGCAGTACAGCGGTAGCGAGGCAGTCTGGCAGTCACGCAAGAGCGCCAGGCTCTCGTCTGCTGTCTCAGACATCTGATGGCTTAATCCGTGGATCTTCAGATGCGGAGGCGGCGGGATGCAAGCCGGCCAAAGCGGCAGAGGATTGCGATTGGGCAATCAAAGTCAAGTGTCTCTGTCATATTTGCCGAGTCCAGCAAACAAAGCTGAGCTGTGGGGCACAGCTTTGGGCAAGTTATTCTGGCAAAAGAAGAAAATGACATCTGAGATAAATCGACGCTAACGGCGGCACATAATCAGGCCAGAATACTCTGCCTCGCACACTTGGTATGCAGGATCGGTACAGGGGGGGGGAAACAAGGCCTCCTCGGGGACTCAATTCGTCATTTCAAGGATTCCGCGTCCATGGTCGAATGCCTCGCCTCTTTGCTACTTCGTAGCTACCTACGAGTCGCGACCAGTGTCTGTTGGCGAGACCTCGGCCGTTCTCGTGCTCTCGTCCCGGAATCCCGTCCTGCCCAACGCCCGCGTCGGCCGAGAGAGATGCAGACGACGTCTTTGCCGGAAACGACAAGGCTAGTGGCCTTCCTGCCCAGCTTCCTCCTCTTGGCGCCTTGGACAAGCATGGGGAAATAGCGCTACTGACTGCGGGCACACTGCATCGGTGATTCCAAACGTCAAGAGTCGAGACGCAAGACTCGGGACGGGCCACGTTGCTTTGTGTGTGTATTCAACTTTATTGTCCATATGGAGCCTAGGGCTATGACAGACCCGAGTCCTCTACTTCTAAGTACATCAACCTTATCCGAGCACTATCCTAAGGAGCATTTGCTAACGCATAGTATGAGCAAGAACATCTTGGACCAAGAATCCGTACCCTTCTAGTCGTTCCACTCCGGCCTTCCGAATCCTTCATCCGTACTGTCCTACGAAGAGCCACCCCTTACTCTCTTCCCTATACGCTTCTCTAGGAAAACATGCTGCGCTAGCAGATAAAAACCTAGAGACTCTTTAGCCCTCCTGTACTTTATTTTCGAGTCCTTCCGCGCGATAGGCGGTATGAAGGGGGCTATGGGGTTCGAACCCGTGACCTTCCCGTCTCGGAATTAATAGGAGCCCCGTCTATTAAGACCTACTTGGGTTAGCCTGCCACCGGGCGGTCTTGCCACTACTGTAGACTACCCGACCCCCGCCAAGTTGCCGACGAATATGAAGTTGAGCAAGCCAGAGGAAGATGCATTATGCCGCTATATCGATCGTCTTGACGCTATGAATTTGGCCGTACGCAAAGAGTTCATTGTGGAGGCTGCAAACCTCATTCTCCAAGAACGGTCAAGCAAGGCTATCCAGAGCAACCCACCCACCGTGGGTATACATTGGATCGACCGCTTCGTTAAGCGTCGTAAATACCGTCTCATGAGCCAGAAGCAGCTAGACTCGAATCGCCAGGTCGCCGAAGATATCCCTACGGTCATCGAATGGTATAAAAAGCTCCATGATATCATACAATCCGAAGGTATCGTGGCAGACGACATCTGGAACATGGACGAGACCGGGTTTCGTATTGGAGTTGGGAAAGACCAATTGGTCGTTACCAAGCGTAAGAAAGCCCATTACTTCGGCACCCCTGGCAATAGGGAGTCAGCTACGGCCATTGAGTGCATCTCGGCCGGTGGGCGGGTCTTACCAGCCTTCTTGGTACTCTGTGGTATCCACCACCAAGCTCGATGGTACGAAGTTATGAAGGACCACCCAGACGTACGCATCGCGATGTCACCAACAGGGTATAGTAACGACGAGATCTGCTTTGAATGGATTTATCATTTCGACGAGCATTCAAAGAAAACGACTAAAGGCACCAAGCGACTATTGCTCCTCGACGGATTCGGCTCACACCATACATACCCCTTTATCCAGTACTGCGACCGCCATGGCATCATACCTTTCTCTTTACCTCCGCATTTAACACATCTCCTTCAACCACTAGATGTGGTAGTCTTTCAGCCGCTCAAGCATTACCACGTAAAGGCAGTGGACCTAGTGGTTCGTGATGGCTGTATAGATATCACCAAACTAGAGTTCCTAGGCTTCATTCAGGACGTCCGGAAGCAGGCTTTTCGTCAATCGACTATTCTATCTTCGTTCCGGAAGACTGGAATCGTGCCACTCAATCGAGAGGTAGTCCTAGCCGTCATGAGAGCACGCAAACCTCGTACGCCTACCCCTGAACCGGCCTTTTCCTCACCATTCAGTACGCCAGTCACCCTCCGACAAATGCACAGGGCGGCAACGCAGTTGGAGGACCAGTTCACTATGGCAGAAGAATGCAACGATGGCTCTATGCTTCTCCAAAAGGACTTTCTTGCCTCGATGGGCCAATTCATCCGTGGAGCAATTTCCAATAGTACTGAGCTCATTCAAACGAAAAAGGACCTTAGCCGCACACAACTGGCCGAGAAAACCAGACGGCAACGCAGGGCCATGAAAAACACGTCACTGCAATCAGGGGGAGTGCTTACGGTAGCCCAGGGGCGTCAAATGGCCGCACGGAAGGCGGATATAGAGTTGCGGAAAGCCCAACGTAAGGTCGAGGTCACCCAGACTCGGTACGATAACGCACTCAAAAAGTGGTATTTAGAGGCAGCGAAAAAGGCCAGATCAATGCGAATAGCTGGTCAAATGGGGGAAATGCTTGTATATAGCGAAAAGGGTGGTTGTAGGGCTCTAAGAAGGGTAGGAAGATAGATGGTATGAAAAAGTGGTTATGTGGCCAGTCTGGTTACGTGGCCCGTCAGCACCAGCTTGGCTGGTGAAGGCTTGCCGGAATCCAGAAAAGTGGGGCGGGCACGAGTAGGGGAACAAGGCCCGTTCCGCCTTAGCTGGGCTGAGATTCCGCCCTTCCACCGCCACGATCCGCATCGAGTGACCCTCGGGCGTGCTGCAGGCTGGTCTCAAACGCGGGCTGGCTGGCGAATAGGGCGCCGTACCGCTCGGCCGAGCCGCCGGGCGTCGCCTCAATCGAACGAGGCCGAGTGCCTAAACACGCATCTGCTCCCTTGGCATTCCTCAACCATCGCGCTTCTGTTTCCATGTCTGAGATCATCGCCACCTTGCCTCATGGAACCATGAGCCTGATGCGAGCTAGTATAAGCACTACTGACAAGACAACCCTACCAGACCTCGGTATCCAGCAACGGAAGCCGTTTCCCAAAGACAGTCCTGGCAGCCCACAGAGATACGAAGTGCTCTCCGCTGATCTTGCAGGACATTGGGTGCCGTGGCGTCTCAGCCTAGGGCATCTCGGCCTTGTTCGATGTGGCCGGTGGTAGTGCGGCTCGAAGCTGACCATGCAGCCTATGCACATTGTAGACAACGGCTATTATCCAAGGGTATTCGAATCAGGCCATTCGGGAAATTGCCAGTTCCATCCAGAAATGACATAAATCGAGCCTAGCCCGGCTGTTTGAGACCTTGCGCGAATTTCACACGTACATATGTAGCTCCCCAAGACCCTAGCATGTGCGGGTTCATTCTGCATAGCCATCTGCTCCGTGTCTGGCTGCATCGGTGGTGTGTCGAGTGTTGCGCTCGCTCTTCTGACATGTGATAGATATCGCACATTTACGATCCCGGCGACTCAGATCGAGTTTGGTTACGGGGGGAGTCGGTAAACAGGACGATCCCCCTTACCAACAATGGGCCCCAAACGTCGGTATATCTTCTCAATAAAATCTCAGGTCAGCTCTTCAAGGGTCCGATCAGACGTGGCAATCAAGCCATGAGCGACTTGGTCTGGAATCTATCCAGCGGAAACCCCTTGCGTCTTCCTGGTGGTCTAACCGATGGGCGAGCGCCGCCGGATAGGGCCTCGGCATCAGAGCTCGTCGCGGAGGCTTAACATTATCTTCCGCCCTCATGAGGTCAATATGTTCAGACCTTGAGCGTGCTGCTTCTATTGAGAGAGATGCCGAGAAAGGGGTGAGCCTTCCTATTTGACCTACGCCAAGGGCTGGGCATCGGTCATTCAAGTTACACGTGGCTTGCGGATGCCGGCACTGCCTCGAGGTGATAGGGTGAGCACTGAGCACTGAGGTAGGTGGCTGCAGCTGCTGTACCACTGGACTGGGTGGCCAACCATGGTCGACTGACGATGGATAGGCCGCTGGCGATTGATAATTGCTTTCGACAGAGCAGGCAGCGCCTTGGCTCTCGAGATCTCGGCCAGGGGTTCACCGTCCATCAAGCGTTGTCCAATAAGAGATGCATCATGTCCTCATAACCCGAGGCTTTGGTTGAGCAATTCTGGTCGACGTGATAAGTTGGACATCCCGGCGACGGAAAACACCGGAAGTCAGGAGAGCACCGCACCCCCTCCAGGCTGATGTCCCGACATGTCTTCTTCCGCAGCGCAGCAAGGAACCTTGGCTTCGGACACGATTGAGAGCCTGTCCGATCCCCTCGCTTGCACGTCGTCAATCGACTCGCTTGTCTCGCTTCTGGCCATTGCGTTCCGAGCCAAAGTCCATCGTACCTGCCAGGGCGAGCGTCTAAGCAACCTGATGCATACAATGTCGCTCCCTCTTCCGGCGAAACGCGACGGTGGAGCATATCTCAGCTCCTTTATCCACTTTCTGAGCCCGGTGCTCAACGGCCTGGCGGGAATGCAGGACTTTGCGACTGCCGTCGAGGGCTTATCACAGCCAGAAGATTTTCGCAAATTTGGCGCCTCGAAGGGCGCAACTTGATCAAGGAAGCCGCTGGGGCCGACGTCCAGCCAGGGGTAGTCGGCGGCAGCAATGTCTGGTTCCTCGATTCATTCGTCCACGACGCGACGAGCAGGATTGCCCTGGGAAGCGACCAGGACAGCTTGGTCTTGGTCCCGGGTCATGCCGAAGTCGGGGATGAGCTTCTCTGTAATGGCGAAGCGTCGACCTGGACAGTGCATCGAACGCATAAGGACGGGACCAAGACAACTGTTGGAACGGCTTTGAAATGTCGAACATGATGGCATACGGAAACCCGTGCGCGACTGGACCTTTTGCTTGGTGAAGTTTTGCAACGGGGTTCGAAGTGCTGCCGAGTTTGGCAAGATTCTTTTCTTCCGTCGCGGCCTTGAAGCCAATTTATGCGCGAGGCAGCGTGTAATTCCCGCGGAGAAGCCGTGATAATGGGTTGTCATTCGAAGATGAAAATGATTGCAGCTATTGGGGCTGCATTGCCGCATTGGAAGACTCCCCTGGAGGACAGGGTCGAGCTGATAGGAATATCTTGCCTAGTCTTTGTGTTGCGGGCATGCACTAATGCCCCCCTCTCGATGAGCCTTGATGGCATCGTCTCGGTTATTTCTCGATCTGAAAGCAATCCCTCAACGGATCACCTTATGCTATACAGTACATCCTTGGTCATGCTTTACGCAAGGAGTCAAGGAACCATCATCGAATACAGAGAGCAGACTCAACCTTCATCTACATACACGCCTCGCATCCAATATCGCAAAAGCACACGTGAAATTATCGCGCTCGAAACTTGAGCAACCTGTCGTCGCGGCCTCTGCCACTGTACGACAAAGGCACGAAGAAGCAAGGGGCAGGTCCCAATGGCATTGCCACACAACGACGGCACGTTGAGGACCAAGGATGACTTGATATAGGCGGACTTGCATGGCGATGCTTTTTGACATATTGCGGTCAAGATGTCGAAGTTGTTAGCATGTTGAGCACTTGGCCGTATCCGTTTACCTTGGTAAAAATTGACTATTATCTTGTCGTTTCGAAACGATGGATGCCTGCATCAGGTCTTATATACCAGACCGCCAGGATCCGGAGACAATGGCTACCTAGGTCATTTTGTGCAGGCCTCTAAAGATTTCGGTTCAGCGGAGGTCTTTTGCAAACAATTCCGCGCAACTCTACCTCTGTCTTTCTCTGGCAAGACGATGGATGGCCAATTCTTGGTTGGGACTGTCTGTGCCTACAAGGAACCGTGCGAAGTAAAGGCAGTGTAGAATGACCACGCGGCTTGTTCGTCCGTGTAGCCGGCACGAAAATTAACGATGAGTGGCCGCAATGGGACTATAGAATCCTAGATGCTGAATATAGGCGTAATACAAGCTTGATGCAAAGGTCCACGCATTGGCGAGATATGGCCCCCCTTGGCATTTTGAGCCGTTTGGGCGGAGCGTGACCCAAGACTCAAGCGCCTTGCAGGCAAGCCAGAGGAGTATTCTATAATCTGAGATTGCATGCCACCGCGGCGCTGGCAACAGTGGTGTAACAATGGGTGGAAACCGCCCATGTATGATGTCGGTGACTGGTGAAATGACTGGGGGAACGTTGGACGTCGGAAGTTCCCGAGCGGTGAAGAGACCAAGGTGGGTCCAATTTTCCATGGGCCAGAGAAGGCTTGACCTCAAGGAATCCGCAACCTCACCTCGGATGACATTCAAGCCACCAAGACTACTCTTTCGCGGAGGAAACTGCAATCTCAGTGGCCTCGTCCACTGCTACAGCTTGAACTGTCAATCGCACCCAAATGCGAGCTGCGGCATTGAACGATTGACAACGGGAAGATTCAACGAAAATGACGCCCGCCGAACCATCTTCGTCGCGGTCGGGCAGATGGCGCGACGACAATGACCACGGCAGGAAAAGCAGTCGCACTGGCAGACGAGATGAAGACGACAGGAGAGATGAGCAAAGGAGGCACAGCCGAAATAGGCATGAGCGGCGGCGCTCGAGAACACCCGACTCGACCCGGCATCGACATCGTCACCACCGCCAACGCGACTCGGACAATGATGGTGACCGCGACCGAGGCCGCCGAGAGAGCCCCAGAGGCGATAAAAGGCGGCGTCGCTCTCGCCACGACACACGAGATGGGCACCCAAGAGATTCGGGTCTTGACAGCGACGAGGGCGAGACGAGCAGGAACAAGAAGGCCGTCGTCAAACACCGAGGGCCGCTGCCGTCTCAACAAGACTCGTATGCCGCAGAAAGTGGCGACCCCGTCGAGAAGCCCAAGGAAAAGCCAAACTGGGGCACGACGGGAGTTTTGGCTGCCGCATCCAACTCGGTCGCGCAGGCCGACGGCACCTCCATCACGCTCAAGTACCACGAGCCCGCCGAGGCCCGCAAGCCCCTGCCACGCGACGAGTGGAAGCTCTTTGTCTTTAAGGGGAACGACATTGTCGACACGATAGACTTGAACAGCAAGAGCTGTTGGCTCGTGGGCAGGGACTCGGCCGTGGTGGACATATTGGCCGAGCATCCCAGCATCAGCAAGCAACATGCCGTCATCCAGTTCCGGTACACGGAAAAGAGGAACGAATTTGGCGACAAGCGCGGCAAGGTCAAGCCGTATCTTCTGGACCTCGAGAGCGCCAACCGCACCACCCTCAACGATGCTGATGTCCCGGCGAGCCGATACCTTGAACTGCGGCACAAGGACATGGTCAAGTTTGGACACAGCTCGAGGGAATACGTCGTCATGCTCGCACCTCGGACCTAGGAATGAAGAGCCCTGCGCATGTTACGGAGCATTTTCCCCACCACTTCGGCCGCGTCGTGATACACGCCGCATCGTACGCGAAAGCTACGGCGCGACTATCTAGGCGGCGCTGTGGCTTAGCTGTCTCACGGCCCAGCACTCACGCCGAAGAGGACAGCACGCGGGCAAATGCCGTCGTGAGCGACACGGAAAAATTTTCTCGTCTCGTCGTCTCCCATTGCAATATCTAATTGGGAGAATGCGACGATCCAGCGATGCCCCCCGCTCGAGGGTTGCACCTAAATGAGAGACCACCCCCAGCGCGAAGCTGTTGGGCCTTGGCTATCCGATGCCGTCAACCGTGGCAATATCTAATCAGGGAGGAAGCGACGCGGAATGAACATCTCACATGGCGCCTCGAAAGGCAATGGTGGTGGGACGCAAGGGGGTGATTTTGTGGTGGTGAAGAGTCACGGCAATGCAACGGTGGAGTTTGAAGACAGTCATGGCCTCGCGAGGAGGTGTCCCGCCCAGCGGCCAATCACGGCCTCGGGCGGCTCCCCCAAGGTGATGGCGAGCCGTCAGCTGCTTGACTTGGTCGGCACACCATCTTAGCCTCATACGAAGCTATTGTTCGGATGCACGACACTCTTGGATCCACATTGTCGTCACGGTCCAATGACTGCCGCGCCGGCTGTATAAGCGCAGGCAGAAGCCGCCCTCGGCTCTTGGTCTTGGACCTTGATTCCATGTGCAGCAGATCGCAGGCGGCTGCCCTCCTCTGTGTCGTCGGTCTGCCAGGACCTTTCCTCTCCGCTAGACGGCATTGAGTGGTGTGATGCGGTTCGAGACAGTCGACTTGTGGACAGCCCGGGGAATCCGCCACCAACTTCCGCTCCGCGACTATCGGCAAAGACAAGGCGGCATGGGATCCGTAGGAGGAGGCCGCATCATCGGCTGCTTCGCGCCCTGAGGCTCCGGCTAAGCCACACCCGCAACCTCTCCGGCCTATTAATGGTGAGGTCTCGCGACTCCCACTCGACGGCATGGATGCATGTCGCACATGCACGCTCCATCATGTCAGGTCCGAACGTGGTCCGGCCCACTGCCGGGCCTTGTGCGTCGGCCTGAGTGTGTGGTAGTGTAGTTGGCCATTGTTCTTGCCGTGCAACCATCCATTAGCTTTGGCCATTGCATCGTGCAGCCGATGCTCGTGTCCAATCTTTGGCGTATGACTCCGTGGAGGGAGGTATACCATGGGACTTTGTGTATAAAGAGACAAGCTAGCCCTCGAAATACTCGTTTCAGCTGGACGAAAAGAGCCCTTTGAATTTGTTTGTCCCAAGACCACCGCCTTGCCGAAATCATCCGACCAGTACCATATCCACTTGCATCGTATCTGGTTGGGAACAGCATGGTATGCAACCCCGTTATGGCTTTTGAGATTGATGAGCCAATCAAGCCGCGCGGTGTTGAAACCCTTTGTCCATTAGAAGACGCGAGTTCTGATATCTTGCCAGGGCTCGGTGAATCGATCGATTGCTCGATACGAGACGACTGCCGTGTATACGCATCCCGACGCGCAAGTGGACATTGTCCTCGTCCACGGCCTCAATGGGTCGCCAGATAAGACGTGGACGGCCAAGAATGGCGTCTTTTGGCCTCTTGATCTGCTGCCGGCATCTCTCAAAGGAGCCCAGGCCAACATTCTCGTATACGGCTACAATGCCGATGTGTATTCGCGCAAAAACGATCGCAGCGCGAGCGATAACTTCACGCACCAGCACGCCCAGACGCTCGTGACGAGCCTGACGCTCTTTCGCAAGAGCGAGGGGACGCTCAAGAACCCCATCATCTGGGTATGCCACAGCCTGGGCGGCATCCTGGTCAAGAGGGCGCTGCTCTACTCCAACGACCTGCGGACCATGCACCACGACGACTACCGCTCCATCTACGTGTCGACGTACGGGCTCCTGTTCCTCGGCACGCCGCACACGGGCTCCGACATGGCGGCGTGGGGGCTCATGCTGCAGGGCATGTCGGACGCCATTATGCCCAAGAAGTTCTTCGAGTCCGAGTCGGTGCTGCTCCGGACGCTCAAGAAGGACAGCGAGACGCTGGCCAACATTAACAATCATTTCCTCGACATCTACCAGCGATTCAGGATCCACATGGTGCACGAAAACCACAAGACGGACGTCAAGGGCACAAAGTAGGTCGAGCCCCTTTGGATATTTCTCTTCCCCAAGCGTGCTTCCACTGCCCGGGGCCCAGTCGACGTGCTGACGGGCCCGCTCCAGAGTCATTGTCGTCGACGCCAACTCGGCCAGCCCCCAGCTCCCCGGCGTCACGTACTACGGCGTCGAGGCCACGCACGCGCAAATGTGCAAGTTTGCGAGCGCCAGCGCCCCCGGCTTCCGCGCGCTGTCGACCGACATGCGCCAATGGGTCCTCGACGCGCCCGCCCTCATCGGCGTGCGGTGGGAGGTCGAGGAGCAGGAGCGCGCGGCGCGGATGCGCAACGAGATCCACGAGCGCATGTCGCCATTCGTGAGTGCCGACCCCCGGACGCCCGTCCTCTCTGCGGCGAGCGCGCTGACTCGACGGGCCGACGGCGACAAGATGTCCTGCGGCAGCACGGGCTCCCTCGTGACCCTGACGCGCAGGGGAAGCGACCTCTCGTCGCTGCGCCCCGTCTCCTCGCCGAGCCTCTCGCCGTCGCCCACGTCGCCGACCGCCCGCGCCGCGCCCCGGGCTCTGCTCGAGGCCGCCGCGTCCTCGTACCACCATGTGCCGGCGTTGGTTGACGGCGCGGGCCGAGGGCTAGACGCGGCCGACCGAGTGAAAAGTTGACGCCCCTTGACTCAGATTTGACTCGGACTGAAGAAAACGGCGAGACTGAGAGCCATCAAAAAGAAAAAAAGTAGAAGGATTCAGGTTTGCACCGCACAAAACATGCAATCCTGAACTTTCCAACATTCTCTCGTATTGTATGTTGCATAATGGGCAGAAAGGAGAAGGGGAAAATTAAGGGGAAAAAGACTTGGACCTGCAAAGGTATTTGCATGCTTGTTTTACAGCTTCACAGATTCTCATTGTGCGTAATTACTGTACACGCACACATACATACACAAATTCAAAAGCATGACGCTGATTTGCTCCTTGTTCTTCCTCTCTTTGCGGGCTGAAAAGGCTGGAGCTACCTTATCGACGCCTCTCTCTGGTTTTTTCCTTTTCCCTTCACTCCGTACAGCCGAGGGAGCTCGGGAGCTTTGCGAGCCGAGACTGCTACGCGTACAGGACCGATTGGTATTACTTGATTTTTTTGTCTTTGACGTCGCCGACTTGGTGTCAAGCCCGGGTAGACGGGGACGGTTTTGGCGCATCGAGTCATCCGGCTCAAGGACCGGCGACCTAGACGGCGATTCATACGGGTGGGGCCTGGGTGGGGCCGTAGAGAGGACTCACTGCCTACCTAGGTAAGTAGGTAGAACCGTAGAGGTACCGTAGGTGCACGAGGCAAGAGCAAGAGGCAAAGGTAGGGGCACAAGATACGAGGCCTCTACGTCTATACCTTAGCCTTTGTCTCTCGCGCCTAAGGTACCTCTTACTCTTATCTCTTGCACCTGCCTCTTCCTCGTGCGCCCACCTGTGCGGCTCTGCCTCTTGTAGCCTTATATATGCTATTGGCCCGTGGTTGTATTGAGCCGCATTGCCCCACTTTCCGTTGATAAATAGCTAAACCTCGTGGATTTTTAACTACCATCGCGCTCCAGGCCGACTTAAGATCATGCCGGTAGGGCCTTATCATGGGCTGAGTGAGGGTTATATGATCATGTTAGGAGCATAATCATGTTGTAGCTCATTTTTAAGGTGTGATGATGATACAACCCTTGAATGTTCTTAACTCGGCCTGGCGCGCGTATGCAGCCCCACTACATACTGTATGCACAGCAACGTAAATGCCGTAGAAACTCTGCCGAGCTGAGGGGCACTTTTTCCTGAGCCCACCCCAGCCGCAACGGTACGTACCCTTTCCTGCAGTCGCGCATAAGAAGGAATCGCGAACCCCGCCAACCCACCCGTTCTTTTTGCGGCCGTCATCTTTTCGACGTCCAAGAAAAAAAAAAAAGGTCGGCCATCACCATTCCCCGCGGGGCGACGCCGAATCTTTTCACCATGCCGCACGAGACGCTCGTCGGTGGCTCGTGCTTCACGGCCGCCACCGCTCAGGAGCTCCAGGCTCGGGCAAACAAGACGGGCCAGCCCAACAACATCAGGCGCATTCGCGGCCAATGGGTCTACTACGTCGACCTGAGGCGCCACGACGCGGCCGTCCTCGCCCAGGTCAGAGAGCTGCTCAACGACGTCGACTCGGAGCCCCTGCTGGCTCCCGAGAGCGGCGCCCACGCCGTCACCCTCTTCGTTACGCCGCGCTACCTCTCGCCCTGGAGCTCCCAGGCCACCAACATTGCCCACGTCTGCGGGCTCAAGGATCACGTCGGCCGCATCGAGCGAGGCCGCCGCGTCGTCGTCGAGTTCGAGGCGCCCTACCGGCCGGGCCAGGATGTCTCGTTCCGCGACCTCCTGCACGACCGCATGACCGAGACGTTTGCCCTTGAGGAGCCGTCGCTCGAGCTCATGTTCGAGGCTGGCGCGCCCGCTCCTCTCGTCGTCGTCGACATCTTTGCCGATGGCTGCGACCCCATGACCCTGCTCCGCGACTACAACAGAGAAAAGGGCCTCAGCCTGGACGAATCCGAAATGCAATATCTCGTCAGCGTATTCAAGGAGCTGGGCCGGCCGCCTCACGACGTTGAGCTCTTCATGTTCGCTCAGGTCAACTCCGAGTAGGTCTCGATCTCGGTGTCTGATCTCATGTGCATCTTTCTAACATTCGCTCATTAGGCACTGTCGTCACAAGGTCTTCAATGCCAACTGGACCATTGACGGCAAGCCCCAAGACAAGAGCTTATTCGACATGATCCGCAATACCCACCAAAAGACGCCCGACTACACCGTATCTGCGTATAGTGACAACGCGGCCGTTCTTCAGGGCGAATTGGCCAACTTCTGGTCTCCCGACTATTCCACCGGCTCCTGGAAGCTTACCCCGGAGGTCGCCCATATCCTGGCCAAGGTTGAAGTCAGTAACACCTGCTCCAAGCATTCTCCTGTCGGCTTTCTGACTTGATTTAATATCAGACACATAACCATCCTACTGCCATCTCGTGAGTCGTCGCCTGCTATCCCGTCGTCCCCCTTGGTCATCATGCATAGGTTGCTGACAGGTTTTCAAGCCCGTTTCCTGGCGCTGCGACGGGCTCCGGCGGCGAAATCCGTGACGAGGCCGCTGTAGGGCGTGGATCCGTCACCAAGGGAGGTCTTTGTGGTTTCTGGGTTTCCGACCTGCTCATCCCCGATCACCGCGCACCTTGGGAGCTTGATGTCGGCCGCCCAAATCACTACGCCAGCAGTCTTGACATCATGCTGGAGGCCCCAATTGGTAGCGCCCGCTTCAACAATGAGTTTGGACGCCCTTGCCTGACGGGGTGCTTCCGTACTCTATTAACCCCCACTGTCACTGGCGATGATGTCTCAGGCCAGGTCAGTGAATGGAGGGGATACCATAAGCCCATCATGCTGGCAGGTGGCGTTGGAACAGTACGTCCTCAAAACGCTCTCAAGGACGAGAGATGTGTTCGCGAGGGAGCACACGTCATCGTGCTCGGCGGTCCGGCTATGCTCATCGGCCTTGGTGGCGGTGCCGCCTCCAGCAACGCGACTGGTGAGGGAAATGCCGACCTAGACTTTGACAGCGTTCAGCGCGGCAACCCAGAGGTATGATCTAGATCTCCTGCTACTGCAGATTCGTGACACTGACTTGCCGTTGCAGATGGAGCGACGCGCGCAGATGGTCATCAACACATGTACCGGGCTCGGAGAGCAAAATCCCATTGCCATGATTCACGATGTTGGCGCTGGAGGATTGTCAAATGCACTGCCCGAACGTGAGTGGCCTGTCCCGCGAATCACCATAGGTTGCACCGTAACTGACATGTAGGCCAGTTGTCAAGGATGCCGGCTTTGGCGGCAACTTTGAGCTTCGCCAGGTTGAAAGTGCCGACAGCAGCATGAGTCCGCTCCAGATCTGGTGCAACGAGGCTCAAGAGCGATATGTCTTGTTGATCAACTCGGAGAACATGAACCGATTTTCTAGCATTTGCCGACGTGAGCGCTGTGGCTTCTCTGATGTTGGATGCGTCGCTTCCAAGGCAACTGGCGGCGAGGCCAAGCTGGTTCTTAGCGATCGCGATTCCAAGGAATACCCTCTTCCGATCGATCTGCCCATGGACGCACTGTTCCCCCCCAAGCAGAAACAGGAACGCACAGTCACGTCTATCAAGCCACAGCTTCCGCCATTTGATGCGCTTGCTTCCCTTCGACAGGCTTTCGGGAACGAGACCGACTCTGCCACGTTATTGAGAAAGGCTGTTGAGCGTGTCTTTCTCTTGCCGGCGGTCGGCTCGAAGTCCTTCCTCATCACGATAGGCGACAGGACCGTCGGTGGCCTCACCACGCGCGACCAAATGGTTGGACCTTGGCAGACACCTGTCGCGGACGTTGCGGTAACAGCGACGAGCTTCAGCCTCGGCGGTAAGCAGAGAACTGGCGAGGCCATGGCTGTGGGAGAAAAGCCAACGCTAGCGCTCATCGACCCGGCCGCTTCGGCCAGAATGGCAGTCGCTGAGAGTCTCTTGAACATTGGTGCTGCGGATTTCATGGGTGACTTGCGTCGCGTCAAGCTGTCTGCGAACTGGATGGCAGCCGTCAGTCACCCTGGCGAAGGCGCGGCTCTCTACGAAGCTGTACGTGCCATTGGCATGGAAATGTGCCCCGAGCTCAACATCAGCATACCAGTCGGCAAGGATTCGACGTCCATGAAGGCTGTGTGGAAGGACAATGACAAGGTCAAGAGTGTCACGGCCCCTGTCTCGGTTGCCATCTCGGCATTCACAGTTGTTGAGGACGTCAGGAGGACTTGGACCCCGCAGTTGCGGAGAGTCGAAGATGTCGGCGAAACCATTCTCATGTTCGTCGATCTTGCCGAAGGTCGGCAGGCCATGGGAGGTTCAGCATTGGCGCAGTCATTCGGCACAATCGGCAACGAGGCTCCCGACGCCCAGAACTTCGGCCTCATTACCGACTACTTTGACGCGCTGTCACAGTTGCACAAGAGCGGCGTCGTTTTGGCGTACCACGATCGTTCCGACGGTGGTCTGATCACGACTGTCGCCGAAATGATGTTTGCCGGTCGCTGCGGCGTCGATTTGATGATGGATGGCATCGCCAAGTCTGGCCAGGCATCGGACATGGTGAACGCCCTCTTCAACGAGGAATTGGGTGCCGTGTTCCAGGTACGCGCCTCGGACGAGATCAACTTCAAGAGGTGCTTTGCTACATGCGGGCCTCCGGCAGGGTTGATCCGCAAGTTCGCCGTGGTCAAGCCCAAGTCCAAGCAGACACTGACGATTCGACACGGCGCAGCGACCTTTGCTACGCTGGACCGTGTTGAGATGCAGCAGTGGTGGTCCAAGACGTCGTTTGAAATGCAGCGACTCCGGGATAACCCAGCTTGTGCCATTGCCGAATTGGCCCCTATTGCGGATTCAGAAGACCCCGGCATCTCATACAGGCTCACATTTTCTCCAAACGACAACATTCTGCCTCTCAAGTCCTCAATCTCGGGCTTCTTTGGCAAAATGCCGCGCGTCGCTATCCTCAGGGAGCAAGGTGTCAATGGCTACGCCGAGTTCGCGTTCGCGTTTAAGGCGGCCGGATTCGAGCCGGTCGACGTTCACATGACGGATATTCTGGACGGCCGCTCACTGGCCGACTTTACCGGGTTGGCTGCACCCGGCGGCTTCTCTTACGGTGACGTCCTGGGAGCCGGACAGGGATGGGCCAAGTCCATCCTCATGCACGAGAATACGAGACGCGAATTTGAGAACTTCTTCAAGCGACCCGACACGTTCGCGCTGGGAGTCTGCAACGGATGCCAACTCTTGACGCGAATCAAGGCCTTGATCCCGGGAGCCGACCACTGGCCGACGTTCGTCGACAACACGTCACAGCAGTTCGAGGCCCGGTTCAGCATGGTCAAGATCGAGGAAGACGAGAGGAAGCCGTCCGTCTTCTTCCACGGCATGAACGGGTCTGCTCTCCCGGTCGTCGTGTCCCACGGAGAAGGCCGAGCGCAGTTCCCGTCGCCCAACTCGCTGCAAGAGCTGTCCAACGCGGGCATGGTTCCGCTGCGCTACGTCGACAACCGACTCAACGTAACGGATCGGTACCCCTTCAACCCCAACGGCAGCCCCGGCGGCGTGGCGGGTGTATCGAGCAAGGACGGCCGGTTCGTGGCCATGATGCCTCACCCCGAGCGTACGATTCTCGCCGACGTCGGCAGCTACGTGCCACAGGGGGCGGTGGAGGAATGGGGCGAGTTTGGGCCGTGGCTGCGAATCTTCCGAAGCGCTCGCAGATGGGTTGGTTAGAGGGCAAGGGAAACAAAGGACACCGGCGTATGGGGGATCATATAGATGGGCTCTGTAAAGTGGCATACTCCGTATAGCTGTGGACATTTACGACTTGATGGGAATTGCAAAGCTCTGATTTTCACTGGAACGTTTGTAACGGCGCGCAAGGTGGGAAATTGGCGAGCAGTACGTCTGGCACCCGCCTTCATCCCATCTCCTACCCTCGCCGTCGGTGCGTTCGCAAACCTCTTTTGCTCCCCCCGTCGACGGCCATCGTCACCATCTCGCCACTCGCATCTCAGCCCTTGTGCGTGACAGCTGGCCATCGCTCCACGTCCCGTGCGCCACCTGTCTGCAAGCTCATCCGCGCCATCGTCGCTCCACGTCCCGCGCGTTCACCTATTCACAGGCCGCCAGCCATCGAGCAGCAACAACAGGCCTTGCGCGGCGAGGGAAAAAGCACAAGAAAGACGCGACTCCATCTCGGCGACACGAAGACGACCCCGAAGAACTGCCAAAGATTCGAGGAGGAGACGAGGGGGATTCGACACATCGAAGACGACGAGGATTCAACGCAACGAGAACGACAAGGGAGCATACACGCGCGGCGAGCCGAGGATGCCTCGCTCCGGGTACGACCTCACCCACGCGCTCGCGGGATCCGCAGCCGCCGACGCCGCGGCTCGAGGACAGGCCAGGCGCGCAGGTAAAAACCACCACGACCCAAACGCACCCTCCCCCGAACCCATTCCCTTGCTCCCCCCACGCCCATGCCCTCAAGAGTCACTCTCTACGGGAATCGCGTCTACGTCGCTGCACCGTCACGAGACAATGTTGCTCTCGCGGCGAAGGCGTCTCGATGACGAGCAGGCACGTTGTTGGGATGAAGACCAACATGGAGACGAAGAAGAGAGAGAGAAACAGGGATTAATCAAAGGATATGAGGGGCGACCCAAAAAAAAGGCCTCGATCCCCTCGCCACGCCGCGCGCCTCCGTCCTCAACAACCGCGTCGCCCAGGCCCTCGACGCCCGCTGCGCGCGCGAACTCGGCTCCCCCGGACCGCAGGCA
>KQ030508.1:474075-549312 GCA_000956045.1 Hirsutella minnesotensis 3608 | reverse complement strand
CCGCCCCCGAGGGCCCGGCCGTCGACGCCCGCTCGCCCTCCTCCGCCGCCCACCAGGCACCACCAGCTCGAGCCCTGCGCCGCAGTGCGCGCATCGCCCGTTCCGACGGACCGCAGTGTTGAAGACGGGGTGTTGCGTCAACGGGCCCCCCCATGGAATCGACTGCCATCTGCCCGGTCAAGGCCAATGAGAGCATGTTGTGGCGTGCGCTGCTTACCCAAGGTTGCGAGGTAGGTGGCCCCTGAACGGTTTATGAGACACGATGCTGATTCGATCGCAGATGCTGAGTTTTGCGGCGGTCTTCACGTGAATGCCGTGGACCCTTGGCTTTGGGAACCATATATCACCAAAAGGGCCCATGAGCCAAAGCAAAAATATTGAGTTCCATGAACACGCAGTCCATGGGTATTTTGTGGAGAGGGGGCCACGAATGTGGGAATTTGCTCCCCGAATCACGATACAGAGATAGGCTTGACCGTCACCAAAGGGGCTGCGTTTCCGCTCATGCCAGAACTTTTGTCGTATTTTTTCACTTCTGCCTATCACCAAACCTTGAGTGAAGACGTCTGCTGTCGTTTCGAAACCTCTCAACACGAGCACAATTACGTGGCTTCCGGTGCCAAGTGTGCTTTGACGAACCAGCGCCCTCGCTGTCCAGCCTTCAAAGCATTGGCTTCCATCTCTTCTTAAGGTGCCCATTTCCGGCATACCCAAAGCCGATATTTGATAAAATCGTGCACGTCATGAACGAGGGACACGCTGTAAGGGAATTATGGCCGTCAAAGTATACGGCAGTCGTCTCCGTGCCATGCCGACTCAAGAGCAAATATTATGTTGCAACGCTGCCGAGTCATCGGTCAAATCAAACCCAACCCAATGCCGTGTGGTATCATCTCTAAAAAGGTGCCTGTACTCGGCGTCGAGTACGCATGGGGCCAGGTGCTAATAGGAATTCGTGTATGCTGATAATTCTGTCGGACTGGTTACCGCCTCCCCTCTAAGGGGACTCTGCAACTATGCAATCTGCAACTGGAGGTCTTCATTCTTTTGGCCATGCCGCGTCATTAATGAAGGCATCCCACGACTCGTCCAAGCCACCGGCGGATGGCTCCCACTTCATAGGCGATGCTTCGCCGTTAAAATACTCGGGAAACAAGTTCTCGTTCATCTCGCCGGGCTTCATTGATCCGTTGAAGTCACCCATGTCGTAGAAAGGGCTTGGGCTTGCCCAAGCCGGGCTATACGGCATGGAGCCATAGACACCATCCATACCCATGCCTCCCATTAACATCTTAGCCTCAGGGGGCAGCTCCGCAGTGAAGGCTGAGCCGCTGGGGGCGCCGAAATCCAAAGACGTGCCAGAAGTCATGGTGCCGTCGATGCTGGAAGTTGTCCTGGTCGCCGAGGTGTCCGGAATCGAGGCGGGAGTGGGGGAGACGGGAGAGGTGGGATTCGTGGAAGGGGTGGGATTCGCGGGAGACGCGGTGGATCGTGAGCGAGCCTGGCTGCGATGTCTGGAACGCGGAACGTAGGTGACGGATTGGAAGATGGGTCTCTCAACAGGACTTTGAGGCGGCACATTGTACATGGCGCCTGACATACCCTGGGAGAGCTGCTGTGCCTGCTGTCCAGCATTGGGGAAGGACTGTGCAAAAAGCCGGTTGATCTCGTTCTCTCGCCATTCGTCGTTTGTCCTGGCCAGCAGGGCCGACATTGCAACACGGTTGGACAGATAAGCCTCAACGCGCGAGTTGAACTCGGGTGAATCGGTCTGCATATGCGATCCGAGTAGGCGATATGAACGGGGTAAGTCGTCGTCCTCTTCCTCGTACATTTCCTCCTTCATGACAATCTCTTCGGTGATGCGAAACGACTTGCCGGTCCGCTTCTTGTGAATCTCGCTTGCCATGCGAGCTGATTGAACGCGTGCCTCAATACTCCGATCCGCTCTTCTTGAGGCGGCTATATAGGCTCTTTCCTGGTTCTCCTCGTGTGAACGCTCACTCTGCATCACTTTACGTCAGCCACAGCGGGACATGATGAGGTTTAGGAAGTCGAATATGACGCCCTTTAACAAATCAACCTGTACCAACAGAGCCAGGCCCTCGCAGGTTCGGCATTACTGACTGGGGAGATGTCGATGACGGGAAGTAAGACGTAGGGGTCTGGGAGAGGCAATGATGGATGACGATTGCGTCTTCTTACCTTGCGCTGAGACTTATCCATTGGAACAGACGGGTCGCCCTGGCCAACGTCGAGGGATCTCCTCGGCATTGTCGCAAGTGGCGGGCCGTCCCGGTATGAAGTATGTGGTGGAAATGAACTTAGTGTTTGACCGAGTGTCGTGACGGCAGCCCTGGAAGCGCGTAAGCTTTGGACCTCGCCAGGAACCAATGCAAAGATGAGGTCAAACTCACACAATATTGAACGAAGCTCAAAGCTGATAGTAGCAGGGGACAGCAGCTGTGACAAAGTTCGACGGGTGTTGAGGAACGGAAGACGATTGGCTTTTGGATTGGTCTGATGGATGGAAGCTGCCGAGGCCGCAGCTCCTGCACCGGGGGGGTGAACGTGTTGCTAAGTGGATCGTGGCATGCGGCCGGCAGACCAGGAACTCGGAAGAGTAGGCGAAAGACGATGGTATGAGCAAGGCGTCAAGGGCACACGAAGGCTTTGACCCAGATCCTCGGCGAGCGAAGCACGGCGGCGAGGGATGATTCTTCGGATCGGTCTTGTTGTCTCTCGTCTTTATGTACTTTGCGTCCAAACGGTTCTTGGCTTATTCGGAATGGGAGATGTAGAAACCCTCTTGCAGAGCAACCTATTGGTTTGCATCGACCTTTCCTGTCGTTGCAAATGAGGTTCGGCTTATTGGGAGTGGCGCAAGCGGAGTCGAGAGAAGCGGAGGAGTACTTGCAACGGCGGGATACGGGCGCATGAGCTCTATTATACAGCAGGCACGGCGGGCAGACGGAATAGCGGCAGGTTGTGGCGGGCGGCCGCGGAGGGCAAAGGTGTTCCGGGCACGAGTGGCAGGCCACAGAACCATGTTGATTTCGATCCATGGGCCAGCCAACCGCGAATGATCGGGTTCCAGGCCAGATGATCTCGATGGTACGTCTGCTGTTAGCGCATGGGGATGGGCTCAAGTAGCGGTACCGTATCGACACCCCCTCGTCTGCACGGCTGGGGCTGCAGTCCCTTGCTTTGCTTTGCCAGGCAGCTGCAGCCGCACTAGCCCCAATCAGTACAGTCAATTAGAGAGAGCCCAGTGCCGCACGTTTGTCGAACTGCACCGCGCTGTAAGCCTGCGGAGCACGCACCAGAGCTTGTTCGGCATTGCATCCATGAATGGAGTTCCCCGCTCCTCTTGGTTTATTAGCTCTGCATCCTGCCCTGCCTGCAATGACGTCTGGCCTGTCTGCTCGCTCCCCTCCTCCGCGGGCTTCTGCTCGGGCCCTGTACGTCTGCAACATGTAGCTCGCCTCGTGTCTGCTGCTGCCGCTGCTGCTGGCACTCTACTTGGCTGCATGTCTTGGTCCGTGGCTCAGTCGTGTTGGACTGCCTGGCCGGCCAGAGAGGCGATGTGGGCGACGAGAAAGAAGGGAAAGACATCTGCTGCTTTGGAGGAGATGGGGAGGCACACTCCAACTCGACAGTAACTCAAACTGGCCCTCGCTGCAGGCAGGCAGGCCCTAGTCAGTTCCTACCTAGACAGGAGACGGGTAGATATTGGAAAGACAAGCAAGGCCAGGCACGCAGTAGCTCGACAGAGGGGCAACTACTCGGCTGATCTACTGTAGTTCTTTCCTTCCCTCACCCACAGCACCTGAGCCGACTGTCGTACCAAGTACATACGGTACGACCTACGGCCCAAGATACCTGGGTGCCCACTCATGAATCCACGTCCACAATTGCATATTCGCCTTCCTCGTCAACTCGTCTCCTTCTCTTTCCCCGACTCCTCCCGCGTCGCTCTTCCCCATAGCCCATCTTGCCCGTCCCACCCCGCCGTCCACCTCCTAGCTTGCTAGCTTCTGGGCTAACGCTTCCATCTTATCTAAGCTGAATGACTATTGTGGCTTCCCTACTTCCTTTCCGCCCGCTTCCGCACGTGCGTCTGAGCCAGCTCCAATGGGCAAGGTGCTGCTCGGGCGACGACCCTCTTTGCAACCTGCGGCCTTGAGACCTTGCCTCGCGGCTAAGAATATTCATCGGCATGCTGCACCTTTGCAGGCTCGCGACCTTCGCCCACGTGAATCGAGGCTGCATCCCCTCGCCCCTTTCCCTTTGCAAGCCTCCAGGGTCGGCTTGCTCCCAGGCTCTTTGCGGGGTCGTCGAAAGATCCCTTGCGTTCCTTCCTGGCCACCGTCATATCGAACCCTCAAGACAACGAAATACGACATGCATCTACGTCACAAAACAAAATCGGCTTCCTTACACAAGATCAGGTCTTACACAAACAAGATCAGGTCTTAGACAGGATCAGGTAGGTGAGGTGAGCTGTCAGTCCGCCCGCTCATTCTGGAAACAGAACAGATGCGGCACTGCGAGACCTGCCAGATCTTTGATGGCAAATGCGAACGTCCTCGACCAACGGCACCGCTGCATCCACCCACCTCGCAAGGCTCCATTCCTACTGCTCCCTTTCGTCGTGTCGGAGCCAACGCCGCGTGGGCACGACATGGATATGGGGGTTCCCCTCCAGGACGCAAACGTGCCGCCTCGCATGAGGTTAGCCAAGGACCTCTGCGTATCGTGATGCTTCCGCCACCGTCAAATAGTCCATAACCATGGACCTGGGGAACATTCGCCGTCGCGCAGTGGCAGCCGTATTACCGATGTAGCCAATGCACATGGCTTGAATTGCGTGAGGAAAGCGTGATTGGTCAGACAGTGCCCGACTCGTCCGCCCTTGATTCCTGGATAAGGCAAATCGTCTCTTGGCGTCGACGTGAATGCCCGTTTGGCATAGGAGCAAAAAGTCCCCGATGGTCATCCGCCTGAGGGCTCATGTTTGTACGATCAAGGAGATCCCAAGGGAATCAAAGAGGAATGCGGTTCCTGTGTGCGGACGTGCAAGAAGGCGGGAGCTGCATCACTTGTGCGCACTGGCAGGGAGTGATTCCAAAGGCGACTTCGCGTGAGGAGTCCAGCCGCTTGGTAATGCCTTGGCGCCACAGAGGAACAAATTGAGTCTAGTCTTCGGCTGCGATCTGTGACATCAACCGAGATATCCCACTCCAAGCTCACGGCAGTGACGGGGATTGCTCGGTTTTAGCTGCAAGACTGGCACGAAACCCGACACTTAGATTCAGGGCTGCGCAGATCAAGGGCTTCACACTCCCAACCGTCACGGACGATTTCGTCAGGGGGCCGTCGATCTCCTTGGGGATGAAGCAACGATTGGCGGTCCCAAGACGGACGCGGCGCCGAGTTGAGTGAACTCGAGTCTGGTCCTTCGACACCACCGGAGGCTTTCCGCCGCCCCGCTGGTCGTTTGTGTCGGCTAGGGACCAACACCCTGCTCAAACCCGAGCGGTAGCGGCCGGCGGGACTTCTGGCGATCGAGGGAACAGACGGGAGATCAGAGCCGGCGTGGGTCGACTTTGCTTCTCAAGAAGGCTACTGCGGACACTTGGCTTTTGGAACAACCGTCGGCGAGCTCCTTCGTGTTCCGGTTTCTTTTGATGATCGAACCCTAACCGCCTCGGACAAGGACGCCAGACTTTGGCCAGGAACGCTGCCGGTGAGCAGCAGCCATTCCAGGCCTCCCTGAGCAGCGACGTCGAATGTTTGTGAAGAAACCTGGCGCTAATCGAATTGTGAACAAACGAAGTCTCTACGGAAGAACCGGATCTGCTCTGGCTACAAGAGCTTGGATAAGTCTGAGGTCCGAACACGCACAAGTCGGTCCGCAGACTCAGCTTTCCAATGCGCAACTCGAAATCGCCACGTTCCCCGGCAGGTACTAGGCTACCTCGAGTGTCCGTATTTTATCATTGCCTGCTGCATACTGTGCGTACAGTACTTGGCACGTTGCTGGCAGGCGAGTGCCCTGGAGGCGTTGTCGCTCATGTATATACTTGCACCATCTCATGCCGAGGCATATTTTCGCAAGACAGGATTGGCCCCGGGATGTGGTTGCAGTCGCAGTCTGGGGACCACAGCACAAGAATTGCAGCGCAGTTACGCATGTGCAACGCACCCAGAAGCATACCTTAGCCTGTCTCGTAGTCGGAGCAGAGCCTCCGGCTAGCAGCGATCTGACCCTCGGCATCGTTGGGGTCCGGCCGGCGTGCCAAGGGTACATGGAAGAGACAAGACGGCCTAACAAGGGCTTGCCTCGGGCCTGCGAGCCTAGCGATTCTAACCGTGTCACCGTCTGAACCAATCAAGGGAATCTACCTACGCGAGCATGGCCAGGACCGTCTTTGAGATTTTACTGTACAGTACAGGCTCGCGGCGAGCAGAGCCATCTCGACCAAGTCCCTGTGCATTTGGCCGATGCCTTTCTGCCCAGAGACCCGCCCTTCCCTACCTTGCTAACTCATGGCCAAGAGCGTTCGCCGGCAATCGTCTGACTTTGCTCGTGGTTGGCGGCACCGTCGAAGCTTCGACATCCTGGCCGCCAGCGCGTGCCACTTGCCAAGAAGGCCAATCGAGTTGCATCCTTTGTACAAAGTACAGTATTCGAGTACGGGACGCGGCATGCTACGCAGTGGTGTGCCTCCAGCTCACTCACAGATCGACGTACATGGCTTCCCAGGGCGCCCCGGAGATGGATGGTGCTGCAGATTCAACAATTGCCGTTTGGCCCCGCCTGAACCAATCGAGATGCAGGCCGTGGGAGGACCGCTCTCCGGCTCCCAGGTGGCAATCTTGCATCCGAATTCGAGAGATTCCTCCATGACACCATTTGCACGCGATGGATGCCAGCCGGCGAGGCCCTGTAAGTTGTAACTGCCATGACGCCAGGATCCGACAAGGCCTCCAAGGGCCCTGGCGCCCGACGTGGATATTGGGTCATTGACCGCAAAGGCAGACCAGGCAATGCGTAATGTCAAAGTTGCCCTTCCATCACGACAATTACCGAGTAGTTGGATCCAGGGCCAGACCAATAACAAAGTTGGGGCATCGCCACCAGAGGGGATGGCCTAGTGCGTTCGCCCTCTCGTCTCCCCCACATTGATGTCGCTATGGTTTGAGCGGCAGCGGCAAAGTCACAATTCCATCTGCCGACAATCCGCCTTTCCACTTCCCGCACATGGGCAAGTCGACGTGGCCGGCTGCAGTTTAATTTGCCTCCCGTCCTTTTGTCCTACGTATCGCTATCCCATTCTTGGGCCGGCGACAAGTCGTGTGCATAAGACGTCGCGCGTTGCATCCATGCGGGTGCATTACATGGAAGCAACGCAGGCGAACCGGTGCCTGTTGCGTACGTACAGTTTTCGTACTCGCGAATCACACTGCAAATCGATCTATTGCTCGGCAAGCCGCCCATTCGATTCCTTTTCATCCTGATTGGACGTCGAGCCGTCTGTCCGCTCCCCGCGCAGTTCTCTTATATCGAGCCGGCAACGCCAGCGGCCGCTTCCAAGACCTGGCGACTCTGGCGTGTTTCCTGGGAGCAACACTTTTTGCTTTCTTCACCGACAGTCGGCGGTCCTGGCAAGGAACTTTCTGCCTCTACATGAGAGGCGGCTGTTGCGCCCAAATCTCCCACCTTGTCGTCTGTCTTGCTGACATCTGGAATAGCTAATCGGGCCCCCTCGGCGGCTTCAGCTGCACGCCCAGCACAGCAGCAGTTGCAAGTGGTGAGATCGAGCTCTGGGACCAGGCACAGCTTGAGCATGCACTTGCACATGCAGCCGGTTTGTCTCGTTATTGTTCCGTCGTTCTAGACGCCGTGCCCATGTGCGACGATGACGTCAGGCTGTCATGTCACGTCTGCATGAGTCTGCTGGAAGCTTGGCTCTGCCCCCTTTTCCCATGCGGCGCCAATGGGCTGGGTCCAAGGAGCCTCATGGTCAGATTCTCGGATGAAGGAACCGCGGTGGATCCCCTGAACAGTGGACGGGCGGGTACACCAGAAACGTAACTCAAAGCGCCACCCCCCCTTCCTCTTCTACCCCTCTCCCGGGCCAAATATTCCCTTCTGGCGGCTCGCTTATTCAACGGGACCCAACGGGCAAATGTCTCAAAATAGATAACTGGCAGGGCCATGGGCTGAGGGGATCGGGCCCGCGAGGTCCGATTCCGTGGCATAATCGCGATATCCCGCCAGCGGCTTGTCCGGGGTTCGACTGCAGCGCATGGCACGATCCGGCACAGGCTGATGAAGCCCTGCCTCCATCTTTTCTTCCTCGACACGGGCCCAGGGGCACGATGCAGCCACGCTGGTCTGGTCCACCGTCGCTCCGGCTACATGACCCAAAACTCTCGCAGACCCCCTCGGTCTCGACCTGGACCTAACGCCATGCCCACGATCGTGGGTTGCAGAAGAAGCCCGACCGCGCGGTCAAACCAGACATTGCTGGATCGATGCTGTGCTCTGCAGGTACATGTTGTATCATTTGATGCTCGCAACTGCTGGTGGACGTGCGTGATAGGTCCGATCTTCGCATACGAAAGTACGCATTCCACTCGCCCTTTCATCGCGGTATCGCGGTATAAGAAGGAAAGCAACGGCAATACGAGAGCCTCAACCTGATCGCTCTCTGCGCACTCTGGAGCGTGTGGATGCTTGGCATAGGCCGCTATGGCACCGGCACTTTCCGATGCGTTCAAGACGTCTACAGGCCCCCCACTGTTTCACCTGCACTCCTACGAGTTTGCGCCTCCATGATTGATTTGTCCTGAAACTAAGTTTGTCCGAATTCGGCAACAAAACGGCGTTTAGTGAATCGTCTAGTCGCTGATGCCATGGCTCTCCTCCTGAACTCCGATGCGCGCTGGGAGGGGGTCGGGTTTCCTAAGCGTTTGATAAAGAAGCTGAGCACAATAGCTATCTTGTGGCATGTCAATGCCTTTGCCTCGTCCGGCCGCCAGTGCCATCAAATCATTCAAGCTGGGATGCAACTACGCCCGCCTTCTGTATCAAGGCCCCAGGGCATCTCGAGCTCGAGTTGCAATCGCTTGCCCCTGAGGCGAGACGGCTGAAACCAAATCCTTTGGATATCCGAGCGAGGACCCGGGACGGCATGGCTGCTGCCACGGTGTGCGCCTCTCACGTGGAGGGATGCGATGCCGGACGTCCGAGGGTCAAACTTTGAGCCCGTGTCGCGTCCGTACTCGGTTTGGTCCCACGATTTGACCATTTGCTCTGAGCAGGCCCCTTTTGTCTCTTGACCTGTTCGAGGCGCCCTTTGGTCGAGCCGGTCGTCAGGCGAATCAGCGAGAGGCTTCCCCTTTTTTTACCGTTGACCTCGTGGGCTTGCGGCGAAACGGCAAGTCTATTTATCGCTTGTGTGCCAAATCATGCTCTGGACGCCTTGGCTTGAGTTTACAAGAGAAGAGAAAAAATAAAAACGCCCCTGGCAAAACTCTCGAGGACTCTTGATCCAGGGCGATTGGATGAAAAGTCCGCTGCGTGATGGAGACTCTTGGCTTTGAGTCCAAGGCCAATGACCTTTGAGCAATGACACCCAAGGAACCTCGAGCACACTGACAGCTACATAGAGGCTACCTTTGGTGCCTCATCTTTGCGGGGTCTCGTCACCACGCCTTCCCCCTCCACTCAGTCGCTACAAGTCGCTCACTGCCCCGCAGAGGTCCCTGCCCCAGCCAGCACTGTCCGGTCTCCACCTCCCGCCTAAGCTTTCCGCAACCGAGCACTCGAGTGCTCCTTTCCCCCCTCTCTGGCTAGGGGGAAGAGGCGACTGCACAGGGCGGTGCGCGACCAGCGTTGGAGATTCCGTCGAGTCTTTTTTTGTCAAATGCAAGTCCGCTTCACCCGATTCCCATCACCATCCTCCAAAGCATCGATACGCAATCTGGAACCCTCACCTTCAATCGGTACAACAAGTGAGCGCCAACTCTCTGCTCTCAGAAGCCGGGCGCTGGCAACGCAGCTTCCGACAGCACGCCTCGACGGCAACCCTCCTCGTCTGAGCCGCGCCGTCCGCTTTCATCGATTGCATCGAGAGCCAGCCTTTGCAGCTTCAAGCGCCGTCTTTCAACTGCCGCTTCTCGTCACGGCCTGCTACCGGCCCCTCCTCACAGTTCAGTATGGCAGCATCGACGACGACACCTCCGCCGACCGTCGACGCCCCGGATGAAACGCAGAGCGACGGCTCCAAGCTCAAGACCTTCCTAGGCATCTTGAAGAAGTAGGCGCCTTGTCCTTTTCATGCCCCGATCCCAGCCCAGGTTCTTTGCAGCCTACTCCCGGAGGGCATGCTTGCCTGCTCCACGAATAGCCCGTCAAAACTGCTGGTTGGATCTGGAGAAGCGGTGGCTAATATCTTGACCCCTAAACAGATTCATTGGCGTATCCGATCTCGCCGCTGTCCGCTTCTCCCTCCCTTCGCAGCTTCTCGAGCCGACGCCGAACCTCGAGTACTGGACGTACATCGACGCACCCAATGCCTTTGTCGCCATCGGCACGGCCGACGAACCGCTCGACCGCATGCTCGAGGTGATTCGCTTCTGGCTCACCAAGGACATCAAGTACGTCAAGGGCAAGCCCTGTAAGCCCTACAACTCTTGTCTGGGCGAGTTCTTTAGGGTGCGTCATTATATCCCTTTTCCCCGGGGGCGAGGAGATCGGGAAGCTACAGCGAGCAAAACATATTTCCCGTGGTCGCTGACACTGTCGCATTTAGTGCAATTGGGAGACGGAGGATAATGCTCCTCTAATCTGCACCGCCAAGCTTCAAAAAGGAGGTGAAGGTGCTGTCAATGGCACGCCATCAAAGCTCAAGGCTTCCAAAGACAGTAAAAATGCGTCCTCTGTGTCGCTCACGGTTCCTCAGCACGGGCCAACCGCCGAAAGTCGTCCACTTCGCATCTCCTACCTCACCGAGCAGACCTCTCATCACCCGCCCGTCAGTGCATTCTACTGCACCTGCCCGGAAAAGGGAATCATCGCCCGGGGCTTTGATCAGATCACCGCCAGGTTCACGGGAACCTCGGTCAAGGTCCTGCCCGGCGAGCACAACATGGGCATCTTCATCACCTTGGACAAGAGGGATGGCGAGACGTACCAGCTTACGCACCCGGCCGCATATCTCGGCGGCATTCTTCGCGGCAGCTTGAGTGTCTCCGTCAGCGAAATGGCATACATCAGCTGCCCGCAGACCAAGATCAAGGCAATCCTTCACTATGTCGAGGAGGGCTGGCTTGGGAGAACGACGAACAAAGTTGATGGAGTCATCTTCAAGTACGACCCCGAAAACGACGACAAGACTAGGGTGCAGGACGTTCCCGAGAAAGATGTCCTGGCACGGCTCAGCGGGCCCTGGCGAGAAAAGATTGCCTTTACTCTTGGCCCACGACCATTTGTAGGTTGTCTGGATGTGATTTCTTGAGGAAGATGCTAACCGCTTTGCAGAAATCAGTGCCTGCTGACGAGCAATTTACCATTATCGACCTTGGCCCATTAAACGTGGCGTCCAAAGTACTGCCTCCTCAAGATCAGCAGCAGCCCAACGAGTCCCTCAAGATGTGGTCGGGCGTCACAGACGCCATCCACGCCAAGCAGTTTTCGAAAGCGACAAACCTCAAAGTAGAGCTGGAGGAGAGCCAGCGAGAGAAGGCCCGTGAGCGAGAGAAGGCGGGTCAAGAATTTAAGCCCGTCTTCTTCGAGCACGTCACCGGCAACGGCGGCAAGCCTGATCTGACCGAAAAGGGCAAGCAAGTCCTCGAGCGGGCGCAAGAAGGGGAGTGGACACTCCATGACATCCTGTAAAGGGGAGCCAGTCGTCGCTTTATTCGCCCCGACTTGACCACAGCGCAGCATCAGCACCATATTGCATTCAAGATTGCATTGCATCTCTTCATTTTTGTTCTCAGCACCTACACTTGGGATATACAACTTGCGGCCGAGCATCGAGGTTTTGGGATATAGACAAAGACGAGGCGCTGCGAGCGTCTAGGAATCGACTTTTCAAGGGGTTAATTGATGGTGTTTGGGCGGAGGCCGTTGCGTGGCCGCGTCGTGATGCTCGAATGACTAGATCGAGTATAACGACGATGTTAGAGATCTCACGAGTTCGACTGGTCCGTGGACAGACGTCGCCACTGGGCAGTGGATGCGTTGGCGTTTTAGATTTTTGGGGGGGCAGGCGTGAGGTCTGGGTTTGTTGCCTTTTGCTCGTTGCGCCTAGACGTACTCTGAGAAGTAGCGAGAAGCTACGGGACGAGCCAAGATTGGGCTTTTGTAGGAATCGTAGGAAGGCCATTTGATGGTTTAATTGCTAAAATGCCACTCATGGCTACCAAGTAGTCACAAACGTCTCGGGAGACGACGAGGCTTGAAATCATCAATGGCGCCGTGGCTATTTTGTCATTTATACAAGCAGATGTACTGCAATATTGTTACAAGGAGAACGAGGGGCGATATTTCCTCATCCGCGACAAGTACTCTCGACACGGATCAACAGTCGAGACGTTGGTGTTGGGCGAGAGCCGCGGCGGCTCGTCTTTACTGGACCCCTTCTTTCTCGTCCCTGCAGGCATCCGCTCCAGGGAGGGAGCCTCTTCTCACCAGGACCGCATCATTGTCGTTCATTTCGGTCTCTCTGGCTTTCCTCCCCTCCTCTGGCTTTCCTCCCCTCCTCTGCCCTCCCCCCATGACCAAAGTCGCTCTCCGCACAGCCGCGAGGAGGCAAGAAGTACGACGGCGGCCTCTTAGGCGTCGACGAAGCCCTTGACGCTGCTCAGCCAGCGCGTGTACTCGGCCTGCTCCTTGGCGTCGACGTAGTCGGGGACGAAGACGGCCATGGACTGGTCGATGCCGCGCTCCTCGAGGAAGCGCTCGAGGAGCACCTGGAGGTCCTCGTCGAGGCTGCCAAAGGGCGGGCCGGCGTAGGCGCCCGCGCGCTTCTCGAGGCCCTCGGGGGACGCGCCGTGGGCGGCGACGGCGGCGTCGTAGTAGTAGACGTTGTCGACGACGATGTGGCCGTCCTGGGCCGTGGCCTCGACGTTGAGCGCGCCCTTGGCCCGGCCGGGCTTCTCGACGACGATGGACAGGCTGATGGGCGCGGGCGCCTCGTCCATGTCCTCCTCCTCGCCCTCCTCGCTCTCCATGTCGCGCTCCATCTGCTCCTGGGTCTGTGCCGAGCGCGCGCCGCCCGTCGACTGCACGCCCCGCTGCTGGTTGGCGTTCTGCATGGCGTCCTCGGGCATCTCGTCGTCCTCGAGCGCCGGGTCCTCGTTGAAGGGGTCGTAGTTGGTGATGTCGGAGATGGAGAAGCTGACGGTGATTCTGCGAGACGACCAAGCGTTAGCAGACGTGGCGGATATTGATTTACACGTTTAGAGCTCGAGGCATCACGAGTTTGCACTCTAGCCCCAGTCGCCACGGCGCTTGGGCGGAAGATAAAGGAGAAAGGGGCGGGGCAACGTACTTTTCGTCATTGTACGTGCGGACCAGCTTGACGACCTCCTGGCCGGGCGTGTCGTGGATCTCGTAGGGGCTGTTGTCCTTGAAGTCCTTGATGCTGGCCGGCTGCTGCTCGTTGGCCTTGAGGTCCTCCTCAATCATCATCTCGCTCTCAATCTTGGCCGACAGCTGGCGCGGGGGGCGCAACGAGCGGCGGTCCGGAGAGAGAACATGATGAGTTTTTTTTCTTTCCCTGTATGCTCTGCTGATAGGAAGTGTTCGTGCTGGACTTGGAGTTTGTGAAAGAAAGGGCGGTGCGAGGAAGGCGGAGGCGGATGGATGTCGTTTGGATGCTGCGTTGGCGATGGACGTCAATCGACTTTTTTTGAGATTTTTCTGGGCAGCTCCAGAACGCCAAGGATTTAGAGCTGCGGATGCTTGCAGGGGGGTGGGACCCGCCGGCGCACGTGACGGGCCGCAGAGACTGCGCCAGGGGTCCAGTGCCTAATTATTCTCCACCAGCAAAACTCCGGAGCTATCAGGGAACGGTGAGTTGCCTGCAACTGTTTTGCGAGAAATGAACCCGAGATGGCCGTGTCTATTCCGTGAGATTTACGAGATCATGATTGTCCACATATATTTTTGCAAAGTCTCTTTTCCTTTGTCCCTCATGCATGTGTATTTCGACACGTCCTCTGTCCAACAGTCGACTCCAGACAATCTGACCCTATTCCTCCGAGTTATTCTCAGCAGGAAATGAAAGCTGATTTCATTCTGCCATAAGCACGCAATTCATCCCCAGAATCTCTTTCTCAGCGGCGTCTTCATGTATCCTCAAGGCCCGCGAGGGTTTGTGGCCTTGGTCAGAACGAGCAGCGAAGACGCCGCGATGAGCCATCAAATGGTGATTCATCGGAAGGGCTTCAGGGCGCATCGAAAGCTCTCTATCCTTGAGAAATGATGTCCGGACCGGTAATACACACCTCCACGCGTCTCAAGCAAGCGTCTTTGGAGTGGTTTGACCTTGGCGCCGGATGGCTCGTGCTGTCCCTGTCGTAGATTCGTCACAGCTCGTAAATCCATGGTTTGTGCGGAATACGCGGGTGCCGCTGTCCTCAGTTGATGCCTTTTGAAGGGAAATCGGCTTTGCGAGCCTGCCCGCTGCTCGTGACTTTGATCCAGGGCAGGGCGGCGAGTTTGGACCACGAGCCCTCCCAGTCTGCAACGAGCTTGGCGTTTTCCTCCGACATGACGTCCGGGATTGCTGCAAGGCATCTCGTCAGATACTCACGGTCGGGAGCGAGGCACACGGGTTTGCCTACCAAAGCCATTTCGATACTCAGTCTCCAGGGCCGTTACCTTGATCCTGAGAAGATCTTCTCGGGCGCTTGCTGGCCGGCCTGGGCGTCGGGCCTTCTTCAGCTCACCAAGCTCTTCATCGTATTGGTGGATGAAACTGTCAAGGTCAGCCGATGTAGTGTGGTGAATGGGCCCTGGATCATCATCTTACTTGTGAATGAGCTCTTGAATGGCCCCAACGTCGAGTGGTTGATTGTCCCGCCTGTCCAGGCCCTGTTGAAAATGCGCGACCCTGTCGGCTTAAGTGCAAGCATGAGCATCTCATGGCTTCGCATGCACGCAAATCAGATACTCACCAATGGGCTGCTCCTTCTTGCTTCGTGCGGCGGCGAGCTTCTCGAGACGTTGATCTCTCACGCCAGCCTTGTGCAGCCGCAGCGAATCGCGAGACTTTTCGTGCAGTGCGTTGACCTCGCCGCCGCGCTTCTTTGCGATTTGCTTGCGCGTCTTGTTGAGAGAGCCGGCCATTTTCAATGTACTCCTGCAGAGATTGGGCTCGATGAAGGATGTGTCTAGTTTATGAGTGAGTAGAGTTGCTGAATTGGTGCTCCAGTAGTCGAGATATCGTGTGTAAGTTGAGTTGAGGCAGGATTTTTTGGCCCATGAGTCTAAACACCTGCTGGAGGGGCCCTGGATGTGGCAGTACTTGATAGCACCGGATAATTGTACTTGGTGCAGGGGTTTGACGTGCGGATCAATAAAGGGCCGCGGCGACTGCGCCCCCGTTTGGGGGATGTGTCAACTGACTGCAGTGGTAGAGTGGATACTTTGCTCCCGGGACACCTGACAGCCTGCTTCTCAATCCCCCGAGGCAGAACCGGCAATTGAAGCCTCTCAATGCACATATTGCGGTGAGAGAGGCAGGCAGGCAGTGGTTATTCGAGCATTCTGCTAGCCTGTAGATTCACGCGTCGCACATTTGAGTCAACGACTCAGGTCTAGAAACAAGACGAAAGATGACGTCGGCCACTTGGGGTTGGTTGGTTGCTGGGGGAATGCCGCCGCTGTATTAGCGCACCAGTGCCTGTAGACCGTCCACTGCACTGGTCAATTAACGCGCTCTTGCTCCCACGCGTGCCTCAATGAGCAGCTTCATTGACCGTCTTGTTCGACCATCGGCCGATAAGCTACTGTACCTTGGCGGCCGGCATATCAATCGACTGTGCCTGTCAGGTTCTCACGAGGTGTCCGCAACTGAATCATTTTATGGCCTTGGTACGACAACCGAGAACCCGTTGACGTCGGCCTGCAGTGCCCAAGTTTGTACCTCTACTTGTGTCACTACCCGTACCACGGGGCGCGCTTCCCCGCCGCGACCTAGACACGCCCTCAGAGGGGTCTTTTCCCCCTGGCGCAAGCGTGACCCACCGGGCCAGCCACAGTACCTGTACCTTTTTTTTGCTTGTCGGGCTCAGCAAGACGCGACCATAACAGCGCCTGCAGGCACCTGCTCTCTCTTCATCCTCTCGCCTCGTTGCTTCCACCGCTCTGCTCTCTCATCGCCTGACTGCTTCGTACTCTCGTGCATCGCCCCCGTACGCCTCCTTGCTTCACCACCAGCTCTCTCTTTGGGCATCTGCTCTGCTGCTCGTCGCTCCTCGCCCGGCATTGTCCGTTTTATTGTTTCTCCAGGCGCGTCGCCACCAGCCGCCGTCGTGCAAACCCAAAACGCCTCCGGCGCGTCAACAAACTTTCCCTCATCGCGTCGAGAAGCACCTCGGTCCGGCGGCGGATGATAGCAACGGGCTCCAGTGCCCGCGGCTTCTGCTCGCTGCTTCCAGCCTGATTCTTCATAGAGGCAGCCAGATCTCGTCTTCTTCCTGGTCTCGGCCTCACATTGAGAATGGGCATCACCGGTATGCTAGCCACTTCCATGCCATGTCAACTCCGAGCTTATGCTTACCCACTGTAAAGGATTGGTGCCGCTACTCAAGTCCATCCACCGTCCCATAGAGATCAAGACGCTGCGTGGCGAGACCCTGGGCGTCGATGCGTATGGATGGCTTCACCGGGCCGCTTACTGCTGCGCTCTCGAGCTCGGCAGCGGCAAGCCCACCAAAGGGTGAGTACTGGGCCCAGTCGTCGTCCTGAGAGTCATTGCATCTCATCAAGCTCGAATCAGTTATGTCCTTGCCGCTCTGAACCGCGTCAACATGCTCCGTCATCACGGCATTACGCCTTACATGGTCTTTGACGGCGACTATCTTCCCAGCAAGGCCGGCACCGAGGCAGCGCGAGCCAAGCAGCGCGACGAAAGGAAAAAGCGAGCTACCGAGCTCTTGGCAGCCGGTAAGCGTTTCGAAGCTGAACTCGAGTTCCGTAAATGCGTCGACATCACGCCAGAAATGGCTAGTATCCTCATCCAGTCCCTCAAGAAGATGGGGGTCCCATATGTCGTCGCACCTTATGAGGCAGATGCCCAGCTAGTCTACTTGGAGCGGCATGGTCACATTGGCGGCATCATTTCGGACGACTCTGACCTCCTCGTCTTCGGTGCCAAAAGGCTTTTTCTCAAACTGGATCTGAACGGCGACTGCATTGAAATCAATCGACGCGACTTCAGCCGATGTCGCGAGGTTTCATTGGCTGGCTGGACAGATGCCGACTTTCGTCGCATGTGCATCTTGAGCGGCTGCGATTATCTGCCTAACTTGCGCTCGGTCGGTCTGAAAACAGCCTTTCGCATGCTCCAAAAGTGCAAGACCCCGGAACGTGTTGTCCGAACGATGCAGTGGAATGGCCACCGAGTCTCAGAGAATTATCTTACCCAATTCTACCAAGCAGAAATGACATTCTTATATCACTGGGTCTTTTGTCCACGGAAGAAACGCCTGGTTCATCTAACAGAGCTCGATGAATCAAGAAGCGTCGACGAGCTGCCTTTCCTTGGCGCGCATGTCGAACAAGATCTGGCCAGAGCCATTGCCTTGGGCGATGTTGACCCCATCACCAAGGTACCGTTCACGCTCCCGCCATCTCCTTCTAAGCGGAGGCATTCCCAAACCGAGGTATCGCGGCGGCCATCCCTGATGGAGGCACAGCGGAAGTCCCCTCGGACGAAGACGCAAGCCGCTGTGGAGATGGCTCCAAAACCCATCCGGGCGTATTTCAAGGGATCTGGTAGAATTCCAATGGCAGAAATGGACGCCAACTGCTTCGCCGTCGACCCCGAAAAGATTTCGCAAATTACCCACGGGGGCCTGGTGCCGCGGGTATTCCCCTTGCCCCGGCCATACCTTCCCCAGCAAAGTCGACTGCCTCGGGGGGCTTCTGAGCGAGGACGAGCTGGCCCAAGCCCGTCTCGTCCTTCGCCCCGTCCGGAGCGACACCGAGCGGAACCACGCTTCAAGGGACCCTCGTCACCTTGCAGCAATCGGAGAAGTCCGCAGACGGCCTTGGCGGAGACAGATCACTCCTTGTCAGCGCCTCAAGCTAGGCAACCGTCCCGACCTCAAAAGAAGGCTCGCCTCTGCGGCGAGTCTCATGAGGACGGGTCGCCCAAGAATAGCAAATTCTTCCCACCGTCTCGGTCAAGCCCAAAGCAAAGTATAAGCGAAGCCTATCTCCGTTCAGACGACTCTATCGAAGAAGCCCTTTCCCAATTACCCGAGTTCGACGGCTGGGGAGCCAGCAGTAGCCAGGCAAAGTCTTTTTCCATTTTCCACGACGGCATGGCTGGGAAGAACCAGGAGCAACAAACAAAGGGCGGCATTGGCTCTCGATCAAGGGAGCCCCTGCTCCCGGCCATCGATGTAGCCCCGTCTAGCTCGCAGCCGTCAGACACGCCTCTGCGCGCCGGCTTGGAGAAATTTCTCTTACATCAAGCTTGTGCCTCCGAGACCCCCGCCTCGTCTGTGTCGCGCCGGTCCTCAATATTTAGCGTCGCGTCTACGCCTTCGACCGCTCCGTCGACAGCCAACTCGAGACTCACCCCTTTGCAGCGCCTTGGAGCCAAGGCGACCAACTCTACACTGTCCCCGAATTTGCCAAAACCAAGGCGGAGCATCGTCCCAGCGTTTGGCAAGGGCCTGCCCGTGAATCCGTCATTTGTGCCGCTTCCCAAAGTGGACCTGAAGGAGGTCGAGGCACTTAACAGGCCTCAGGGCAGTGAAGACCAAATCGTTCCCGAGAGCGACGCAGAGGA
Organism: Hirsutella minnesotensis 3608; assembly: GCA_000956045.1. Taxonomy (NCBI): domain Eukaryota; kingdom Fungi; phylum Ascomycota; class Sordariomycetes; order Hypocreales; family Ophiocordycipitaceae; genus Hirsutella; species Hirsutella minnesotensis. Next base: position 530,263 of record KQ030508.1, on the reverse strand, counting down.
CAATTCCGAGACGGAGTGCGAGATGCCGACAACGCGGCTCGACCTGTCGAGATTTGCGTACGCATAGACGGATCATGTTCGATTCCTTTCCATTCTTATACCGGCATAAGTTTGCGGCCGTCATGTGTTACGACTGTGCATTGCGTGGTGTCTGTTTAACATACTGTGTATACATATTATAGTCATGTGTCGACTCGACGGACAATCCTCGAGACATCATGTGCAGTTAATGCCATGGTTGGCATTGATTCTTCATTGTTCATGTCAAGTGGAGTTTATTGGAGTCAAGGATGGCAGCCGACATTATCAGGAAAACAGTACAGGACCGAGGTAGAATAGCCGATAAAGGCCCGTGGTCAGCGACGCAGACGTTTGGCAGTGTTCAAACAAGAGATTCGTCAGCCTTGCGAGTGCCAGCAACATCACTTTGCGTGTCGTCAAGTCTGTATCGGCGTGCCTTGTCGTAATCTACACTAGCTAGCCTATCCTGGGCCGAGGTCATGTCTAAGGGCGATCCCTGCATTGCCTGCCGTCAACGTCCGCAGCGCGCTCATCAGTCGAGGACCCTGTCGAGGAGACGGCCAAGGATGGGAGCGGACGAGGATGCCGTATCTGTCTATATTTACCAAGCCTCAGCATGCAACGACGCTGCATCGAACCAATGCCTAGATACTGGAGGAAGATATGAAAGAAGGGGGGGCAAGGTACAAGCTGTATAAATGCAACGTCAAGACACCGAGGGCCGGGAAGGGGGGGGAAGGCGGAGAGGTGAAACGAAATCCATCATGGCAAGAACACCCAGTCCGCTCAAACACAAGCCAAATCGCCCCGCAACGCCAAAGGGCGCCGTGTTGATGCGCCCAAATCGCTTCGTGTACGAGTCGTTGTCGTATCGTCAATTCAACAAATTCTCAGTCTATAGCGATGTCGCCTTCTCTTGGTGCCGGATCGGCCGCCCGTGCCTCGGACATGCCCTCTCTCTTGGATTCGTCGGTTCGTCATGCCAGAAATCGGCGTCAGCGGCGCGCCGCAGACGACGTCAAGTCGGCGTTAAAGGTCCATTTGGCTGTGGTGGTCTGGTCAGCTCAAAGCAACATGCGAAACGTCAAGGTCCAAAAAGCGTCGTGCATACCTTTGGCGAGGTTATCAGCCGTATCCTCGAGCAGAATGACTCTGCGCTTGTTGCAGTAGGAAGTCTTGTCCATTATATCCACCTTGAGCTTGGGATCCGCCAGCTCCTGTATCGGCTTTTCAAACATTTCCGACAGATTCTCGACGGCCATTTCCAGGTCCTTTTGGTTGTCTTCAAATATTTCCGTCAAATTGTTTCGCGCAAGGTAAAAGGCAAAGGCGTACGTCCACTTGAGCGTCTGACGGCAGGTCTGCAGAGCCTGCGAGGCCGAGTTGAGGTACTGCACTTCTATCCAGGACATGCCCGACGTCGTCTGCAGCTGCACCATTTTCCGTTCAGTCTTCTGAGCAATGTCTTTATCAAGCTTAGCCGACTGTTCGTGATTGGCATAGCGGTTGTAGTAATGCAGGTACCGCTCCAAAGAGGTGCGCGACTTGGCTTGGGCGTCTCGAGCCTCGGCGCCACTCTTCTCCTCGTAACGGTTGCAGTTGTACCAGCTGGTGCCGTGCTCCGACCAGAGGCCCATGCACATCCAACAGAATTCATACTTGCATTTGCGGCAAGTCATGTGGTTGCAACCGCCATTCTTCTCGATCGTCGAACTGCACTTGGGACACTCCTTGGTGTTCGCCGATATCCAATTAGCCGTCTCCGAGTCGTCGGCGCACTTCTTGAGCCATCTCTTGACCAGGTCACAGGGCGCGGGCTGATGATCGGGGTTGGGACAGCCGAAGCAAAACCGAAAGCCACATTGGCACTCGACTGTGGGGACGATCCTATCAAGCTCCTTGCGCTTAACTCCGCACTCGATGACATTGGGACAGTCGGGTGCTGGGCACCATTTGAACATGTCCTTGTCCTCGACATATGTACGGTTCAGGAGATCATGATAGCGGTCGGTGAGGTCGGGTGTGACGAGCAGGTCGAGGGATCTCGAATCGAGGACACGGCCGCAGCCATCAGATGGGCATTGGATGCGGGCCGCCTCGCCCTCGCCCCTAATCTTCTGGGTCAAGTATTGACGGTAGCAGTCGACGCAGTATCTGTGCCCGCATTTCATGGCAAAGGACTCGAGGCCGTCTTGATCCTCGCAGCAAATGTCGCAGACGAAGCCGGGGATGACCTGGAGCTTGCTCACGGCCGACGAGTTGTTACTCAAGCCGGCCGCCTCAAGTACGTGGTCGGGACTATCCATGTAATCCTCGAGCAGGCGCTCTTTGTTCCAACGAAAGTGGCGCAGGAGGATGGCGGCGTCTTCTTTACGCATGTCGAGTATCATGTTGACCTCGTTGATCATGTCGTCCTGCTGGTGCTGTATGTCGGCGGGCTGGAAGACCTTGAAGGGTATGACGTGTGCTTGGCGTTTCGTCCTGTCCAGGTCTTTCGGCGACAGACCAAAGTCGGGATCTGGCTCTTCAAAGTCTTCGTCATCGAAATCTGCAGGAGGCAATAATTGTCAGTGCTGGGTGTGATGTAGGGGGTAGGGGATAGGTTGGACAAGGGCACCTTCGCCGGCCGACATCTCGTCACCGCTGTACTCCTGCATGACCTCGTCGTCGCTCGACATGTTGGACATGTAGTCTTCCTCGGAATCCATACCGGTAGTGACTGGCGTAGGAGGGGCGGCTGAGGCAGCTGAGGCGACGAGCCTTTTTGCGGGAGCGTCGTCCCTTTGGGAGGGGCCAAGCGTCGCCTCAGCGGCCTTCCGCTTCCTGGTCAGAGGGGGAATGGTGGCGGTGCGGCGAGAGCTCAGCACGATGGCCCAGTTGGGCGCCAACGAGCAGACTTGAGGAAAGCTGGGCGTCGGCAGGACCAAAGGACTCCTTGAGTCGCGGTGAATCAAGGCAGCCAGAAGAGATGAGAAGGAGGGGCCGCGAGAGAGGCGAAGCTGACCGCCGAGAGAGAGAGGGGGCCTGTGCGAGAAAGACAAGACGAGGAAAAAGAAGACAACGCCGTTTTGCCCTGTCGAATGGATCACGGACGAGAGAGGGCCGGGAAGAGCGGAGTCAGACGCACGCGGTTGCCTGGCTGGTTGGCTGCGTCAGGAGACGAAGAAGCGGCGGGATAGATGGAAAGTCGACTCTCGGATCCGTCATGGTCTCGAGGCCCAGCGCCGGCGCTGATTCAGGCAGGAGAAGGTACATGCATGCCTGTACGAAGTACCGCTACAAATTGCCGTACCGCCCGCCACCACTTTAGCCATGACGAAGGCGGACGTTGCCGTTTAACCCCCTGAGCCATTAGGTAAGCCGCCTCGGACCATCCTCGGCTGTGCTCACTTGGGCGTGGGAGGGGGAAATGATTGGCTGTCAATGTCTCGTCCTCCATCCAGCTTGACGACAAGAGCATCCGAGGCCGAAGCAAAGATTACGAATCACGCTGACCAGTTCTCACGAGACAGTTTTGGTCCATCCGTGCCTAGTATCTGAGCCTCCGCGCAGAACAACTCCCAAAAATGAGCGGCTTGGAAGGGCGCGCCGCAACTGACTGAGAGGCTCATTACGGGCGTTGTGCAAAGCGGCATCTGTTCACCAGGACGCAAGCACTTGCGTGAAATACAGCCCGCAGACGACGGCTACACCAATGCCAATAAGTGAATCGAACTGTCTCTTCACCAAATGCGCCCGACTTGTTCACGCCTTGGCTTGCGTTGTCGATATCCTCCTCATCAAGTCTAGGGTATCTTGTCAGTCTACTCTCCTCGCCCCGTCGCACAATACAGACGTGCTTGGCTGGCGACCTTCCCGAAGCTCGGACGATGCTTCCAAACCCGCCCGTCGTCGCCGCTTGTGCCTGACCCCGGCACTCGGGACTTTCAGGGCCATGGCTTGGTCCTTGCTGCATGTGCGATGCGACGAGACGACTCCCGCGCCCGCATTTCCATGTGGGACCTCCGACTTCCAGTGGGACACGGAATACCACGTCGGCTTCTGCTCATCCATCTTTCAGCATCCCAACGACTACGCTCGCATCATCTTGATCGCTCTTCCCATCATCATGGTGCATCTAGAAATATCGTCCTCGTCCTTGCACATAGTCTCCCGCAAGCCCAGCTCGCCAGCACTGGAAGCTGCCCTTGTTGGGGCACTCCCCTTCAAGTCCTTCCAACGCTCAACGTTGAACCACCGTTCACGCCCCTTTGCCAGCCCCTATCACGAAAACCAAACACCAAACATTTCGCGTTCCCCAGAAAGCCAGTCGGTGATTCCATGTCGTACGGGCCTTGTTTCATCCTTGATCGTGGTCGCTCGTGTGTAACGTCCGCGACCGTCGCCGGGAGCGTTCCTGAATGCCATGAGCCCGGAGAAGCACTCGACTGTCATCAGAGATGCCTCCAAACGACGCCGGCAGCAATCCATCTCTGCCATGGTGCCGGTACAGTCCCCGAAACCCAGAGATATAAAGCCTCGGGCCAACCTCATCCAGTCGGCTCCTGCGCAAGCTCGCCAACTTTCGCCGCCATCCCACCGTCGCAAACGCAGGGCTCACGCCTTATCCTGAAAATATCAAAAGATCTCGCTCAAGACCTTAAGCAGTGCACCCAGAGCCCGACTGCTGAAGCCCGACACCCGCCACCATGGGGAGCGAAGTCATGTGGAGAATCTACCAAGTCGACAATGATCGCAAGACAGTGTCTACCCAGAAGCTCGGCGATCGCCTCATTTACCTCGTAAACGACAACCCGCTGGCCGTAGAGCACGACTTTCGCAGCGCGGGCGATCCCTTTAGGAGATACACGCCGTTTCCGCTGGTCATCAAGGATAACTTCATCAAGAATCACTCTCCCGAAAACGTCGTCCACAAGGGCTATCTCCGGGAAAAGGACCGTTCGCGCTGGAGCGAAATCGTCAAGGCGGTGCTCAAAGAGGGCCCCAGAGAGCTGAGCCCGAAAGAGTTGGTGGACAAGGTGTGGGAGAGGGTTGAGAAGGAGAAGCTCCTTGTCCAGTAGCTTTGCGCCCAACTTGAGCTGCGCAGCTGGATCGCCATACGCCGGCCGAGTCTCGGTCGTCTTTTTTCACTTGGTAAAACGGCGCTGCATAATCTCGGGGCTTTTCTTTGACAGTTGGGTGTGTGCATTTTCTACGGTTGACGTTGGGAATCAAGCGCGACTACATCTTTTCATCAGAGGCTCGCCAGGAGTCGCGTATATTAGTGACATCGGTTCTATGCATTTTCATCCTCAGACATGACGAGGCTTGTATCATCGCGGTATCTTGAATGGGTGAGCCTCTGTATTCAGTACAAAGTCGTCGAGGCTGATGATGTCGGGCGGCGAGAAAATCAAGTAAAAGTACTTGAGCGTTTCCGCCAGCCAAAAGCTCTGACAGAAGTTAGCATCTACTTCAAGGCGTCGTCGTCGTTGATTCGCACTCACCTCCATGTAATCCTCTTTGGGTAGCGGGTATTCGCCTTTTGTCACGTCGAGAACAGCAGCGTTGGCATACTCTGTTTTGGTCCCTTCGCTGACAGCCTTGAACATGTCCCACGCGGCTTCGCGGAACTCGGGCCTGCCAGTTATGCGATGCATGTAGAAGACGCTCTCGATGGCCTCTGGTCGCAAGAGGTAGCGCGGGTCCTTTGCCGTGGTGAAGCCCTTGGGCAAATGTTCCTTCCACTCAGGCCGCTTTTTGCGCTCCTTGACCCAAAACTCTTCGTCCCACGGACAACTCGCCCGAGATGCACACGGCGCAAGGTCGATACGCTCCGGCATCATGCCAGTCGGGAATGATTTGTAGGCGTACACGCAGCCGTTGGTCAGCTTGGCGCCGCGGTCGACATCTGCGGCCGAATCAAACAGGCGACCGGCGAGGGCAAACATGCCGCCCACGAAGCAAGCAAGGTGCTCGGTTTCCGGGTCGAGTTCGGGCTTGCCATTGACAATGTTGATGTTGCCGGGTAGGAGAATATCATCTTCTTTGGGTAGCATGGGACGAAACAAGAAGTGACGATCTGCCGTGTCGGCAAAAGTCTTGTACATGGTTTCGTATTTCGGATCACCGCCTCCCATGAGCTGATGCATTTTGGGCAGGTATTCGTATAGTGAGTCCTCGGACCCGCCGAGGGTGAATGTGTTGCCTGATGTCACGTCTTGCCGGCTCATTGAAACCCAAAGAGGCCAGACACCGGGCAAGGCCGTCTTATTCTGGCCGTCATGGAAGAGGTCCATGACCTTTGTCACGGCGTTGTAATATTTGGGATCTCCCGTGACTTGCGACAAACGTGTCAGCTCGAGAGACAGCGTGCCCGGAGATGCTGAAACCACAGTTCCCTCCACGTTGAGGCCTGTGCCTTTCTTGGCAGCGGCAAAGTCCAGAAAATCAACGGGCAAGCCATCCTTTGTGTTGAAGGCGCCGTGAATCATGTTGCCAAGCTCAACGGCTTTTCGTAGGAGGACATCATTTCCGCTCAAGTCGTAGGCAGCTAGCAAACCGCCAAGATAGCGGATATTTGTCTCGAAAACGTTGACCCGGAACGACGTCGACTTGCCAAAGTCAATGGTGGCGACGGCGGCAACTGCTTCGTTGAACTCGTCGCGCAAGCCCATGATCCACAAGATATCGAGGCAATCGACGAGCGTCGCAGCCCAGCCAGAGAATTGGTCGCGCGAACCAGCCGAGATGGGCAGCAAAGCATCCTTCTTCCAGGCATACCGGCGGTAGCTCTCCCAATTCTCCTTGAAGAGGTTCCGCACGTCGCGCAGGCGGGCAACGCGAATCTGGGCATCGCGCGGATCCTCGGCTTCGAAGCGGTGCTGGATCGGGACGCGCGTCTTCTGCCGGGGCTTGGGCATGGGCGCCTTGAGCGGCGGCAGCAAGGTGAGCTCGACGGCGCCCCAATCGAAGCTGCTGGGGACGAACTTGACGGGCGGCGGCGGCGGCGAGGCGACGTTCATCCAATGCTCGAGCTCGGCCCATCCTTGCGGGGGCGCCGACGAGGGCGACAGCGGAGCGGACCACGGCGTGGCGGACGAGGTCGAGGTCGAGGAATCGGGCTTTGTCGTCTTTGCCAGATGCCACAGCTGCAGCAGCGCCAGGACCATGAGCAGCGCGACGATGATGTCGCGCGGCCGCCGGCTGCGGCGAACAAACGGCATAGGCATGGTGTGTCACGACGTGATGCGAAGGGGCGCTCACGGGACGAGAGGGGCGGGCGAGATGTGTCGACGGATTGACGAGCACATGGGGAGCAGCGGCAAGCAAAGGGATGGATGGATGAATAGACGGAAGGGGAGGGAGGAAGTTGGAGAATTATCGAAGCTTGGACATGATCGCGGTCAATGCCATTGCCAAGTAGCCAGCTAAGGCAAGGTACTGTAACTTAACGGCCACCTTGCGCACTGCAGATCGTCGAGGTAGGTACCTTGCAGGGGCGCAGACGTTGTGCGTGGCGGCCCGCGCGACCCGACTAAGACGCATCCGTTGCTGGAGCCCCTGCACCTCTGCCTGTAGACAGAAGACTACCAGAACCTAGACTCATCAACAGCACAAATGTCCCTTGGCGACACGAGTGGCATCGAGAGTCGTCGTTTCAAAGAATTACACATAGCTGGATAGAGTCTTAGGCTCTTAGCATCTTGAGAATCGAATCATTAGAAGGACTAAAGAGACATTCTTGTATGGATACAGCCCAAAGAATGCTACACGAGCTTGTTGCTTCGACAGTTTCTGGTTCCGAGATGTCAAGGATGACTACAAGATGAGAATCATGAGACCCTCTCGCGAATGCCAAACCCCTGAAGCATGCATGTCTCACATATTCAACAACACTTCACCTCGTCACACCTACTTCGTAGACTCTTTCTCAAATCACTCATACGGAAGCATGAGCTTGTTTCCCTCAATCTTCTTGTCAAAGTCCGGAATATGAGTGGTATGGCACCATGGCTTCAGCCCGACCTCGCGACGAACCGTGTCGGCGAAGCACCCGAGCCAGCCCTCGCGAGGAAACTTGCCAATCACCTCCTCGCGGGTGCTTTTGTGTATAATCTGGCCAAAGTCTTTGACGGTGGGATGCTCTCCGACATTGTCAAAGATGGTGGCTAGCTGGATGACTTGGCCGAGAAAGGTAATGGTGCCGTCGACGCCGAGATCCTGGTGTCGAATAATGGTCTCGCAAACGGCATCGGCCTGATCGACGGGAGTCTTGTTTGCAAGGAGAACCTCGCGGGCTTTGATGCCGCCGTAAAACTCAAACGACATGCGCGAAGCAGTGATGTTTTCTTCGGCGGTTCCAATGTCATGGAGCAGGCAGGTCAGGGCGAGAGTCGTCGTTGATAGCTCTGCGGCATGTTCAGGGAACTGTTGTTTGATTATGGCCATTGCTTCCAAATCCCATTGTCAGTTTGCTCCTGATAACGGTTAGCGGAAGAGAAGAAACTGACCATAATAATAGACTCTCATCGAGTGATGGAACGTCTGACGCGGCAGCTTCTCTCTGGCATACCTTTGAATCTCCGCGACGACGGGGACATGGTGAGGAAAGGGAATCTCGTCGGCGCCCAGAGCAGACGGCTCATGAATGTATGGCTTGTCCTTGAATATCTTGCTTGGATCGACTGGGACGGCATGCCAGCCGTTGTGTGCGACTTGTTCGGGAGCCAACGCCATTGTCTGCTTTCGATGTGACTTTTCTGACGATCAGTACGTGAAGTTTTCTGAGCAACATGAAGAGGTGCAAAACGTAGAATATAACTGTCATGATATTCGTCCATATGCCCCGTCAACGACGTCATCGCCGCCGATGCCGGTAGGTGGAGATATGACTCTGCAGCGCGGCTGACAAATTCAACATGCTGTGCCTTGATCGTGATGGAGGAGGATAAAATGGCAACCTGAGGTTGACACTCTGCCCGCCGGAGTCAAACTCCAAGTACCAGCAGAGGCTGTACTTGACACGAACCCCGCAAACGACGACGAAGGTCTCGCTTTTCAGCGTTTAGACAGTTCGTCGCCCACCATCGTCGCCGGACTTGTGCGAATCACCATCGTGAACAGCAACGAATCATCATGTCCCTCTCAAAAGAAGTCCTAGAACGCCTCCCACAGAGCGCCGTCTGCTCATCTGCCCTCGACCTGGCAAGACAGACCCTCCCCGAGCCCATCTTTAACCACTCACTACGAGTCTTTCTCGCTGCACAATGGCTCCTTGATCATGAAGCCGATGGCAAATCCGACTCCGCAGAGCACGAACTGCTATTCGTCGCTTGCGTCTGTCACGACCTGGGCACGAGTGATCGCTTCAACGGACCTCAGCGCTTCGAGGTCGAGGGCGCCGATGCTGCCGTGGACTTGCTGCGCAAACACGACATTTCTCAGCCGGATTGCCATCGAGTCTGGACCGCCATTGCCCTTCACACAAGCCCTGGAATCGCCGAGCGCATCGATTCACTCGCTCGCATTGTCCGTCGCGCCGTCCTCATCGACTTCTCCGACGAGGCGAGGCGGCAGGCCGTCGCTGAAGGCTGTCCCTACGATGATTTTGTGGCATTGTTGCCGCGTCTTGATATTGAAAAATGCCTGGCAAATGCAGTCGTCGGACAAGCTGGATCCTGTGAAGGACTGTTCCGTCCCAATAACCTCACTTTGATGAACACGCAGAAACATCCAGCCGCCAGTTGGCCGGGCATCTTGCTCAGGGCGCACCTCGAGAACCCGGACTACGACGGCATCAACCCTGCCTTTTGAGCACGCACAACGACATCAAAACGTCTGATTTGAAGCTTCGTGTTTAAACACAGTCGTCAATAAACAAGTTGAATGAAGGACTCGGCCCGTGGAAAGGCACTCGCCAGAACGTCCATACTTCACACCCCTCCAACGACTTTCATCCGACAACCCTCTACCAGCCTTGATCTCGAATCTCTCGGCCAAATTAGAAACCCGCGGCCTGACAAATCGCAGTGGCAGACGCAAGGTACTCTCTATACCTTGCTGGAAACGCGGACCTCTGCACCTTCTGGCAGAGAGTCGGCACGTCCATCGTCTGCCAGCCACTGATGGCCTTCATCTCCTTGAAGAACTGGCCGGCAGAGCATGCAGCGTCCATATCGCACGCAATGTTCTTATAGATGGATGCGCGCTGCTGGAATATCCCGATGCTGTCGTGGTCGGTCCCGGTCGCGTCATGCTTGTACTTGAGAGAAGCAGGCACTTTGGGATTGGCCAAGATTCGCAGCTTCGACTACTCTTTGTGTCAGATAGCACATTGATCATTCACGAAACCAAGCATCATACCTCGGTGAGACCGGTGGTAATGGCCGCCAGGCATCCCTGTCTGCCATAGTTGCCCTGGTTGTTCGCCCCGATGATGGCGCGAGCGTGTGCCTCCTGGGTCGGGTTGAGGCCTGGAAGATCGGCCAGCTCAGCCCGCTCAAACTCCACGGCTGGAATTGCCAACGTGGTTGACGAGGCAGCCAATGCCGCGATGAGCGCAAAGAGTCCGGAAAACTTCATTTTGAACGAGTTTCTGCCAAAGTGAAAGCGTATGTGCGAAGATCTGTGCTGGTATGGGAGCTGTCGAGATGATGAATGCCAAAGCAGAACATCCTTCGACTGCAGAGGATTGACGCATGGTTTTATACTGGAGCGAGAAAGCTTCCATCACGATGGCCTGAGCGACTTCCCTTCACAGATCATGGACAATAACCCTGCCAGTTACACCCCGAGCCTATTCCATCTCGCTCAGCGCCATCGCCCACCTGAGCACTCCGCAATCTCATGAGCGAAGCAGCACTTCCCGCGGAGACATGTTCTTCACCTCAGCCCGTGAGCAGCCCCCGATACATAGTCCAGCTGTCTGTCTCGCTTATGGCTGAGCAAGCCCGTCAGCTGTACGTTGCAAGAGCCAACATTTGTCTTCACAGGATCTGCCTTCTAGGTCCTTGGCCAGAACGACCAATTAGCAAGGCTCAATCACTCATGCAGCTCCCTCTTTCGCGACGTTGGAGTTTACGGATCACTAGCTGTCAACTGCCGACCCTTTCTTGTCATCAGAAACAGTGCTGTTAGTCGGGCTTCAAATTGCATAGCCAGCGACTTGTTTTGTCCTTGTTCGGTGCATCAACATCATCAAATATGTGGCAGCGTGGACTCGCTTCTCATGAGCAAGTTTCTTACCATTCCAGCCCCTTCCCCTTCCTCCAACGCGATCCCCATCCTCCATGACGTGGGGGAATGACTGCAAATGGGCGCATGGACAAACAATATTGAAGCCACCGATCCTTCTCGCCTCGAATGACCAGGATGGCGGCGCAGAGACGGTGGATGGTCAGCACCAACTCGCTTAATCGTGGGGAAAGAGAAGCCACTGCCCTGGTTATTCAACGACCAATCCCCGACAACAAAAAGTTAATGAATACACTTGTCACCAACATAGACGGTCGACTCAAGGCTTACCTGCTATAACATCTCAAGCCACATCTCCGAATTCACGTCCAGCATCGGGCCTCGCGTACCCTCGTCGTCTCCGACATATGAGCTGAACATGCATCAACTCGGCCGAGCATCACCCACGATTCTAAGGTTAGAATAGCTCAGTTCGTCGGCCGACCCGGACCGGCATAAGAGCCGAGATTATCCAGATAGACCAGGATGTCAAAGTAATCAGCTTCAAGCCCTGTCACGGGACGCCTCCTCCTCAACCTCTTTAGTGCTTTGCGAGAGCCGGCATCTCATCTCCAACTCCTCTGAGCACATGTCTCGCCAAACGTCCACGTCGTCCGCACGTCTCACCTCGAGGCTTGACTAGGCCTTGAGCGAAAACCAAGGCGCTAAACTCGAGTCATCACGATTTTGTACCAAGCCCATGTCACAACTGTTGGTGAACCACATGCGTAACCCACGTCGTCGTAAACAACGTCCTTTTGACACCAATCCTTTAAATAGAAAATCATTCATTGGTATCTGCTCTCAGACAAGAGAAAGAAAACGTAATCGTAACCGTCGACTGCCATCAGAAAAACTTGCTCTTCAAGCCGCCCATGACCATGTTTCGCTTCTGCTTGCCCATATACTTGTTCACGTCGTCCGCCCATCCCTGGCTCTGCTGCTGCAGGTTGTCCATGCCGTCGCCCATGATGTTGAGCTTCTCGGTCCGCTCGTTGAGCTGGCGCGTGAGGTCGCCGCGCGCTGCTCGGCCGCCGCAGCCTCCATCATGCGCTTGCTCGGCGGCCGGTCCGGCCCGCCCACGAGCAGGTCGAGGTCCAACGGCGACACGTACTGCGTGCCCGAGATCCACTGCAGGTTGGAGATGGTCGGCCGCGGCAGGCACTCGAGCTTCGGGTTGATGAGCGTGTCTGGCGACTGCTGCAGTGGCTTGCCCGTGCCCCAGACGTGGATCAGGGCCAGCTCGCTCGGCCCCGTCCAGGCGAAAATGTCACCGGTCGGCGTCACGACGGCCGACGTGCCTCTGCTCGCGTCCAGCTGGGGCAGCTCAGCCTTGCCGACCTCTTTGAGCGCCGGGATAGAAAATGCGCGCGCGGTGCGGTCTCCAAAGAGGCCGACGACGGCAAAGCCCTGCAGCTCTAATTCGGCGACGCACGCGGCGTCGCACAAAATATCATCGAACTCCTTCGAGGCCCCTTTGGAACCGGCCGGCTTGAATACGCGGATGCTAGTCTGTGTGACTGTTGCACGTTAGCCTAAGTTGGAACAATGTGAATATTGCCAAGGCGACTTACCCGCGACGAGAACACCATTTACTTGCCGCCCCTCGCGCAGTCCAGCTACGATGGCCCCCGTTGCCGGCGCAGGCCTCCCCGTGTCGGCCTCGATGGGAGACAGAGAAATGATCTTGCTGTCGAGCGCGACCACGCCGGCGGGCTGCGCCGAGTATGAGCCGTCGCCGGCTGGTAGGAGCTTGAAGGTAATGACTTTGCCCAGGTTGGTGCCGACGAAGCAGCAGATGCTCGAGTACTTGTCCTCGTCGAGAGTCATGACGCTGAACTCAACGACGACGGGCCACTCCTTCTGCGGACCGCTCGAGTGATGGTGGCTCTTGAGGAACGAGCTGCGCTTTTCCTGCTTGGCGAAGTCCGTCATGGCGGCCTGGAAGATGATGCGCGGTCCGCGAAGGTCTAGAATGGTCAGATAACCGAGCTCGGACCCAATGGCAACGAAGCCGACGTTGGAGACTTGGATGGCCGTCACGGGCCCCTGGACCATCTCGTAGAGCACAAGCGGCTGCAGTCCCTCCTTGAGCGACACCTCTGCGCGCGAGCTTATGTCGGTCAAACCCTTGGGGTTCGGATCGAGCTGCTGCGGTTGGTCGCGGCGGTAGAAGCGGTTGCTGCCCCATCGAAAGACGACGGCCTCGCCCGTCCGCGTGCCGACGACGAACTCGCCCGTGCTGCCTGCCATGCTCATGGCCGTGACTTCAATGTCTTCGTAGCGGTCGAGGGCACGCGCCAGGTCGACCTGCAGAACCTGGCCGTTCTCAATGTCGTCGTCGTGGCCCGAGTCCCAGATGCGAATGGTGCCGTCGGCGTGGGCGGCCTGGATAATGGTCCGCTCCTCGAACCTCTTGCGCGGCCGGACGCCCTCGGCGCCGCCCTTGAGTAGCGGCTCGCCCTGGTCGCGCTTCTCCATCATGCTCAGCCAGCGGGGCCGCTCGAGGCACGACACGTTGACTTTGGTGATGAATGGGTGGACAAAAAAGGTGGACGGGTGGAGTTGGTTCGTCGGGCTGATGGGGTAGCCAGACGGAAAGGTCATGGTCAGCAGCTCTCCGGACGACAAGAGACTCAGCACGGCAATGGGATCCTGCGCCCCGGCAAAGTGAGGCGAGGCTCGTGGGATGGTGATGAAGTCGACGACCTGAGCGCCTGGAGGAAGCGGCAGGTCGATTTGCCGCTTGCCGCCAAAGTAGTCGGCCAAGACCTGCCACGACGACGTAGCATACATGGGCGTCAATCCGAGCTCGATAAAGGTCAAGCTTTTGGGCGAGGCGTCGACGCCCTGGCCGCCGGCGACGAGCAGACCCGTGTCGTCGCAGTTTTCCTTGCAGCACCACGCGAGGCGGGTATAGGGCTCCGTATGGACCTGATGAGCCGCATTCGGCGCGGGCTTGTCGACGGCCATGCTCGTCAGCGTCCTCGCCGTGACCACCTTTCCCTCCTTGGGGTCCCAGAGCACCAGGCTGCCGTCGTCGTGGGCCGTCACGACAAAGGTGCCTGAGGGGTGCCAGACGGCGTGCGTCAGGCGCGGCTTGCGCACCACGTCGACGCCGACGCTGCTGCCGCCCGGCGCCCCGGGTTGCAGCGCATACTCGAGGAACTGGACGGCACGGTTCTGCTTGAACGAGTAGACGACGGCGCCGTGGGAGTAGCCGATGAGCATCTTGCCAACGTCGCGGGGGTGCATCGACAGGCACACGAGCGTGGCGGCGCGCGCGTTTGCGTCTCGCTCGCGCCAGAAGTTGGGCAGGCGAAAGGCGCGCGCCAGGCTGCTGCGGTCGACATCGTAGGCGAGCACGTCGCCGTTTTGGAGGCCCATGAAGGCCCAGTCGAGCATCGGGTCTGTCTCGACGGCGACGACGTGGCCCGCAATCACCTGCGCCGCCACCCGCGCGCCCGTGTCCAGGTCCCAGACGCCCAGCTCATTCTTGGTGTCGAGGCTGACGAGCCGGTTGGCCGTGAAGCGGAGACTGTGGAAAGACGTCGGCCGCGGCGGTTCCAGCACCTTGTGCACCCGGCGCTGGCCAAAGACATAGATCTTGCCCGGGCCAAACTTGCTCTCGCGGGTCCCTATAGCCAGCAGAGACTGCACCGGCTCGTAGCCCAAGCAGCTGGCAAAGTGTCAGCCAGCATCGCCATCGCCATCGAGTCATCATGGGCGACACCGAGGCTTTTTACCTGATTTGCGAGTTGATGCCATAACGCGCCTGCTCGTCAGGCGTAAACAGCTCGGGCCGGATGCTGCCAGACAGGTCCTTCTGGATGCCCGCCTGCTTGCCGCGCAGAAAGCTCGTCATGGTGGTTGGGGTTCGCGACGCGCCGTCAACGCTATGCGTGGAGGAGACATTTGGGCCATTTGTCTGCTACTGCCACTTGTCGCCGTGACGTATTCCTACACTACACCATGCGCCCAGGCATCCAAGTCATGCCGAGGCGGGGTGGGGTCTCGTACGTAATTATCCCTTTGTCCTGGACCCCTGGATTAATCGAGGCATTTGTCGCTCCACATCCACTTCATGCATCACAGGCCGCATCATACTTCGTGCATTCACCACATTCAACTTGCACCAGATATCTGCACATCAGTGTGCATTTTTCAATGCTCGCTAGACGCTACCCTCCACCGCCAACTTCCGCCAAACCGATCACCCCTTTTATTTGCCTCCGCCGCCAGCCTTCCGCCAAACCGATCACTCCTTTTATTTGCCTCCGCCGCCAACTCCCGCCAAACCATCCCCTGTTCCTCCTACCTTAGGTAGTTCAACCTCTTTCCCTCGCTAGATGTACCACATCGTGCTTCGGAAGAAGGAGCGCTGGCGAAGCTCACCATCTACCGGTCCCTTTTCGCGGTGCGGCGTTCCACCAAGAGCCAGCAGAGGCGCCGATTCCTCCCCGCGTCCCATAGTTCCGCTCGTCATTCCCTTGGCCACCTTGTCACGAATCATCTCATGACCTTTAGCCCCAGAGCGGAACCCTTCACTCGTTGCAATGTTCTCGTGTGCGCGAGCCCGAGCACCTGCCAAATGGGCATAGTACACGGCTGGATGCAGCGAAACCGGAGTCGTCGATCGTGCGTATGTATAGCACTGATGATAGATCATCTTCTGGAAGTCGTTCACTGGCACACCCATTTCATCAAGGATGACGTGGTAGTGCACTGGGCGCGCTGTGCCTTGAATCGCAACGTGCGAGCAGAGGTAAAAGTCCCACATGAACGGATGCGTGACTTCCTTCTCGACCAAGGTGCCCGGAAGGGCGTTCCCGTTTTTGTCGCCCTGCGCACCGCTAGGGAAGAACCGGAGGTGATGCCTCTTCGTGGCTATTACCACGGTGAACTTGGGCATCGGCATCTGCGGCGCCTTGCCTCGGAAATAGAGCTTCATTTCACTTATCTCCTGCTCAAGCACCTGCGCAAACTGTCCTTCCGAAACACCATCGCGGAAGTAGATGATGTGCTTGGGGAAGGATCCTTCATGGCCCTTTTTCCACTCGTCGACAAGCTGTCCGAACAAGAAGTGAACGTTGCTCGAGGTAAGCATCTCCTGACGATACCCGTTTGACTCGACCATTGCTGCGTAACGGGTTGCATCGCGGTCCACAGACATTGTCATAGCCGCCGTAGATGGAGAATTGCCTCCTGGCGCGCCGTGCGATATGTCAACGCCAACAATCATTGTCGGTCTCTCCTTGGGAAAGTAGGTGGGTTGGCTTTTCCATGGTGCCATCGTACGAGAGGTTGCACCGCCGAGCTTGGCATTGACCTTCAAGCAGACGTTCGAGTGATATTGGCCGTTGTTCTTCTTCACCGCCTCCGAGTTGATAACCTGGGATAGGATACCGAAGCGACAGTCGGCCGACTTCTTGAGACGCTCGTAGTGTGGGCTATTCTTGTGTCCGACGACGACGAAGAGAAGCTGAGTATAGCCGCGGGCTTTAGTAATCTCCTCGTGTGCCCAAGCAATAGCCTCTGCGACGTTGTGCTTGATAGCGCCCGGCACGTTGAGTAGCAACGCATCCGTTGGACACTTGCCACCATGGCCTAAGAAGGTCTGTCGGAATGTCTTGGCGAAGTTCTGCAGCTGCGGATAGTCGCAGCAGGAGTCCATGGCAATGAAGGCCCAGTTTTGGAGCGGGGCGAAGTTCTGTTTCCAGAACTTCTTCCCACGTAGATCCCAGCGACCAGAGAACTTGGGATCAGCGTTGCCCTGACCAAAGTCAACTCTGGGCGGAGGCAGGATCTTGGCTTCCGTCTTCGTAAAAGAGGACTCGAATTTAACACCGTATTCGCGGAGGTAAGGGTCCTCGTCGAACTTGAGGCCCTGGACGCGAGACTCGATATCTGCTCGGCGGGCGGGGGGACGAGTGACTGCGAACTTGATCATCGCAGCAGTCTGATCCGGGTTAAGCTTGAAGGCATACCTCTGCATTGGTTCAAGGACCGCAAACTCCATAGGGAAGTATCCAGCTTTCCCTGCAAAGATAAGAGGCAGGTTGACGTGACGGATATGAGCCTTGTACTTCTGGGCAAAGTAGTCCATAACGGACACTTGCTTTCCGTTGTAGTCAAAGAAGTGAGTTTTCGCAGTGCCACCCTCGGCGCCATATCCCTGGTCGAATGCGAAGTCGACGATCGTAAAGACCTTGTCTTTGTTCACACGGTTCGGGTGCTGCACTTTGAATTTGAGGCGTCGAAGCTTCCGCAACTGCTTAAAAGCATCCGAAGACGCCCACAAACCAGTATGATGTTTAACAGGACGAAGCTGTTGTGCGATGTTGACTGCGTTCAAGCCACTCCAGCGTCGATCGCAAGAGGCCAGGAAGTTGCACAACACAGAGTCCATGGTCGTATTGCCAATCCAGAAGCAAGTATTGGCTACATCGGCGTTCAAGGCAAGTCCAATGCCTCCGTGCATGATGTTATGAGAGAGTCTGACTGAGGCGTATAGACCCTTGTGGGCCTCAATGCAGCTACCAGGCCCCAACGCCTTGCCTCTCTGGGTGGCGTCGTAGAAGTTCCTCTTGATAGCCAGAAGATTGTGGGAGGGCTGCTGTCGGACTAAGTGGTCGATGAAGTTGAGAGCCTCCTGGACGCTGGTGTCGAAGGAAATCTTCTGGTCTAGGTATCCACGCAGGGAGCTCATGTTGATTTCAGTCGTTTTGCGGATTGAGACAAGAAACTTGGCTCCGTCCCGAGCAGGCGCGCCTGGAGGGCGTTTTCCGTCGTCAAGGTCGACAGTAAACCTGATCTCGCCACGTTCCACCAAGACAGCCGACCAAGCAAGCTTCCGGCCGTCAAAGATCCACATGGGATAATTGTACTTGGCCAGGGCTTTCTTGGTGGTTTCATGGGCCCAAATCTTCTTGAGAACCACAAGCTTTCTGTCGACATCAGGCGAGATATTGACCTAGCAGAAGATTAGCATACGAGCTACTTCGGCAAGAAGGAGAAGGCAAAGCAGGTGGCTGGGAATAGAGAATGCAACTGTGAAAGGCACCCACATCGTATTGATGAATTTTCTTGCCAAAATCAAAAGCAGTCATTCGATACTGGTTGACTTGGATCTGTGCAGGCTTTCCCTCAGTGTTGAGTTTGTTGCCACGAAGAGCAAAAATGCTCTTTTGCGTGTCGGAGACGTAGGCATCTGGAGGTAGCTCCATGCGTGTATTGCCCTTGTCCTCCGTCTTGGTGGTCAGACGGGCCGGGTCTTTGCCCATGGCTGGGGCCCATCCGGGCTGGGCGGTTGGCCCATGAGGCGAGGCACTTCGGCTCGTAGCTTGTCCATGAGGCGACGCGCTTCGGCTTGCAGCTCGCGACTGTGATGGCGGCCGACCTGCCGAGGGAGCAGGAGATTGGGAGCGACCTCTGTCAGACATCCTGAATGGAAATCTTTGAATGTTAGCGCTGCTTCTGCGTGTGAGATGCCAAAAAGGTGACTTGATGGGGCGAGACGAATGCAGGGATTAAAGACGGGTGAGGTGGCAGAGATCAGTGTAGAGATGAGAGAAGTTGAAAGAGGTTGAGACGAGTATAAGGATGAGAGCTCTTGAAAACAGAGTGAAGATGATGGAAGTTGTGATGAGTGAGAGTGCAGGAAATATGCACAAGAGGTGAACCGAGCAAAAGATTCGTAGTGTGCGTGGGGGTTTGTGAAGTGGGAAGGGCATGTGCCGTGAGAAGTGGTGATCGAGAGAGTGCAGGACTAATCACTGGGAAAAGGCTGTCCAAGGAAATGAAAGAATTATAGTTACCTGATAGCGTGGCAACGCCCAATATTTGGTTGCAATCCGGGTGAAAGATGTTGATTTAGGAATCGAAAGGTGGGCAAGAAGAAACTGCCTGCAAATCGGTTGGTAGTCAGCAATCGGAATGCGTGCTTGATGTGTGCGGTTGAAGTGCGAGTCTGAGATGCGAGGTTGAAGTCGGGGCTATGAGAAGAAGATGGAGAAGGAAAGAGAGAGGAGGGAGGGCTCTTGCGGTGGCTGCAGTGGGAGAAAGGCGAAGAAAGAATTGGTGGTTTCACAGGCCAAAAGGTGCAGGCGGCTCGGGGCAGGGGGGCTGAAGGTCGACGCGTTTGAGCCTGAGGCGCCCAACACGCCACGCACCTCGCTCGCGGCGAGAGTCGAGAGATTGCCGGGATAGAGAAACGCGTGGGAATCGCGCAAGCAGGTGACGATGTGGGCAGCAAAGGACGCAGAGATGCAGACTCACCGTCGAGGAGTGCTTGATCCGCAGCAAGCAGAGATGCCGAGGCTCTCGCGATGCTCAGATCAAAGAGGGGTGATGGAGGTAAGAGGGAGGTAAGAGGTGTGAAGGATCGAGTCGATGGGAGAGATGTGTTTGTGCGAATGTTTGTGTATGTGTGAGAATGTGTGTGAGGAAGAGAGGTAAGAAGAAGAGGCAGGAGCAAACATGTATTTATACTCGCGGCGGCGAGAGTGGTTGCTAGGTGATAAGGGAGGTAGCTGCCAGCTGATGGCAGTGTTCAGGAACACAGCTGGCGGCAGAAATGCAAGCTGCCAGGCCGTCGTGTCGAAAATGGAGGCCTGAGGCGGCTTCACTGCCTGGCCTGTTCAGGCCCTCGGGCTCCAAGAGAAAAGCAAAAGCTGTGCTGCTGGTAGCTCGATGCGCGGCCTCCAACAACGCCCTCGCCCTTTGAGAAGAGAGCAAACGGCAAAGAACGAAAGCACGAGCTCCCCGCGCCGTTCCGTTGCCTCGCCGCCAAACGAAATGGCCGAGTCTTTGTCCTGTACAATCCGTCGTTATGGCTATGGCCTGGCCATCAATGCCAAACTAGTGACTGCTCTTTACCACCTGGCGGCTGTCGGCAGTGAACGTCTGAACAGAAGTTGGCGAGAAGCGACACAGTCGAGGGTGGCAATTCACTCTGGCGATGTAACAGGAGACGTGTGTTGTGTCCCGGACGAGTCGCGTTTGCCTGAGCGACAGGTGGCTCGAGCTTCTCGACCTGTCGACGACCTTCGGTCTTGTATAGCCAATGTCCTTGACAGGTGACATGCAATGACGAGCTGCAATAGACAAAATTTGGACAGTCTTGAATGTATTGCCGCGGCATAGTACTATCCAGATAACCGGCGTCGACAAGCCGGTTGATATTATAGCTATCGCCGTCAACGAACTATGTAAAATCCGGATAAAGAGTCGACGTTTCGCACCTTGGTTCATTCCTGTGCCTCGGACAATCCCTTCCTCGAATGAAAAACGACCCTTGCCTGGTCAAACCCCAGACTTTGTCTACGTAACGCCGGTGCAAAATGCTGCTCATTTGCAGAATGACATCAACTGAACCGCCTGCGACGTGCTTACCGCAAAATACCTCCAAGATCCTTCACTGGTAACGATAACCGCCGAATTGCCCAGGCGGCGCAGGCGCTGGTGCGCCGTGTGCTCCTGGCATTGGTGGCCAGACAGGCGGCATTGCACTGGCATCGGAAGGAGCGTATGGGTTTGCTGCCCACATCCCTCCGCTTTCTGGTCTAAGTGGAGAGCCGCGATAACCGCCGGCGGCTGCATTCAGCCGGCCATAAGGGCTAATCGGCCTACCGCCGTAGTCTCCAGACGTTTGTCGGCCATGTGTTGGTGCTGGAATCCGATACTGGCCGCCAGTCTTGGCCCTCCATGAGCTATAGTCAGGTAGAGGGGTGTCGCGCAATAGGGAGACCATGGATGATGGGCCAAGTCTTGGTGCGTCGTAGCTATGCGCGGGCGGCAGAATGCCGAGCAGGAAGGTAATGTCACGATGGAGCGCCGATGCCTGGTTACGGCGTTGTTGATCGAGGCGACGTCCGGCGGCCCCTTTCAAAGGCGATGCCCCCCTGGCTAGCCTCTTGGGTGGGTTCAATTCTTCTTCGTCAATGGTGAAGGGGCGCTTGGGAGATGCCGTGGCGCGGGCATATTGTGGGCGCGGACTTTGGTCTCGACGAGGTGGCGGGATGCTGTTCCTCGCAGGCACGGGCTGCTCGATAGTCGGGAGTATCTGCTTTGGCCTCATCTGGACTGCTTTAGAGATGATGATGGGCGCCGACACGGGATCAAAACGGTCTGTAGAGTAGCGCGACATGAAGTGGCTGAGTCGGGGGTCTTCGGGGAATAATTCGGCCATGCGATCCTCGAGCTTGGAGATTTGAGAGAGTTCGCCGTACTGAGACTCGTATTTGTGGAAGTAGGCATACAGTGGCTTGGCCTTCTGCAGCGTCTCGGGCTTGGAAATGAGGCGGTTGACACAAGTCTCAAAAACGACGCGGGCGTCTAAGCCATGTTAGCACAGGATTCGTGTCGAGACCCGAGGTCAGTGGAGGGAACTCACTCGTGGTGTCGTCCTTTGAATGCAAGAACTTAATGTACTCAATCATGAAGTTCTCGTCATTCGGAAACAACCTCGCTCCGCGCTCGAAAATTTTGGATCCGACGGGATCCTTATATACCACGGACTCAAGCATCGCTACCGCAACGTACACGTCGCTGGTGAGGCGTCCCTTTTGCCGCGCATCCGTAAACACTTTGCGCAGCCCACCATCGTTTTGATTTCCCTTGCCTTGGATTCGACGCATGGCACGGGCCAAGGCGATCCAGACAAAGGAGATTGTTCTGGATAGAAGTTGAGACTCGGCTGCGTATGCATTCTGGATGGCAAGGATGCGCTCTTCCATGGGCGAGAGTTTCGGCTTCTTTGGTGCGTCGTCGTCGTCGTCGTCATCGTCGTCATCGGCCGGTTCGATCGACTCCTGCATTCGAGGTTCCTGAGCGGCGGCCTGCTTAAGCGTCGTCACCTCGAGCTGCTCTCGCTCCTTGACCTTGTCACCCATCTTGTACAGAGTTTCTAGAACGGCATCGTACGGCTGTCGAACGGCCTTGGCATACTCCGCCTTGTTCCCTTCCTTCTCAGGATAATTCACCTCGATGTGATCGGCTTGCTTGAAAGCGAGCAGGACGCTCTCGGGGTTGGCGGCGATACCTTGCAGGAGCATTTCCGTTCCCACGGGTTTGCTCTCAGCATCGCGCACGTCGTTCTCCAGGCACCAGGTCGCTGCATCAACCCAGATTTCGGGCCAGAACCGCAACGCCATTAGCGCCTGCTTGAAGCAGTACAGGACTCTTTGCTTGAAAACCTGGGGCTCGTCGTCCTTGAGCACCAGAGGGTCCTCCTTCTCCCAAGCAATCCATCTTTTCCACTGTTCGAGCTGACTCCGGGATTCTTCGTCACCATCAAACCCAGGCGCAGGTGGCAATCGAGGAATGTTTGTTCGTCTCAGGTTTCGCATCATGTTGTCGAGCGCAATGTTGGCGCTCTTTGCAGACATGTATCCCGGAGATCTCTCCTGTATAAATTTCCGTCCCTGTTCAATTTCATTAGACAAGCCCAAAGACCCAACCATTAAAGAGTCTACTTACTGTGACCTTATTCAGGCCCATTTCGAACTGGTCATATTCCCTCCACATGTTATTCACTGTTAGCATGGGAACGGTGATTGCGCGCTGGTATGCTTTGCGCAGTTGGTCCATCTTTTGCTGGTCCTGCCAGCCGGTGCCGCCAACCTGACCGGGACCACTCTTGACAAAGTTGATATAGTCCTGCCAAATGTTGCCAGAATCTCGGTCGACACCAATGTTATCAATGACAAAGTCATATGCTTGAGCCACTGTTCGCCTGGCTTGGCCCGACGGATCATTTGTGAGGTCATTGCGTCGCCGAATGTAATTTAGATACACGGTCCAGAGCTTGACATTGAGAACAGACATCAGGCTCCGTCCAAAAAGTCGTTCAGCCTCCACAAAGTTGTCAAGGCCAAGCTCCATCTCCACCCATTCTACCCAGATGTCAGCCTAGGGAAGTGGACTGTCAGCTTTGCAAATCCGTCCAATAGGCATGGCGTAGTAATAACATTCACTCACCGCTTGCGGAAACACCTCAACGAACCGGTTGTAGGTCTTGCGCAGGTCATCAAGCCTGCTGCGACGCTTGTGGTCGGCGATGAGGCTTAGCCAAGCATCCATGTCACCGCGGGGATCTTCCCTGATTCGCGCTTCGAGAAGGGCTACAGCGTCGATGGTGGGCATCGCTTGAGACGTTTCGAACGTGGTCTCCGTCGCTGGGGCAATCGAGGTGCCGTTCTGAATAGCCGCCTCTGAATTTTGAGCCGGCGCCACTTCCTCGGAAGTCTCGTTGTCGTCTTCATCATCCTCGTCCTCATCGTCACTAACTTCGACGAGAAACCCACCCGACATCTTGGGCTTCGTAGATGATGGACGCTGTATTGGTGCCGAGGCTGCCTGATCGGTCACTTGGGGGATAGTGTCGAAAGAAACCGATTCAGGGTCGTAATCAGCTCCGTCGTCTTCGCCGTCATCCTCGTCGGCTGCTTCCGCTCCAGCTGCAGCGTGCCCATCTTGCGCCAGGTCATCAACCTGACCACCGTCAGGCTGGATTAGGGCGTCGTCAATGGTTCCCTGCTCCTCTCCAGCCCATGTCGCTTCCTCAGAAGCCATGGTTGGCCTGTCGTCGAGGAAGTTTCACGTTCTTCAGGCAATGAAGACTAAGATTTCGGAACTGGGCGCCGCTTCGCGCTCTTGAGTCGAGTGATTGGGTTCGTCGCGATAGTCCTGTGAAGGGATGCAAATTCCGGGTGCAGAAGCGTGCTGCCGGAACCCTTATGTCGGTGAAAAATGAAATCGATGTACGAATTCAGATGAATCGGATGGACAGCTCTGCGCCGTCAAAGACTGAAGATGCGGATGGTCGCTTTTCCCCCACGAAAAGGTGCTCGTGTTGATGCGCGGGAGAGGAACGAACAGCTCCGCTCAGAGTTGCGCCGGCTGAGTTGACAATTATGTAAGATAACGTTGCAACTTGAGCCAGATGCCTCAATGAGCGAGCGATGGCACAGGGTGTGTCGGGTGATGCGATGCGCAAGCATAGATTTCTTCGAGAAAGGTCTGATGCACAGGCAAGCAAGCTCGACCAGCAAAGCTCAACGCCAGAACGCAAAGGCTAGGCAGAAAAGCTGAATTCGGATTAGCGGGCTGCGGGCGGTGAGAGCTTCAGGTACTACCAGTCGACTCTAATGCAGGCAGGGGACGAGGATTGGCGAGATTCAATGAATGGTAGAAGTACCAAGCCTCGCATAGCAACACTTTGGCAATGATCGTTCTGCGCGATTAAAATCACGATGTGAATGTTCAACCATTAGCTTCTTTGTTGTATTGTTCTTCGCCACAATGGTTTTTCCTTAATGGGCTGAAGGGCAAATAGCAGATTCACCCGTTGTGTCTAGGAATACCTATCTGTCGTACTGGTACCTGGCAGCAAGTGGATCCGACCTCTAGACATGGAGGCAACATGGGCAGGTACGTACCTACCTATATGACACCATGAACTGGAGCAAGCGCCCCTGCAGACGAACACGCTGTACTGTACTTCGTACCTGCGCGGCGGGGCTCTTCGGCGGCGCGTCTTGCCCATTAAACGTCCGAGTCCCGTCGCGTCGAGCTTTTTATCAGAAGTTGGGTTCTTTAAGAGTATCTCTATCCTGATGGGGCGAGTGATTCCCCAGGAGCTAGAAAAGAAGCTACTCAACAGATACTTCCAAATGCTAAAGGGATCAACACTTTAGCCACCTCTCAACGCGCTGAAGCCTCCAGGCGCGTCCCCCCGGTCCAGCGTCACGTCCCTGATCTTTCGTCTGCGCCCCTCCTCGCTGCCTGATTCACTCATTTCGCTGCGAATCCTGAATGTCTCAACACTCATCTCTTCCTTCAACTTGAGATTTCATTCCCAATACTCCACATCAGTTCGTCACGCGCCCTGTCTTGGCCGCCTGTGTCCGAAGTGCATCCTTCAGCATCGGCAACTCTACCTCGACATTCGATATCGAGCAGAACCAGTCGCTCGCTTGCGGCTCTCCTGTCTTGCTGCGAAACACAGCACGACACGCGGTGCACCTTTGCCTCGTTGCGCCCTCTCCTACCAGCAAATACCGATCAGACCTCTACTCCTCGCCATCAAGCCAGCATCATGTCCGTCGTAACACTTTTGGGTGTGAAGGTTGTGAACAACCCTGCCAAGTTCACCGACAAGTACGAGTTTGAGATCACCTTTGAGTGTCTCGAGGCTTTAGAAAAGGGCAAGTCCTTCCTTGTCTTGTGCATGATCCCGGTTCACGTTTGCTAACTTTTGTTAGATCTCGAATGGAAACTTACCTACGTCGGTTCGGCCACTTCGTAAGCTCGCTCATAGAAGCATTTGACTAGCCCCTATCCTGACAGCCCATAGGGACCAATATGATCAAGAGCTCGATTCTCTCCTTGTGGGACCTGTTCCTGTCGGCGTGAACAAGTTCCTCTTCGAGGCCGACGCCCCCAACACGACGCGCATACCCGACGCCGACATTCTGGGTGTTACTGTCATTCTTCTCACCTGCGCTTACGACGGCCGTGAATTCGTGCGCGTCGGCTACTACGTGAACAACGAGTATGACTCGGAGGAACTGAACGCGGAGCCGCCTGCAAAGCCAATCATTGAGCGTGTGCGGCGGAACGTGCTGGCTGAGAAGCCCCGTGTAACCCGCTTCGCCATCAAATGGTATGGGACCAAGTCCGAACGGTTCCTTCACAGGACGCATTGTCTAATCCAGTTCACAGGGACTCAGAGGCCTCGGCACCAGCCGAGTTCCCGCCAGAACAGCCTGAGGCCGATCTCGTTGCCGACGGCGATGAGTACGGCGCCGAGGAGGCCGAGGAAGAGGCCGCAGAGGAAGCTGAGCAGGAGGCCGCAGTCAAAGTCGCCGGCGAAGACGCTGACATGGCCGGAGTAGACCAAGAGCAGGAAAACGGCCAGGAGAACGGCCACGAAGAGGACGAAATGTCCGAGGACGGCAGCGTCGACATTGAAGGCGAGAGCGAGGACGAGTTGGAAGAGGAGGAGGGCGAGGGCGAGGCTGAGGGCGCCGAGGACGACGCCATGGAGGTGGACGAGGCTGATAAGCAAACCAGCGCTCCGACACCAAACCCTGTGACCGTCGCCTCTTGAGTCATGCCTTGGGAGACTGTTGTCGTTTCTGCATTGCCATTGAGGTTGATTTTGCGAAATTAGAGGTGAAAGTATGCATATTCGGGAACCACGATCCTTGGTCTCTTTGCTTTCCCCCACCCCTTTGGACACCGACACCTGGCTAAGCGGGGAGAGAACTCACCCACGGATGGGCTGCACTTTGGGTTAATATCTGGGCCGACGAGACAAAAGTTTCCTGTTCTCTTTCTTCACAGGGGTCATCGTTTGCTATTTCTTTCTGTCTTTTTACGAGGGCCACGATGGGGGGGATTGCGATGATATCCACGAGGAGCAGCTTGGTACTTTTGGCTCACGTCGTTTTCGTTGCCGCGTTTCGAAAGGCGTCGGTCAGTAACAGAGGATTTTGAGTTCGTGGTAAAGGGCGTCTTGACGTTGCAGTGCCCGGGGACGCGTTGTCAGGGACCCTCGCCGATGAATATTGTGAATCATGTCCTCTCAAGACAGTATATGAAGTAGTAAGTGGCTTACTTCTGATAAGACCCGTCACAAGAAAGCAGCTTCAGAACAGCATCTATGGCATCGCGTATACATTAGGCATAGAAGAACCATTTCCCGGGCATTATGATTGGGGTGAGACGTAGGCCGCCCCAGATACACTATTGTACAATACGGACAGATTCTTAACAAGCGGTTTCCTGTGCTTCGCACACGCGCGACGTAACATTAGAGGACTTCTTACGCAACTGGCTCATCTCCTTCATGATCCGCGTTTCGGATGATGAGCGTCTCGAGCTTGTCCACGCTCACAAAATAACTGGCTTGCCCCGAGGCCAGCTGCATGGAACCCGATCAAAAAATTGATGCTTCCCCAGGGCTGAGGCCCGATCCGTTAACCAAGCGCATCGGCCGAGCCAGCAAACACGCCGCACAAACAAATATCTCCACGTCTTCGTGCAACGTTACGCTTCATCCAAATTGAAGGGAACTTTTCTCGCGGGGCTAAGTGCCTTGTACACTGCACAGCGATTGTACCAGGGGAAAAAGAATGAACAGTGACTTCAAAAGGGACGAAGGGGGAAGAAACTCTCGGGTAATCCAGGCCGCAAAGAAAGGATTCTTCCTGACGGTCCAGCCGAATTGTAGAGATCCCAGTTTGAACTTCCCTTTCCGGGTATTATACGGCGTTTAACAGGCGCTGCAACAGTGAATGAAACGTTGGAATGAATGGGCGCCCGAGCAGAAAGCCAATTTGTAGTGGCGTAAAACAATGAAAAGCAGAAATTCGTCCGTGGTATCAAGATCGTTCCTAACGCCAACATGTGACTGATTGGCATAATCGTGTAGTTCGAGCTGGAGGCGAGCGCATTGGCGCTGCCGAGGAAAACCCCCTCACCAACCTTTTTTGCGTGCAAAGCGCTTATTCAGGAGGGCAAGGACCTTTGGCACGTTGAACTGGACATACTCGAGGTCGAGCTCATCCTGGTTATCTTTTTGCATTTCGAGCAGGTCGTCGAGTTTGAGATCCAGCTCCAGAAGCCCGCGGTTACGACCTGAGGGTATGAGTTAGTGTATTTCGTGCCACTTCCGGCGCGTCGAGGCAGCTCACCTTTATAATGCAGCGAGATGACAAACGTTCCGGGCAAGGGGCTAATGAAGTTGAAGTAGATATTGGCCCGTCTGTTATCCGGGACATTACTCTTCTGAATCACGCCCTCTTTTTCGAGTTGTTGATGTGTAAATTTGTAAGGGCCAAGGACCTGCTGCTTCTGCTGCTTCCGCTTCGTGCCCTCACTCTGAGACCGCACGTTGTGGAGATAGCTCTTGTACGTCTCCAGCTGGCCGACCAGATAGGTGTTGTGATCGCGGATGGTCTTGTACACTTCGTCGAGCTTCAGCGTCTCAGCGATAACGCCATCCTTGAGTGAGCCCAGGTGCTGCAGCTCCTGCTCGACTTCATCGCGTAGAAGATCAAACTGGTCGCTCTTGTCGATTACGCCGAGCTCTTGAAGCTGGGAAAGCAACTCCATCGCCCTGATACCTTTTCGCACCATTACGGCGTCGTTGCGACTTGTGGCAGCAGCATCCGCAATCCGCTCCAGCCGCAGAGGGCGCCTCAAGACAGCGCTGCTTTGGGGAATAGAACGCATAATCTGCACGAAGATGGACTTGGCTTCCATAAAGAACACTTCCTCCTGCGTTATGTCGAGCGCAGCTGTCAAGTCATCGATCGCCGTCTCCCAACGGCTGAAGAGTGACAGGTTGATGACCCTATTCTCTTTACGTGGCAGCTGCGCCGGAGCCGGGCCCAGTTCTGACATGATGATGGCCAGATGTGAATTCTCGTCCTTACACATCTCCTGGTGATGCTTGTCAATAAGTGCGTGTGTGGCGTAGATCTCGTTCAACGTAATGTCGAGCTCCAGATCCTTCTTGGACAGAGCAACGTAGTTGTCCATTTCCAAGCTTTCGTAGAAGTCGCTCACTTCGCACAAGTCGAGCATGAACTTATTGATGCGGTCCTTGTTCTGGTGGATGAAAGGCTGTAGCTTCGCCATGTACGGTTCCTTTGCGTACGATGGCTTGTTGGCCAAGTTCTGTAGCATCTTGGCGATGAGCGTCAGCGTCCGTCGCGGCCGCTCAGCCGGTGTTCCGTCGATGAGCATATACGACTTGGGCGTTACAATGGCCGGATTAATGAATCGTAAGAAGAAAAAGCCGCCGATAAGTGTGCAAATGACCTGGTCGTTGGCGTCAGGATACTTGCGCTTCGTCAAACTTCGAATCTGTTTGCAAATCCAACGAATTCCGTAAGGAGCCTCCTCTAAGCCATCAATGATAGTCGTAAGGAAGCCATTGGCGATTTCAGTGAGCATCGTCAGCCTAGGCTCAATGATGGCCTGGACCTGCGGGTTCTCGGCAGCCTGCTCGGCAGTGATGCCCTTGGGGAGATTCGGGGGCAGTTTGCCGGTGTCCTCCTCAATCTGCTCAATCATGCGCTCGTACACTTTGAGTGGGTTGATTTCCAAGTCCAGGTCCTTGAGCTCAATCAGGCTGTTGATTCTATCCGCAAGCGCTGTCTTGAGAAAGCTCTGGCCGGGACCGCGCCGGGTATAGGTCGTCATCATTCGCGATACCGGAGTGTTGGCTCGTAGGAGAGAGGAGTAATCGGGGGTGTTGTCGAATTGGTACGTGAGGACGGACTGTGGGGGTCAGTGGATTGAGCCTGGAGAACATAAGAGGTAAAGCAGAAACTGACCTGGAACATGGTAAGGAGCAGATGTTCTTCGCGACTCTCGTACTGATTTCCGTAGATGGTGAACATCACAGTCTGCAGCAACGAGTCGATCTCTGCCATGGAGACAAGTCTACATAAGTGAGCAATGTGCCTCGGCTCTGATTGCAGGAGAAACATCAGATTGCCGTATTTCTGAGTCTTGTCATCGTTGGGAAAGAAGCCTTCTTGCATATCGGTTGCATCTTCAAGACGGCTAGCGACTTCGTTTTGCTTGAATATGAAGTTAGCACCCAGTCTAGACTGCAGCGAAGCGTCTTAAACCTCAACTCACCTCTTCCAAGGCCATACGGTTCTGGATGAGTAGGGCAATTCGAGAGTCGAGGTATCGCACATCCTTCTCGAGAACAAAGTTCTTCTTGGACTGAGATGAAATCTTTGACTTGAGTTCGCGAAGAGCTTTCTGAGCTGTAGTACAAGCACGGTTAGCCTTAGAGATCATCAATTAGCAGTGGGATCTGGAGGGTCACCTTTGGCGAGCTCGTCTTCTATTTGCATTTCTCCCTCATTTGCTGACATGGACATGTACAGCGCGGACATGGAGTACCGCTTTGACTGCCGCGCAGAGCGCGTTCCATCATAGGATGACATTGTGTTTTGACGTGACAAAGGTTGAAAAGATGAGGAAGAGGCAGTGGATGCTCGTGAGGGCGTCTGCAGCATGACAGGCATGATGCGCTGCCGCTAGAGAGTGTGGCGACGGCAGAGCGGGCAGTCGACGTCGGCAGGTCAATGCTGGGCGAACGGCACGCTGGGATAGCAATACGCAGCCAGAGATTCTCTTGCGCGCACGTCAAAATCGGGTTCGGGGTGGCCCCGACAGGCGTCGAGGTGATGTATGCGGCCGGCTCGCTCGACGTCGACTGTCGTCGAACAGGGAGCGAGGGACGATAAAAGAGCTCAAACGGTATAGCGTGGACAAGTTGGTGGATTCGAAATCATTTATCCCGTTTGGTTAGGCAGTCTAATGTGCAGGTACTTGGGAGGATAGAATGATGAATTTCCTTTCGACGCTGCAAAGACGTGCCAGCCGGGGTATTGGAGGATAACGGGCGCTATTGGGGCAAGGGAGGTCGGAAAGCCACAGTATGCGACGCTGTCGAGCTGGCAGCGAGCAGAGGTTCAAGGCGTAGGGGCCGGCAGATCGGAACGGATAGGATCGTTGGGCGAGGCAAATGGTTCGACGAGACCGACGAGCTTTCAAGCAGATATGGCAAGACGGATGAGGAGCCGTTGGGATCTTGCGGAGGACAAGTCGAA
Organism: Hirsutella minnesotensis 3608; assembly: GCA_000956045.1. Classification (NCBI taxonomy): domain Eukaryota; kingdom Fungi; phylum Ascomycota; class Sordariomycetes; order Hypocreales; family Ophiocordycipitaceae; genus Hirsutella; species Hirsutella minnesotensis. Next base: position 499,382 of record KQ030508.1, on the reverse strand, counting down.
GCGAGGAGAGGCGAGGCGAGACGAGACGAGGACGAGACAGGGCAAGGTGAGGCGAAATCAGGTCGGCTTCGGAGATGGGTGCGCGGAGGGCGGAGGGGCGAAATGAGGGCGTCAGGCTGGTCCAGGAAGAGTCATCCAAAGTCGGCTTCTAGTCTGGCGTTGGCGTAGGACCCTGCAGAGCTGTGATGATTTGGACGAGAAAGCGTCGCAGTTAATATTCGCCCCCTGTTTACCTGGAACAGGGTGGGAATTCAAGGGCGGGATTGAACGAGACCGAGCGCACGCCTCGCGAGTGCCGTGATTCTTGACAAGCTACGGGGAGCGCGACGATAGAAGGCGAGATCAAGAAAGGTGACTTTACGAAAAGACAAATGAATCGGCCGGCGAACAAGAGGACGGCCAAGGCGGTTGCTAGAAAGAGTGGTGATGGTTGTGGGAGGAGGAGGGGAGAGAAAGCGTGCCGGCAGGGTCAAAGGAGGCACGGAGTAGCGCGTGGGAGCCCAGACTGTGTGTGTGTTGGGAGAGTGGGCTGGTGGATATCATGATTAAACTCGGGTACCCTTTGGTGCAGGTAGAGGGTACCCGCAGTGCGCATCATGGACATGGCCGCGGGACAGCCTTGCTAAAGTCCCCTGGACCTTTGCACGAATCATAGCGCACTCGGCTCGCCGAAGCCAGCGCATCCCAAGGCAGGAGTGAAGGTACAAATAGAAACTTGACCAAGCTACGGGGGTTCGGGCGAGATGCTAGGTATCATAACGGTAGCTCAGGCATTATAGAGCCCAGGTGGACGACCATGAAGTCGGGCCGGCATGCACAGAGAGAGACACGGACGTTTTCCAGCGAAGGCACAAAGCAAAGGCATGCAGCGAGGCTGATTTTGCTATTGCGAAGAGGCGACAGCAAAGTCTACCTGTGTACGGAGACATGCGGCGATTGAGAGATTTGACAGAACAAGACAAGTCCGGACCCACGGCACAGGCGTCTCAGACGTCGGCTTCTTGGGGAGGAGGGGACGATGAGGAAAGATGGGAGCATCCATGAGGAGGGGGGGGAGGGGAGGGGAGGGATTGGATGGCCTCGTGGGCAGGGACAGGGGAGCAAAGGGAAAACGGTGGGCATGGCCGATGCACCCCTCGCTGCGCCAGGCGCCCAAAGAGACGGTACGTACTGGCAAGAGGTACAGTACCTGGGCCTACGCTGCCTGATCGGGAGCAGCGCACCCACTTCGTCATCGAGCACCTCGCAACGACATGGCACCAACGTCCAGGCGGGGGATTTGGGAGGGGGAAGGGGCTCGAGTCAGCGCCAGGCCCAAGCAGGAACAAAAGTCTTTCGCAAGGTTCTGAGCTGGCAAACCCGGTAGCCTAATAGGTACCTCACGGGGTTCCATTGGCTTCATGGACTGCGAGTTTCGACGCCTAGCAGCTGCACGGGCTGCGACGGGAGTTGAGGCCGCCAGGTACATGTACCGTTGAGCGAGCTGTGATGCGCGGCACACTGCGCTGTACCTAGGAAACTCTCACCACGGATACCACGTACTCCACTGCACGACAGCATACCCAGCAAGCACCCTCGAACTTCCACGCTGCAAGCAAAGCACCCCGAGAAGCGGCAACAATGGCGCTGGGCATTCCAGCCAAGGACGCACGACGAAAATACCGTCAAAGCATCCTAGTGGCAACCAGAGATGCTCGCCGTAATCACGCCGACGGGCTATCAAAATGCACCCGTGTCTCGGATCTACCTACGTCTACTTGGATCAGAGGGTGCGCAAGCGCCGGTGCGCTGCGTAAAAGCTGGCAGGTCCAGGGACTTGGAGCTCGCCGCTGATGGTGTTCTCGTTCCCTGGTGGAGACCCGGAGAACATCAGTGGCTGACTCCCGCCTTCAAACTTCAACCATCCAACGGCAGCAGGGACCTGGCGCCATTTTCAAACCTGCTAGCACAGCCGGGCACGCGCAGTCGCGCCTCGGGCCAATCTCGAGTCCAGCCAGTCGACGCCCAGGTGACCCGTGCTCGCCCTCGCCGTTCGTCCCGTCCTCTCTGCTCGCCCTTGTCGCCCTGACGCCATTCGGTGCCTCTGCCCATTCGACGAGGCAAGAGGCTCGCTAGCACTGTAACCGCATACGTACAAGATACGGACGAGAGAAAGCCCGTGCTCAAACAAGCCCTTGGGTGTGCCGGCTTCTCGAGCGATGCAGGGGTTGGGGCTTGGTTCGATCTGGTTTCCTGCTGCCTAACCACCCTACCACCGCAACCACCACCTGTGAGGCACACCGTCGAAGCCTCCTGAGTCTGGGCCAAGAGCGGCAATGGGCCGGCAGTTGGAGACGATGAAGAGGCCGAGAGGCATCCTGTCGACCGAGCCCCTGCATGTACTACACGCCGAATGGCGAAGCTGCTTCGCTCAAGCGTGTCGAAGCTTCGAGACGTGCATCTATTCACTTCGGTTTCCCACTGGAGTCTGGCAAACGCCAGGGTGAGCGGCCAATCGAAAACACATGGGCATGCCATGACTTTACTCGCAGGCCATTCGTTCATTGCTGGGTAGGCCAGCGAGACATTGGACGACACGTCAGCCCGTTCACGGCGTCGGATTTCCTGACCAACTGTCAGGCAAGACCGAGTTGTTGAAACAAGATCCTTGCCATGCGAGGTACAAGGGCATTCAACTCTGCTGCCGAGCGTCTGCGGATGGGAAGACAAACCGCGTACGAAGTACTCGTACCGTGTTTGTCTCCTCAAAGGACACCCGAGGCTGCATTTCTCCCTTGCACGGAAGAGGCCGTGGCCCGAGTTCCGCCTTCTTCATTCGCATCAAGTATTCCTCAGAAATCATCCTCTTCGAAAATCGTGCGAGTGCATTGCAAACTCGCAGAAGGGCAAGCGCTGTGTTGCAAATGGCACCAAGATTGTCCCAAATGCTGGCCTGCCGAGATGACGCATACGGGGATATTCGTGGAGAGATCCAGGTCTGTGTCGTCGTCTACATGCTTCAACTTGATAACTCTCGGGACTTCGGTTTGTTCACATCCCCGACCAATGTGCCACCAGTGCCGCCGCCGCAGCGCCAGCGAGCTCATCCTGGTCTGCTTCACTGCAACACGACAGCTCCCCTCACGGACTGGGGCAGGGGACTGTTGCATATGCCGTCGGACACATCAAAGGTCCATGGATGCCGTGAAATCGTTGATCGGCCCCACTGTGGCCTCGCGATGTCGCATGCATCGCTGTGGCTTAATGTGCGCTGCATGCTCTTCACGGCCGGGATGGTGTCTCGATGAAGTACGCGAACTGCTATCGACACTCTTTTTGTCACTTGACAAGAAGGAAGAGGCGTTACGTCAAACCCTGTTACCTATTGTCTCTACGACGCGATGTGCGGATTCCACATGCTCGAACAAGGCATGGAACGGCACGACAAGTCCGCCTCTGAGCGAAGCACAGCAAAGCATAACATGAATACAACGAACCCTCAGGAGTTCATGGCTCCACACGGCGTCCTTGACGGCAACCCGTCCATCATCTCGCCTCATTCTCACCTTGCGCGGAATCGCCGAGATTGTGCCATCGACCCAATTCCGCGTGCGCCCCCTGATCTGAACAGTGCTTCTTCTGAGATGCCGTCGCTGCAGACATGCAGTAGCGTCTCGTGCTTCTTGCCATGCGCGGCACATGCAGCCTCGCGCATCAGCATCATCTCTTTTTGCTGCCGCGGTCTGCATGTTGGCTGGGCATTCTATCAAGTCATCAACCGCGACGCAGATTGCTCTCCGATGAAACCCCCTTGGCGAGGCATGAGACTAACAATGGCCAGTTGCATGTAAGAATTCCAGTTCCTCGTCCGAATTTGGACGCCCATGTGTCACGATGTGTGAAAAAGAAAGAAAAAACTGATAGGTGCCGTTCTCTACAAGACCAATGGGTAACACCATCAAGCCCTGCGGCTTACAAAATGACAAAAGGCAATAGCCTCTGCGTGCGTGGTAAAAATAGTAGTCAGACGCACTTTGTTCCGTCTCGAAAACATGCTCCGTGGCTGACATTTTCTTCTCAGCTCCCATAATTTCCTTTTCTCTGACCCCGGTATCAATCCAGAACCGGCAGCTTGGGACGGCAGCGGCAGCCGGCAGCCCGGACCGTCAGGGCCCATGTCCTGCCCACGTTCCGTTGACAATTGATCATTTTGTCATTTCCAGCTTTCATCTACGCCATCGGCTCGTTGCTTAGGTTATCGCCTTCTCACAGGCCCGCCTGGGGAATCGGATTCGAGCAAAGGAGCAGCGAGGAGCGGAACGACTAGAGGGACGGACGGCAGGCTTGTCTAATTCGCCAGCATCGTAGAACGCATGCATCCGAGCCGAGATCTTTCGATTCCCGTGTTGGCCTCGGCCGGCCGGCTTCCTGCACACCACCGAGTCACGCTCTCGGCGGTCCTGTCCGTGCGGCTGTCATAATCCACTCTCGTCTTGTCTGGCCGACCTGCTTGCTTCGGAGATCCCAGTCGCCAGGGTCTCGGCTCTCGACGCAAAAGCAAGTGCACAGAGGTCACATCGGCCAGGCACAGCCTCGGCCGCGCCTTGACCCGTCACCAGCTGACGAGGCTCGAGACTGTTACCCGTCTCGAAGCTCTCCTTGCCAAGCAGGAAATAATCATCCAGCTCGGTATATCTCGCTTATACTTGCAACTATGGCCATCTAACAGCCCATTGTTCAGGTGATTCGTCTACCAAAGGGACTCTGAGCTAAGCTACGGTTTAGGCGATGCTCGTAGCCTCGAAGGCGGCACTGGGTTCTCGACGGCTGCTCAGCCCATTCGCCATGCAACGTCGCAGTTGCCGAGAGAACGACGGGTATCTGTGAACTAATTACCGACTTTAGAAGCCCTCGCCGCCAGGGCCCTCCCGATTTCGGTAGACATTCAGGGTCTAGATCAGGGCTAAGAACACTGCATAAGAATCTGATTCAGATTTCGCATATGCTATACTGGACTTGTACCTATGCATGTCAAAGAGCCGCCAGTCTTGACTTGTTCAGGAAAAGATGTGATATCCGGCAGGGCCAGTCAGGCTCGGGGACTATTGGCCTCTGAGACTCATAAGGAGTTCTCGGCCGACCGCCATCCTCGTGTTGCTCAGCAGCTCAGGTAACGCTGCTGCCGTCTAGTTTCTAGTAGCGGATTTCTATCAATCTATCGGCTTCTCGGCATACTGCGCGGTTTCGCCATTATCCCTCCTCAAAATAACAACGCCTCTTGGCCAGTCGCGTTCGTTTCTCGGGCAAGGACAAATAGACGGAGAGTCTAATTGGAAAAGCACCGTCTGCCCCCCTTGTCAAGACGCTTCGACGACGATCCGTGCGCGCTTGCCTGCTCCGCCTCCGAGTTGACGCACGGTCATACCAACGTCATCGGGGTCCTGCAAAGTAGTGAACTGAGATGAACACGTGTAGTTGGCGCGGTTCGTCTCAGGTGCAGGCGAGACTCGCTTTCCAGTCGCCTTCTCGAATCGGCAAACTTAGGCCAAAGCGACACTGCTCCACAGTTATGGACAAGCGGCCGAACACCTGGCACCATGGTGAAGCCATACGCAGAGCGACTTCTTGGGATACAAGGTGAGTGACATCTAGTCAACCATGCGTGCGTCACGCATGGGGACCTGGACCTCGACCTGCTATTTGGGGAGAAATTCCGAGGCATTAGGGCTTGTCCCTTTGGGTATAATGCCCGTGTCGACGGTGTGACGACTCCGCAATACGGCGTCTTGATCATCTCGATGCTCTTGTGACAAGCTTCCAGGATGTTCCATGAAAGGCCGCGAACTCATCAGACATGCGGGAAAGCGGCGTCTGACATGATAATTGGCTTGATTGATTAGTAGCGTGTGCTGATGATATGGCAGCAGACCTCCAGCAGACCCCTCGATAATGCTCCCACGACAAGCCATGTATGAATGCGATAAGTGTATGATGCTAAAAGGAATGGTTTTTGCAGACTCTGGACGTCCGTCTAGACGATTTCACTTTGTCTTTTTACAACGCAGGTCCGTCCCAGCATTCGCGTCGCATGCGGACGAACCAGGATTGCTTACGGGGCAGCGCGACTTGCTTCTCCTTGGCGAAGCCCAAGCGATCGAGGTGCTGCAGCATTCTAGACGACAAAGTATCAGTTGAATGCCTCGGCTGGCCGGAGTCGAGCATGCTTGACGCTTACCTCTGGTTGTCAACCCTGGGCTCTAGACAGACGCTCATGGTGCGCAGATCAGCCGTGAAGCACCAGTGGACCAAGCTCTGCAGCCAAGCAGCGACCCTACCACGGCTCCAGTTCTCGCCGATCATGATGTGCACGCCGCGGTCCCAGTCGCCCACGTCGGAGCCGCCCAGGTGGCGACCGAGCAGGTCCTCGCGCACCCAGTACAGCTCAAAGTAGCCAAACGGCACGCCGTCCCACATGCCGATGACGGGGAACGAGTGCCTGGCGCGCAAGGCCCTGCCGAGGCTGGCCGGCTCAAAGGTGCCCCAGCAGCGAGCGACGCGCGGGTCGGCGTGCCACTTGGCGAGGAGGTCACCGTCGCTCAGCGCGGCCGCGTCGGACGCCGCCGGCGGGCTGGGTCCCACGGGTCCGCGGTAGGGCACGGGCTGGGGCGACGACGAGGCGACGCGGAACGAGAGGTACTGGCCGACGCTGGGGACGAAGCGCGAGTAAAACACCTCGCCCATGCGCGGAGGCCGCGGCCGCAGCGGGTGCCGCACGCCGTCGGTCAGCACGTACTGCAGCGGCGCCGGCGGGTAGTACGTGGGCACGTGGGGCGTGGAGAAGAAGGGATTTCGGGGGTGAAGAGGAAGAGGCGGCTGGGGATCTGCCAAAACATGCGCCTCGTCACAAACATGGCGCCCCTGTCCTCCCGCTCGCCGTCGTCGTCTCCGTCCCCCTCGCGGTGCTCATCGTCGACGACGCTGTTGTCCGAGGCCAACAGCCCCATGCGCTCGAGCTTGGACAGAAGATTGCGGCCGCGCAGGGCGCCGTCGGGCCGGACGCGGACCCTCCAGTCGGCGACGGGCCTGGCATCGGGCGGAGTCGCCGCGGAGAGGGCGAACCCCGTGGCGATGCCGCCGGCGACGGGCTCGGGCTGGTGAAAGTACCAGTACAGCGTGATCCAGAGTATCATGGCCATCTGGCGCGTCGGGCTGACGGCGGGCCTGAGCTCGGAGGTGGGCGGGCTGGCGATGGCCGAGATGAAGAGGGAGTCGCCGGTGAGCGTAGGCCGGTTGAAGTGGCCCAGCCGCGTCCTGGGGGCGTTGCGGGACTGGTTTTGGCTCCCATCGTCATGGCGGTGCTTTTGGACGCCACCGGCGGCCTCGTCCGTGTGCAGCACGACGGTCCACACGACGTGGTAGCGATGGGGGTGGGCGTCGTGGCCCTGGCAGCGGAAGCCGACGCCGGCAAAGACGGGCGACACGGAATAGGCCTGGCCGTCGGGCAGGCGCGTCACCTGTGGCGCCATGGCGGCTGCAGGCTCATGAATGCAAGTGCAGGATGTGTGAGTCTGTCAAGACAAGTACAAGGGAGCGGCTGTTTTTGAAACTCAGCTCGTGGCCTCTGTTCATCGAGCACGGCTCGTCAGATGTGATGGCTGAGCGGGGCCACAGCTTCCGGCCCGAAGGCGGGGCAAGCCGACGCATTCGAGCACCGGATCGGTCGGCGACTGGCCCGTGGCTGCATTGGGGCATGGTGCGTTGTCGCCAGCACGAGCACAGTGCATTACCCGGCCTCGTTGGCGAGGTTTCATACGAAGTACAATGCGTGTATACCAATATCTAAGTGGTTCCAGGAGTGCATCTTCGTCTAGGTCTATCATCTGCGCGTCGCCGTCTTGCGGGTATCCGTCCGACATGCATCAGTTCCACGGCGCGCGCTGCTCATCTCGTACGCCGTTTCCGTCCTTGAGAAGCACCCTGCCAGAGACCCACCAGCTATTCGTCGACAAACCGAGGAAAATATGTGCTCCGCATCACGAAAGATTCTAGACCGACTCAGGAAACAGACTTTGCGTCCTTGGACTCTTGCTTTGGCTTGTGCTCTTCCTCGCCGTCTCCATCCTCTTCGCCTTCTTCCTGCTGGTTCCGCTTCTTCCTCTCGCCTCGCTCCTCCTCGAGGGCCTCTCGCACTTCTTCGCCGCCGAGGTCCCTCATCTCGTCCCATTCCACGTCGTACTCGGTCGCCGCGATGCGAATCTCTCGGCGCAGCATGTTGGCCTCGTGGACCAAGTGATCCCACTTTTGCTGGTTGAAGCCGCGTTCTTGGTAGAGGGCGTTTTGGCGCCGAGACACGGTGATGTTCATGGCCGCCTTGTAGCTCAGGTCGCGGCTGATGAAGAGGAACCACAGGTAGCCGCCCATGATTGTGGTCAGGCCGGCAAGGTAGGTGATGGGCTCGACCAGGTCCCAGCCCATGTCGGTGTGAAACGTCACGTAGTAGACGATCCCCCACCATCCCGACAGTGCCACGAAGCCGCCCTTGGCCAGGCGATAGGCTCCCTTGTGAGCGAGCAGGTCGCACTCCTTTTTGACGCGAGACATGTCGTCGATTTCGCGCGACATTTTCCGCAGGCGCATGCGCATGTAGTAGGTCCGATCCCTGAAGCTCGGCACGGCGACGCGGAGCTCCTGGGACAGGCCCTCGATGCTGATGGCAAACTCTCGTCCGCGGGCGGCGTCCCGGATGAAGTCGCCGACCTCGGTGCTGCTGCTCCATCGTACCCATCTGGCCTCGCTCGTGCTGGGGCCTTCGCGCCCGAGGCCAGAATAGGGGCTGACGTTGCTGCCGTACGAGTCGGCCGATCTCTTGTCCTCTTCCTTGCTCCCCGACTCGGCGCGAAAGACGACGTCTGGGAGCTTTTCTCGGCCGCCAGTCTCTATAGGCGGAATCTCTGCTTGGATGAGCCGCTCTAGGTACGAGAGCGGCTGCTGGGGATGCACGAGGAGGGCCAGAGGCTCGACCGTCTCCTTGCTCATCTTTTGTCTGTCCCTGTCGCTGATGTTGATGTGCTCCTGTTCAGGATGGAAAGGCATTGGGAGGATGAGCTTGAGGAGGCGGGTAGGGGTCGTCAGGAGGCGCCCTGCATCTTGTCAGCTTGAAGCTGTCCGTCAGTCTCCAGCGTCTTCGTATGCCTCACCTTTGGACCAATCTCCAGCTGTAGGGTCATGAGAGGTGGCTTTTGGCAAGGCATTGCTGCTCTCGCGCAACCAAGGGCGGTCGTAGGCCTTTCTCTGTTGACTTTTGGTCGTTGTCGATTGAGGCACGTCATCGCCGACCGTCTTATGGCTCCTGGGTGCATCCGAGGGCGATGCCTTCTCCTCCCTGGAGAGCGCCGTCGAGACGGTAAACGGACGCGCGAAACTGACGACGGGCCGTTGGCTGGTCCGATGCAACGTCCGTGGCGCCGGGGCGGTCGAGGCGGATCGGCCAAGGCGAACCAATGCAGGGACGGACAGTGTCGCCCGGCGCAGGACACGGCTCATTGCGCACTCGGTTGTGGCGCGCCGTGCTGACCTCGACGACAAGGTGATGGGCGTTGCTCGTCGTCGCCAACGGTGAGGCGTCGACGTGTAAAAGAGTTTAGGCACGCGACAGGCACGTCTCTCCAGGGCGGAGGATGATGCGTGCTCGGCGAGACGGCTCTGATGACGTCAGGTGAGACCCTGGTCCGTCAAGCCACCTACGACTGTCGACCCTGGCAGTGGCATCTGGCCATCGACGTGGAACTTGGACAGCCATTTGCACGAGAAGACGCGATTGTGTTGCGTCTATCGGCGGGTGAGCGGCAACGACTTTTGGCTAGTTTAATCAGTCGTTCTGGCTGGCAATGATTGTTGACTTGGTGATGCTGATTCTTGCAGCCATTATTGTGGTCCTTGTCATCGAAATCGAGGCGAATCGCTTGCAAGCTTCGAGTTTTTAATGCATCTGCCATCTGCTTAATCACCATACGGCTCTCTTCCCATTTTGCCCAAAGGTACCAGGATACCTGTGTTAGTAGGTACTGTAGGCTGGCAGCTCAGGGGCTCGGCGGGGCTCTTCCATCGAGCTCCGCGATAATCGTTGCAATTCAATCCATTGCGGGGCTCCCGCCTTCTCAGTCCCCGACAGCAAAACCCTCTCTGTATCTCTTTTCCTGTCGCTTCGATCTTCTCTCTACAGCCACACCGAGCCCTTGCCGCCCTCAACTCTAACCGCCCTCCGGACCCGATAGATAGTCGACTGTCTTGGCCACAATGGCAGACGCCAAGGTCTACCGGGCCAGCACCACGGCGCCCGTCAACATTGCCGTCGTCAAGTGAGCCCCCTCTGCGGCCTCTCTCGACTCCTGCTCGAGCTTAGACTGACTTCCTTATCTCAGATACTGGGGCAAACGCGATGCCAAACTCAACTTGCCGACAAACAGCTCCCTCTCCGTCACCCTCTCCCAGGCCGACCTCCGAACCCTCACCACCGCCTCCTGCTCATCGACCTTTACCCAGGGCGACAGCCTGACGCTCAATGGCGAATCCTCGGACGTCTCCGGTGCACGAACGCAGGCCTGCTTCCGCGAGCTGCGCGCAAGACGGGCCGCTCTCGAGGCTGCCGACTCGTCGCTCCCCAAGCTGTCCACCATGCCCCTCAAGATCGTGTCCGAGAACAACTTCCCTACCGCCGCGGGCCTCGCATCGTCGGCTGCCGGATTCGCTGCTCTGGTCCAGGCCATTGCCAACCTCTATGAGCTGCCAGACTCTCCGTCGCAGCTGAGCCTTATCGCGCGACAGGGTTCGGGGTCGGCTTGCCGTAGCTTGTTTGGCGGCTACGTCGCTTGGAGAGCCGGCGACAAGCAAGACGGCAGCGATTCCATGGCCGACCTGGTGGCGCCTGCTTCCCACTGGCCCAACATGCGCGCTCTCATCTTGGTCGTGAGTGCCGCCAAGAAGGGCGTCTCGTCGACCGCCGGCATGCAGCAGACGGTCGCGACCTCGGGCTTGTTTCAGCAACGAATAGGCACCGTCGTGGCCGCCAACATGGCCGCCATGGAGAAGGCCGTCAAGCAAAAAGATTTTGCCACTTTTGCCGAGGTGACGATGCGTGAATCCAACTCATTCCACGCATGCTGCGCCGACACGTATCCGCCCATCTTCTACATGAATGACGTTTCCAAGGCCGCCATTCGGGCCGTCGAGGCCATCAACGCGCAGGCCGGAAAGACGGTGGCTGCTTACACGTTCGACGCAGGGCCAAACTGCGTTGTTTACTACCTGGAAGAGGATGCGTCGGCGGTTCTGGGTGCGTTCTCAACAGTTCTTGCGGGTGTCAGTGGGTGGAATCAGGCTTCCGCTGGCAGTGCACCAAGCATCAAGTTGGATGAGGGCATCGCAGGCATACTCAAGGATGGAGTAAGCAGAGTCATCATGACTGGTGTTGGCGAAGGTCCAATGAAGACGGATGAATACCTGGTTGCAGAAGATGGTCAGCCGATTGCAAGGTAAGATGAGGTTTCCGTGTCATTGCATCCATCGCGGTGCAAGTGCAAGGACGTCTGTGGCATTTGAAGATGCGTAATAAAAGCTGTAAGCGATTTTCTTGAATAAAACGTTGTCCAAAGTAGGACTCGGTACCAAACGAGTCATCGTGCTGTTTGGGCCTCTGACCAATTCATACCTGAGGCCGCTGCCCTTGTGTTCCTCAGGCCGCACTCAGCTGCGGGCACCCGCCACGATAAACATGCGTTCACCCGCACTTGCAAAACACCTTTGTTCTTCCACCTTTCCTCATCACCCATTCGCAACTTCATTGGCATCCTCGTTCTTGACACGAAAACTGCAGGACTCCATCTCGGAGTCGGGATCGGCTAGTGTTTTCATCTTCGGCAAATGGCTGAAGGCTAAGCTTTGCCTGCGTCAGAAAGACTGCTCCAGGGTCAGCAACGGCCAGCCATGACAGACAATAGCACTCGCTCTCGCGGCCTCGAGCCAGTTTCGCGACCAGACTTTGACAGCGATGCCGACTCGGATCTCGCTTTTGCGCCCCTCATCAATTCGGGACGCGAGATCCAAGTTGTCGAGCTGTCCAAGTCGGGTTACGACCCTAGACTATGGCTCCGTCCTCCAAACAGCGCCCCCGTTCGCGTACGCCTCCTGACCGAGAGTCATAGCCCCAGCTTACAAGTGGCGATAGGTGCACAATGAGAAGGATCTCCTATTCTCGCGATCGCTGAGCGAGTGGCGCAAGTTCCTCTTCGCCGCATTTCTCCCCGTTGATTTCCCCAACTCTGTCTCGGAAGATTACCTCGCCTACCAGGCCTATGATTCCCTCCAGGCCTTCTTCTCGACAATCACGTCCATCCTGTCCAGCCGCGCGCTGCTTGAGGGTCTTGGGGTTGGGGATGCCAACTCCTCGGCCACGCTCGCCATGCTGCTCACCATCCTGCGTGACGCCATTTCGCACGTCGCCACCATCATCTTTGCCCATCGATTCGGCCTTCACATCGAGCCCGAGGCCAAGAGATATCGCTTCCTCGCAGATCTGTTCAATGACACGGCCTTCTTCCTTGAGCTCTGGAGCCCCTATCTCGGGTTTTGGGGCAAAGGATTTGCCTTATGCATTGGCGAAGCTCTGAGAGCCATGTGCGGCGTCGCGGCTGGTGCGAGCAAGGCGGCCCTCAGCTTGCATTTCGCAAAGAGTGACAACCTCTCGGAGCTGAGCGCCAAAGAAGCGAGCCAGGAAACGGCCGTGAGTCTGATTGGTCTCGCAATCGGCACCATTGTGGTGAGGCTGGTCGAGGACCAGAGGGCCGTCATCACCTTGGTCGTCCTGCTGGTCCTCGCCCACCTTTGGACCAACTATCATGGTGTACGAAGCGTGCATATGGATTCTTTCAACAAGCAGCGAGCTTCCATACTTTACAGCATCTACAAGGAGTCCTCTGTTGTGCCGTCTCCCAAACAGGTCGCTCTCAAGGAGCGCATCCTGACTTGGGACGGCATCATTCGCAACGCCCGCAACGAACCCGTCTTTCGAATTGACTTTGCCAAGAGCTTCGGGGATGCCATGAGCGCCGATGGAACTGGAGATGAGATTGTTGCCGTGGATGGGCTCATGCATACTAGATTTATTCGTCCATATGCCCCTGGTCAGCTGGGCAAGATCAAGATTTTGCTTTGGGAGCGGGCAGAGGCCAAGCATGCCCTTCTCGCGTGGTTCATGGCCATGGACACCGCCTGGGTGGCAAACAATGATACCCCCTACGGAGACGCAAAGTCGAACGATCTCGACAAGCCACAGGCAGTGGACGTTGACGAAAGGGCCGGAAACACGGACCGGCCAGGGCCTCGAGCCTTTGACGATTTGCTTTGGGACAACTTGCCGAGATGCGGCTGGGATCTAGACATGGCAGTCATGGAAGGGGGCGAAGGCGTCCGACTGGACGTCAGAGCGAGCAAGCATAAGACTGAATAGGGGCGATGTATGAGTATTTAGCTAGGTCGAGAGATTCGCCGCGGTCCGAGGTAGATTTATCTGCGCAGACTGTGCTCTCGACGCTTTGCAAGACACGAGATTAAGATATCCACGGAATGTCCTGATTGATGAGGACATGATGACACGGTTTGATTTGAATTGATGGCAGATTCAAGTCCAGGAGCAAGTCCCTCGAAATACGTCCCGACTCTGAAAGAACGCCTACAAGTAGATGTTCCAACCCTTTGATGCAACTCCAGAAAACGCCGGTGCTATGCAAACATCTTTATGGTACACTGGGCCAACCCAGCCCACGGTCCGTCACGTCGAGAGTCGCCGGCCAGCTTTCACGCAATCCCGGTCCACCGCAGCGCGCGCATCTTGACGCCCTCCCAGGTGTTGAGTTTCGGCCGGACGTCGAGGTAGAAGCTGGGCCCGGGCTTGCCGTCGGCGCGGCCCGCGTAAAAGTCAATCACGTAGTCGACGCGGGTGCCGCAGCGGTCAATGACCCAGTCGTGGCGGTCAAAGGGGGCCGTGAAGCCGAGAATGGTGTTGAGGCGGGCGGTGGGCGTCATGCGGTCGTTTTTGTTGGCAAACGACTCGAGCTTGGGGCCGCCGCACCTGCACGACAAACCAGTCAGTCCGGTTCTCTCTCCAAAACAGCAACCTGGAGATGTGAGTGCAGGGGGGAAAGAGCCGGGGAAAAGATTGGGCGGGCCGTACTGGGACTTTTGCAGGTAGGGCGCCTCCCACTCCTGAATGTGCTTCCAGGCGCGTTCGTTGACGGCGTTGTGGATGGGCACGACCGTCTTCATGTCGGCGGCGCGCGCGTCGTAGCCCTTGCGCCTCATGGCCTCGAAGAACATCTTCTCCGACGGGTACACCCAGTTGCCCGTGGCGGCCGGCCGACGCCGTCGAGGACCGCGGGATGCTCGAGACGGAGCGGTTGGTGTCGAGGACGCCCGAGGGCGGCGGGGGCGTCGAGGGCGATTCTGCGGCGGTCGCGTTCCGGGACCAGGGCATGTACGAGGATAAGGTCTGCGACCAGGATCGCGGCGGGGAGGAGGGTGAGGTGTGGTTGACCGGGCATTGCTCGCTGGCGCGTGGCGAGGCCGTGGAGGAGGACGAGGAGGCTTCAGCGGCGCGGGCGTGCGAGAGCCAGGCATCGCGGGTTCGATGGTCGACGGGACATGCCGACTCGGGGTCGCCCGCCATTTTGACGTTCGCGTTCGGATGCGGTTGAGGATTCTGGCGTGTCAGCTGACGTAGCAAGTCATGGAGCTTTGGCGAGAGTCGAAAGGCGAGCTTGGTGGCTATTGAAAAGTTGTAATTCGAGGCGCCATTCCATCTTGAAATGCTTATCGATAGGCGGCGCAACGCAATTCGGGGTCGAGTATTACATAAGCGGTCTCTCCTCGCGGTGCGTAAATGTCGGCGACTCCTCCATCCTGACTTCTTGAGAAGAGGAGGGCCTGCTTAAGTCAATTGCCCGATTGGGCTGTGCCGAGACGGAGATGCATGACGGACCGCCGTCACGCTAGCGCGCCGGCTCCGGGCCCGGCCGCAGCATCGAGGGCAATGTCCCGTATGCTCCGACGTCAAACTGCAGCGCCGCACGAAAAACTTCACTGGGTCGAGGAACGATACGGCCGGAGCAGAAGAAGGAACCAGATTCACATGAGACTGTTCCTGCTCCCTTGGCCGCACTGCATCCGGCCGCCGATACTGGCAGATGCTCCACCCTCGGGGATCAATTACATCACCTCTTCTCCACATCCATTAATCGATCCGCTCTCGCGCGAGCAGCTCGAGACGCGCCGTCAATGTACCCCCGAGTGATCGTCGATGAGCACTCACGCTGCAGAGACTTTGTTCAGGAGGAAAACGTCCGGCCTTCTCCACGGACCTTGGAGGATTCCACGAATGAGAGAGACGACTAACCTTTGTCCTCCGGCGACCCCTTTTCCCGTGGACACATGTGCGGCTTGGCGCACCGAGCGGTAGCTTCGAGTCGCCGCTGCCATGAAGTCATACGACGTCAATGTGAAGTCACCCGACCCGGCTTGCGGTGCAGGACCGTTGGGGGACAGAGGTCAAGGCGGTGCGGACGCAGCTCCTGTCAGCTACCAAAGATGTTGAACCTAGAATATGAGCGTTGAACACTTATAAACACGTTACCGGCGCAAACCATGCATCGGCTTTCATCCACTCCAAGACACACACTTCCAAGATACCCAGCAACATGACCAGCTACGAGCAAATCTCCCAGCAGGCCGAGGCCGACCTCAACACGTACCAGGCCAAGACGGGCGCCGCCCGACCTCAGGGCCTCGACGACGCCGGCGTCAACTCGTACGCCGACAAGAAGTTTGCGACGGGCCAGGTCACGTACGGCGACGAGCTGAGCACGAACCGCGGCTACAACAAGCGCATCCCCCCGAGCGAAGGAGGCATGCTCGACGACAAGGGCCGGCAAGTTTAGCTCTCGACCGACATCCCAAGGCCGTCCCGAGCTTACAGAATCTAGACAAACGCGCGGCGAGCACTTCCAAGGCGCCGGTGGCCCGCTGGAGAAGCTGGCCCAGGCCAATCGCGATCAAGGTGGCCGGAACGATAACGACGTTGTGCCCGCGAATATCCGCAGCACCGATGGCCTCGGCAGCATCGACGATGTTGCGACGCAGGGGAGGCAGGCGTCTCGCGCCAACGTTGGCAGCAATCCGCCGGGGCCCGGTGGCTCGGCGTTCAAGGGGGAGAATTACTACACGCCCGAGACGGTGCCGGATAGCATTGCTGCTGAGGGATGGGTGGCGCCGGAGAGCGTAACGCAAGCCAGCAGAGAAACAGAGGGGTTGTAAAAAGGTTTGAAGGGTTAATGAAGAATAACCGAACGTCAAGCTGCGTGACGGGCGCATCGTGAATGTCGTAATTCCGTTCCTCTTCGGCAGAGGCTGCAAAATGCCAATTGTTGTACTTGTCTACACTGATCATGCCAGAAATTTGAGGAGACAGCCATCTGATCTATGTCACAGTCTGTTCGGCATACCCACACAGCATCATGAACATCTATATGCGTTGGTCTGGGATGGTTACCAATGGTAGATATTAATCCAGGGTTGCCATATCTATATCAATAGGGCACTGCACCGTTAAAATACAAAGCACGGTTTACGCCACTTTCCACAACGTCCTCGTCCAGGGCCTGGACACGGCTTATGTCGTCCCAAGCCTCGCAACCTTCTGTAGCGTATTCTTAATTCCAAAACGGTACGACATGCGGCCTGTGGTGTGGTCTGCGGTGTGGTTTGGGCAAAGGGTTGTCACTGCAAAAGATGTTTTCCACATCACTGTAGGTAATATCTATCGACTCATGTTAGCAAACCCAACGGCGAATTGCTGTATGGAGGCGTCGCGTACTGCCGCCGCCGCTCATGCTGTACTCGGTGCACTTGGCCAGGCACTTGTCCATGGACTCATCCTTGGAGATGATTCTACAGAGGGCCCTGCTCGTGGCGCCAAAGGCATTGTTGGATAGGACTATGGCGTTCCTGACGCACATGAGCGGGCAGGAGAGGTCGTTCTTCGGGGTAGGCGTGTCCGCGGCCGAAGCGATGCCGACAAAGGCGGCCAAGAGGATGGTAGAGAACTTCATTTTGAGCTGGACTGGTGAGTAGTTGAGAAAGCAAAGGATGATATGGAAACCCCTGGCTGAGGCAGAATGGGATGCACTTGGAGTATAAGAACTCAGGAGCGCTCATATACCCATTGCTCTGGTCGACTACATCTCGTCATCCCGCTGTGTTGAGATTCTCTACAAGGTCATGGCATGCAGTTCCCTCCGACAATCATCAGCTCGAGATGCGAATGCGCCGCCGTGTCGCAAAACCCAGGAGACAGGAGATCAACACGTTGGCGGGCGTCATGAGGCCCAGGTCGAGGAACGCAGGGACAAGAAGCTGGCCAAATGCGACGAGCAAGCAATCCGCCGAGAGAATGATGAAGGATCATTCAGAGCGACGCTCTTGGTCTCCTAGGAACGAGCAGACTGCGTTTGGATCAAGTGGCGTCGCGGCGCAATTTCGAGGCCGACCCGACGGGCCTCAAACGGTAACGTCTGCGGCCGCGAGCAGTGCTCTCGGTCGCACCAGAAACGTCGTCATTGCACGTTGTGTCGCTTCCTCTGCAGGCACCGAGGAGCTTGCCATGCGCAGCTGCGGATGCACGTCCGGGAGCACCAGACACGTGGTGAGTATCGTGCCGTGCGGCCACGGGGCTCGATGAAATACGCCGGCGGTCTCTTCGGGCCACTTCTGGCAGCAGAGACGTTCTGAGGAGACTTTTGAGGAGTGAAATTCGTAGCTTGAGCTCAAGTGAGGAAAGTAGGCGTGTTGATTGTCTTGAATGGCTTGGATGGCTGCCGAAGAGAGCTGTTGACTCGATGCTGCATTCCCGCACCGCCAGGGGGTCCAGAGAGCTCCCTCATGTCGGGGGACGCGACAACGGGGCGCAAAGTCTCGAGGGATTACCTGACAATTTTCTCCTCATTGCTGCGTCATGTCATTCGAGAAGAACACCGGTTCGCAGTAGAGGAAAGGAAGCTCAAGGTTCAAGACAAGGTAGTCGCAGTCAGTGATTCCTCAGGCAGAAAGTCGTCGTCCAAGTACATGCTTCTGTACCCCGGAGTCTCTAGCCGAGTCTAGCGTCAAGGGTCCTACGTCAGGCGCCCTAACTTGGTGCCTACAGTACGTAGGTTGGTAGTCACGCTACCCGTTTTGGCGTGCGCCGGTCAGCACCCCTTCACTGTGCACGAGGCGTCTCGTCTCCCTGTGCGACCCGAGTTCCTGGGGCCAGATATCAGATGCGCCGCCATGCCACGCGCCGCCTCTGCTTCTCGCCCGTGAAGCCCTTTTGCTCCAGACATGGCCACTGTCCCGTCGCCCTCGTTTGCGCCGCTGCTCCCCATGCCCGGCGCCGCGTCGTCGTCCTGGGGCATCTACCGCGCTCGCCTGGGCGCCATGCTCCGCCACGCAGACACCAAGATTGTCGTTGCCTTTTGGCTGCTCGGTATGCCTTTTCTTTTTCGAGCCTGACATCTTTCTTGCGGAATCTCATCCGAGGCAAGCCACTAATCGCTGTCCAGGCCTCATCAACAATGTCCTCTACGTCATCATCCTCTCCGCCGCCCAGGACCTCGTCGGGTCCCTTCCCAAGGGCATCGTGCTCCTCGCCGACGTCCTCCCGTCGTTCGTCGTCAAGCTCCTCGCGCCCTACTTCATCCACGCCGTGCCGTACCGCGTCCGCATCCCGGTCCTCATCGCCCTCGCCTCGGTCGGCATGCTCGTCATCGCCCTCACCCCGCCCTCGCGCTCGGTCGGCGTCAAGATGGCCGGCGTCGTCATGGCTAGCCTCAGCAGCGGCGGCGGCGAGCTCAGCTTCCTCTCCCTCATACACTTTTACGGCCGCGGCGGCCTCATCGGCTGGAGCTCCGGCACTGGCGGGGCTGGCCTCGTCGGCGCGGGTCTATACGTCGTCTTGCGGGACTGGTGGGGGTTGAGCGTGCGAGACACCTTGCTCTTCTCCGCTTGCCTCCCGGCCCTCATGTTCTTGAGCTTCTTCTTTATCTTGCCGCAGGAACCGCTTCGTTCTCACGGCGGCAAAGGGTACGAGGCTCTTCCAGATGGTGAGGCCACGGATAGCTTGGACCAAGACGAGGCGCCGGGCGTCGCTACCTCGACGCTGCTCAGACCGACTATACCGGATGGCACCGGCACATCTGCTCCACGTGAAGGTCCGAAGTCAACCTCCTTGCAGGCCAATTTGCGACGTGCCAAATCGCTCGTAATACCATACATGGGCCCTCTGTTCCTGGTCTACGTCGCCGAATACACCATCAATCAAGGCGCCGCCCCGACCCTGCTATTCCCGGTCGAGTCATCACCATTCTCTCACCTACGCAGCTTCTACCCATTCTATGGCTTCCTCTACCAGCTCGGAGTCTTCATCTCGCGCTCATCCGTGTCCGTGGTCCGCATTCACCACCTTTACCTCCCATCCGTCCTCCAATTAGCGAACCTGGTCTTGCTTACCTTCCATGCTCTCTTGTACTTTATCCCTTCCGTCTACATTGTCTTTCTCATTATATTCTGGGAAGGGTTGCTCGGAGGCTGCGTCTACGTCAACTGCTTCGCCGAGATACTAGAAAATGTGCCGCCCGAAGACCGCGAGTTCAGCTTGGGGGCCACGGCGGTCAGCGACAGCGCAGGTATCTGCACGGCTGGTTTTCTGAGCATCGCCCTGGAGACGAGCCTGTGTGATTACCAGGTGGCTCACGGTCGCGATTGGTGTCGTAGAATCCATGCCCAGAATGCACCGTGAAAGATTAGGCATCGGACACATAACGTTAGTCTGCATATGCATGCGACCACGCGCACCTCTCTGCCGCCATGAACAGCCTGAACAGTACACCCTGCGCTCATCCTTGGCCATTGGCTGGAAGACGAGGTGCGAGCTCGGCTCGACTGCCGCGCCGCTTGGTCGTAAATCAGCACGTGGACTCGGTTATGCCCGTGATTCGACCTGTCGGCTCTCGAGTTGATAGGTACTCTGCAGCAAGGGATATGCACTGACGGGCCGCAGATCTGTCGAGGCACCGCAGAGGAACATTGTACTTCGGGTCGGAGATATGAAGCGATTGCCGCATAATAGACAATCGCCAAGGGTTCGGACTGCTACTCTGCGACAGCCCTCATTATGACACATTCATAGAGGCAATACAACATAATGTTCTCGCTTTGCTCGCGAGCATTCGGGATACCCTCTGAGAAGGCAAGAGGAGGTGCCGCAATGACCTCCGTTTCCGGTCGTTGGTTTCAATGTGGCTGCGGAGTCGGACGCGGCTGCGTTGCCGCGAGTGATTCCTCTTGCAGTTTGCATTCATCCAGGGACAGAACAAAACCCGAAGCCGGTATGAAGGGGCGTCTGTTTGGGTGCAAGGTTGGATACTTGGATGATTGTCTTGGTACAGCGTGGTCATGGTCTACGGCCCCCTTCTTAGAACTATCGAAAGACGGCGAAGCTGAAGGGCCGACAATTGAATCTCGGCATTTCGAAAGCTCGAAGCCTCAGGAACCAAAGCGCATGGGGGGACGCAGGGCTTACAATGGTCGGAGCTGCTGATCGGGGTCCGGATGGCAGATGGCCCACCCGGACGTCGGCAGTGGAGACTATTGAAACGGCCCAGGGGGGTTCCACCGTTCGGATGCCGGGCCAAACGGTGGTGAGGGAAACGACTGAGTCAACCCAAGGATGAAATTGGCCGCCAGGGACGCGTAACGCTGCCCAGCCACGGTGTCACGACGACTTTGCCAAGCTCCGAGTCAAGCTGATTTGAATGGCCGATGGAGCGAGAAGGGCCGAAGGTCGTGTACGAAAGAAGTCGAAAAGAGGTTGAGCGAGAGAAGAGGCCATCGAAATATGTCACAGTTTCTGCAAAGGTGGTCAAAAACTTGGTCTGACGACCCGTTGCATTCGTCATGCAAGCA
Source organism: Hirsutella minnesotensis 3608 (assembly GCA_000956045.1). Lineage (NCBI taxonomy): Eukaryota > Fungi > Ascomycota > Sordariomycetes > Hypocreales > Ophiocordycipitaceae > Hirsutella > Hirsutella minnesotensis. The sequence goes on along the minus strand of KQ030508.1, from coordinate 478,358 downwards.
CTTGGGACGTGGTTGAAAGCAAGTGTTTTCATCCAAGAGACCCTGCTCGTGATCTGAGGGCGACCAGCTGTTTCGGGCTACGGCGTCGGAGGGGCGCGGCAGAGGTTGTTTAAGTGGACGATGACACTCCCACGCCTTTTTCATAGTGGATGCAGCCGTACAGGATCTCCATGGTGTTTCGAAATGGAGAATCTGTATTCTGTACTATCGGACTACCGAGGCAACGAGAATCAAGTCAAGGGTTTGTTATACTGCGAATGCGTCATCACGTCAGTTTCAAGTCTAACGGCCTGTTAGAGCGGCATGATCATAAAAGGTCGTAAACGGGAATTTCGTGGCTGCTTTGGGCATCGGACTCGGGGAACCTTGAAGCCCGGTGGCAGGGACTGGGGAAGGGCCTCGCGCTTGGACGTAGCAGGCATGGCGTATGCACGATGGCGGAAGCGCAGCTCCACTACCTTATTTGACGCCCCGAGATTCCGATTTCTGGCCAACGGTTGGATCCCCTCTGCGAGACTCGTTTGGGTTTAGAGTTCGTGTCCGTAACCAAGATTTGAATCTCTGCCGTCGAGAGTCAACTGTCCTCGTTGCACCCCGGGCTCTGAGATGCCCGTTTTGCGATGCGGAGTGCCTGGCGAATCGACTGCCTGGGGGATACTGACGAGTTAATCACTGCAATTGCCGTGCCGGCCGCTAACCACGGTAGGCGACGAATCAAAGGGTTCTGCCAAGGCTCGTGGTTCGTGAGCCCGTTGCAAGGCCCACTGGGTATTTGGTTGGCTGGCTATTCCCGGACGCAGCCTCGGCAGGCAAGACCTGCCATGCCGGCGACGAAGAAGAGTGTCGAGCGTCTGCTGCCGGGCTCTATTATCCTGCCAGAGCATTTGATGTCTTGGATCGGGCTGCCGTGGCCCATTGTCTCTCGGAGGCCGTTGCATCGTATGCCGGTCTGGATTGAGTGCGAGACACTTGGTTTTTCGGGGTTCGCATGTCTGAGATCTCGGCCAGGTAGGCTTATCGTCGCGTCGCCGCAGCCGGAAAGTATCCCGGGGTACGGTTTGTCCAGAGCAGATGGAATTGGAGCCGTGGCTGCCGGTGCGAAAAGAGGTAAATTGCAGCAGTAGGTGACTTGGTAGGCGCCTGCCTTGGTCACTCTCGAGACGACTCCAGCATTGACACCTGAGGTATCCGTAGCTCAGCTGCCTTGTAGCGCCTAGCTGCCTTAGGTACAAGGCCTTTCCAGGTTGGCTGCAGTAGGCGCTCTTGGCATCCGCCAGCCAAACCGCCCCCCTTTTACTCGCTCAGTCTTTCTCTGCTTGCTTTTCCTCGACTCGCATGCCTCCGGTCGCCATCGCCTTGCCGGCTTGCCCACACCACCACCACCACCACCACCTTCACCTTTTCACCTGAACTGTCCCGACAAGACCGGGGCCCCACCGAGGGCGCCCGTTTCTGTCGCGTCCTTCTTCCAAACGACCCGTCAACCCGCCCCCGGCCTTTTACTGCTGCTCCTTGTTCTCCTCCTTGTTTCGTCCGTCACGCCGCTCGACTATCCGTCTGCCGCTCATTTTGCGCCGGCGGTCACACATTTCAACACTGCCCTCTTTCTTTCCTTTCTCCCTTGCTTTCTTCGTGTCTTTGGGCACAGACACACTATTGCGCTGCTGCGGCATGACCCGTCGCCCTCGTCGCCCGCCTTACCATTCAGCTCTCGCTCGTCGCCCTTGACCAACTCGACGACAAGTGGCGACACTCGTCGGCTTCAAGAAACGACAATTTACGAGACACTGGATTCCTCGGGGCGCACAACGTGGAGCCTGCGCATCGGCCGTCTCAACGGGGCGGGCGATTCGCTGCCCGGATCGCCTGCGGCTAGCATGATTTTCAACGCCTCCGTCCGGTCTACCAGGGGGAACCTCTTCCTCTTGAGCGCCGTCGTCTTTCTCACCCTCTTCTTGGGCCTCTGGTCCACCTCTCCTCGGTCCTGGGATGTGCCTCCAAGGTGAGTCGCTCCGCCTCCCCCCGATTAACAGTGGAAGGATGCTAACAGATTCCGGTACAGGACCAAGACCGAGTTGACGGATCAATCACCTTTACAATCCCACGAAACTTCATTGCCGAATAATTCAACAGTCTCGACATCGAGTCTACTGGGCAACGGCCCTCTCGCGAAATACGCCAATGAGCTGCGCAACTTCTTTTATCAGCAGCTCTGGAAGCCCTCGATTGTACCCTCAGCGCTGCACTACCGCCCCTTTGGCGCATACAACTGGACCTTGACACATCCTCCTGTATGGAATGATCCTCTCGGCAATGACCTGTGCATCATAGATCTCGATAACCGTCCCTTCAGTCTACCCGGCCAAATCTTTGGACCGACGCCCATGACTTGGGACGATGCGGTCGATATCCACGGCCTGTCGCTGGGAATCCTGAATCACTGGCTTTACGGTGAGTCTTTCAAGCGCCGCGGTGACTTTGCGTCGCATTCGCTAACTCCGCGCAGCCAAGATTCACGGCTACAAGTATTACTACGTGGCCGTCGAGGATCCGCCTGATCGTCGCTCGTCCTGGAAGAAGCCACCCGTCCTGACCAAGATCCTCCGGGAGCATGAAGTCTGCGTCTACCTAGACTCAGATGCCATTTTCCCCCGACTCGATTTACCGTTTGAGTGGCTTCTCAACTATTGGCAGCTATTTCCCAATATCAACTCGCTCGCCCTGGCCTTCGACCCCGACTTGGATACGAACAAGGACATGTTTGGCAAACTGTACGTCAACACGGGTTTCATTGTGGCCCAAAATAATCCCAAGACGTACGAGATCCTCGATGCCTGGCAAAGGTGTCCCGACGACGGCGGTCCATTTCCAGGCTGCCAGAAGTTTCGGTACAACGTCCCTGGCCAGCCCACGGATCAAGGGGGGTTCGGTACATTCATCCGCTATAATTACAGCGATAGCATTCGCGAACTCCCCTGTACCGAGGCAAACGGCTTTCCGCAAAACGATTGGGGCTGCAAGGGACAGTTTATCAGACACCTGTGGACTGGTAAGTCGGATCAGATCAAGATCGACGTCGGCGAACAAGTTCCCGGCCCGTATCTACAACTCTTCCATCAGCAATTTCGCGACGAGCGCAACGACTTTTACATGACGGAAGCCGACTTGATGAGCAAAGGCCCCAAAGCCGCACTCAAAAAGCAACATCGAGCATCCAACGACACCGTAACGGTGCACGCGAGCTGATTTCTCGGAGTCTCTTCTTGGCGCTTGGCTCACCGTCGAAATCTGATGGCGTTTCTTTATTCTTTAATCGTCTATTTCTACTTAAGGTGGCTTGCAGGCAAGGACCTGGTCCCAAATGACCTGTTTATATAAATACCTATTATGGGCTGTTGCGGTGCAAAGGATGCCATTCAGCGAGAGGAGCAATCATATCACTGGGTTTGAGTTGATTTTGGAATCCACGGGCGCAGCCTATTCAGAGAATCCGGCACACTTTTTACGGCATGTTCTGGTAATGTCTGGGTAATTTGAAACTGACATTGCGAGACGTATATACCGATGGATGAAGCCTTAGTTATCTACTATTCTCTCTAATAGCCAGTCGCGTTACACTCGACGGTCTAGTCGATGATTTGCGACCAAGCAAAGAGTCTGACTGGACCAACAATTTGTTTTGCGTTTTGATGTGCATGACTTGGCGGGATCATACATGGACGGCGTGGGTTCCCACGTCTGCGCGGAACATATGGCTTTGCAACCGACTCGGACTCTAAGGGGAGAGACAAGATGTAAGTCGACTATCCGACTTACGCCTCGGGATCTGCCCAGACGACAATGTTGGGCGGCGGATCGGCCATGGCGCGGAAAAAGGCGGCGACGTCGGCCTCGGAGTAGCGCAGGCTAAAGTGGGTGAGGACAAAGGTGGTGCGCGGCCAGCGGCGCACGACGGGCTCGAGGTCGCGCCAGACGGTGTGCTTGGTGCGGTCGGCCTGGGGCTTGTGCTCCGGGTACAGGAAGCTGCATTCGGTGACGACGACGGGGATGCCGTCGCGCAGCCAGCGGGGCGCGGCGGCGAGCGTGGCGGCGGTGGAGTCGCCGAGAAAGGCGAAGAGCGGCGTAGAGTGGGGCCGCGTAATCTCGACGCCGGCGCGGCGCAGCCGCCCGAGGTCCGCGCCGGGCCGGTCGGCGTACTCGTCGCGCAGCCGGTGCGTCGTCTGCGCCACGACGTAGCCCAGGCAGGGGACCGAGTGGTCGCACGCAAAGGCGGTGACGGTGAC